>OY979702.1:38705751-39077486 GCA_963855925.1 Inga laurina | reverse complement strand
CTGCTATCTTCCAGATTGATTTCCTCCAAATTTTACCTTTCCACCTTCTTTTGGTTGTAATAAGGTAAAACTTTTGAAATCACCAGTCATATGTCTAGAGCATCCACTGTCTATGTACCATTTGTTGTTTTTGGCATATCTGCAATCAAATATGATTAGGTCTTAGGTACCCACATCTTTTTGGGTCCTTTTGGGTTAGTACAGATGACTTTCTGACCAAATGAACCTTTAGGTACCCATTTAGAGGTTCCTATCTTTCCTTTCTTCTTATGAATACATGATGATGTATAATGACCTTTTCTATTACAATAATTACAATATGCAAAAGGATTTGATGTATGCACAGATTGCTGAAATTAAAATAATTCAAATATGACTTACCTCCTGCTTTCTTTCTTCCAAGACCAGATCGATCATTTACAAAACGTTGAGTTTTTAAAATCACATTTAACATCTCACTTCCTTTAGTGAATTTTTCAAGAGTTTTCGTGAGATCAAATTTTTTCTTTTTCAAGGAAGAATAGTTTTCACAATCTTTCTCTAAATTCTCTTTTAGTTCTATTTCAAGAACTTTGTTTTTCTTTTTGAAAACAACTAGTTCTTTAACTACTTTGATGAATTCAGAATGTAAAGTATTATATTCAAAAAGTAATTCATCATATACAGGATCAGAATCAGTTACCTCTTCTTCTGTTTCTTCTTGAGCAACTAGATAGATATTTGCTACTTCCTCATCATCGCTTTCTTCGTCAGAAGAGCTATCTCCCCATATGGCATATACAAAGGCTTTCTTCTTGTTGTAGAATTTGACTTTTTTCTTTTCTTTATTCTTCTTAATCAGTTCTTGACATTCTAATTTAAAATGTCCTGGCTTTCCACATTCATAGCAGATATTGTGTTCTTTATTGCTTGTTCCTCCTTTTTGAAAGTTTTTGAATCCTTTCTTTTTATGAATGCATGATGAAGTATAATGACCCTTTTTATTATAGTAATTATAATATGCAAAAGGATTTGATGTATAAACAGAATACTGAAAGTAATTCAAGTATGACTTACCTCCTGCTTTCTTTCTTCCTTTCCTTCTATCTGATTTTGGAACATATCCAATTCCAGATCGATCATTTACAACTTGTTGAGCTTTTAAAATTACATTTAGCATCTCACTTCCTTTAGTGAATTTTTCAAGAGTTTTCGTAAGATCAGAGTTTTTCTTTTTCAAAGAAGAATAGTTTTCACAATCTTTTTCAAAATTCTCTTTAAGTTATATTTCAAGAGCTTTGTTTTTCTTTTTGAAAACAACTAGTTCTTTAACTACTTTGATGAATTCAGAATGTAAAGCATTATATTCAGAAAGTAATTCATCATAGGTAGGATCAGAATCAATTACCTCTTCTTCTGTTTCTTCTTAAGCAACTAGACAAATATTGGCTACTTCCTCATCATCACTATTTTTGTCAGATGAATTATCTCCCCATATGGCAGATACAAAGGCTTTCTTCTTGTTGTAGAATTTGCCTTTTCTCTTTTCTTTATTCTTCTGAGTCAGTTCTTAACATTCTGATTTGAAATGTCTTGGCTTTCCACATTCATAGCAGATGATGTGTCCTTTACTGTTTGTTCCTCCTTTCTGAAAGTTTTTGAATCCTTGGCCTTTCTTGTAAAATTTTTTGAATCATTTTATCATTAGGCCCATTTTGTCATCGTTAAGCTCTTCATCTTTATCTTGATCTTCTTCTTTTGCTTTTAGTGCTAGACCTCTCCTCTTCTTATCACTAATATCATCTAGTTCTTGTTTGAACTTTACTTTACTTTCATATTCAGAAAGACTTCTGAATAGAAAAGCAACCAATTGCATTGATTCACCTTTTACTTCCTCAATTGT
The DNA here is from genome assembly GCA_963855925.1 of Inga laurina. NCBI lineage: Eukaryota > Viridiplantae > Streptophyta > Magnoliopsida > Fabales > Fabaceae > Inga > Inga laurina. The sequence goes on along the minus strand of OY979702.1, from coordinate 39,075,604 downwards.
AGTGACTTTGGCCTCCCAGTCTTTAGAAAAAATATTCAAAATCTTTTGTACTTAGGTATGTTGATCATAGACTTTCCCAAGTACTGTAAGTTGATAACAAGGTGAGTATATCTAAGTTCAAATTCAGCTATTGACTCACCTAATTTCATTCGAAGTAAATCAAACTCAGTAATCAGAGTATTAATCCAGTTTTCTTTTATTCCCAAAGTTCCTTCGTGAGCTATTTCCAGGGCTTCCCACATTTCTTTAGTTGTTGGGAGTGTGCAGATTCTGAAGCACTCATTTTGACTCAAGGCACTTTGAATCATTAGAATTGCCTTGCTGTTGAGTATAATGAATTTCTTGTCATTCTTATCATATTCTGCTGGTGTCTTAGGAACTCTATATGAATCTACAATCTTTTCAGGTTTATAGTTTCGACTCTCAATTACATCCCATAGTCCATATTCTATAGCCATTACGAATACTCTAAACTTGGCTTTCCAGAAAGAGAAGTGTTCACCACTGAAACCTAGAAGTCTGGTAATAGAAGCTCTGTCGGAAAGAATTCCTTCACCCATGCTTGCCATTGGATCCTTTTTAGGTTGTTATACCTGAACAAGAAGACCTATGCTCTGATACCAAATGTTAGTACAAGCGTTTCACCCAAGAGAAGGGGTGAATTAGATGATATCAGAAATTTCGTTGCGTATAAGAAAATTGACAGAATATTTAAAGCAGTTGAGGGCAAGGAAAAATATCACCGAAGTGTACACCGAGAGTTATACTGGTTTGGCCATAACCGCTTTGACCTACATCCAGTCCTCAAAGCGTCTCTGAAAGTTCACTATATCTTCCAAGATTCAGTGGATTATTGGCACCTCAGTACACAGCAAGTTCCTTCACTAGACACTCGGTCCCCCTCACACGTTGTAGTCAAATCCCCAACTCAAGGTTCCACAACCTTAAGTTGTCTCAATAACAAATATTGAGTTTGTAATGAAAAACTCTCTCACAGAGTAAATATATAATTACTAAAGTACATAAAATGTAAAGTATGAAGAACAGAGCAAGAGAGTATTCTTCGTAAGATGATTGTTTTTCGTTGTTTGATGTTGTGTTTCTATCTTGAATGCTTCAGTATTATATAAAGGTTGTTTGAGAGCCGTTGAGATCATTCAAATATTTCCTAGTTGTAGAATAATCATTGTGTTGACAACTGCTCCCGTCGTTATTTACTGTTGCGCTCTTGAGTCTTTGAATTCTGATTTCCTGTTATAAGATAGTCAAACACTCCCTCCGTTATTATTGACTGTTGCGCTATGAAAGTCTTTGTATTCTGATCGTTGTGTATTACCTGTAACACACTCAGAAGAAAAGATTAATACTGTAATTAATTTATTAATACTAATTTTTAAACTTCACTTCAAGTGATATCATCTGGAAATTATCTTCATGCGCCTGTCAACATCACTCGAGTTTACTACTAATTCACTTGAAGTGATATGATGTTTTGGTTATCACTTCAAGTGATTCTGATTCATTAGAAGTGCTTTCTCATCATTGGAAGTGATTCTGACGATCACTAGAAGTGTTCTTACATTGCTTCAAGTGTTTCTGTCATTCACTGGTTATCACTTCAAGTGATTTTGGACTTCACTGGAAGTAATTCATCATCATTGGAAGTGATTATGATAATCACTGGATATCACTTCAAGTGATATTGAACTTCACTGGCAGTGATTTGATATCACTCAAGTGAATATGAAGTTCACTCGAGTTCACAACATATTCACTGGAAGTGATTGGAAGTTCACTCGAGTTCACTACTTATTCACTAGCAGTGATCTGACTATTTGTGGAATCACTTCAAGTGATTATGGTCATGACTCGAGTGTAGTGGTAATTCACTTCAAGTGATTTGTTAATTTTCAGAATATCACTGAGTTCATTGACAATTCACTGGAAGTGATCTACAGAATTTTAATATTCACTCGAGTGATGCCCAATATCACTCGAGTGATCCGGCCATCACTTCAAGTGATCCTTAAACACTCCAAGTGATTTGTTCACAGATCACTTCTAAATGAAACCATGTGAATTGAATTCTAAATGAAATTTCTAAAAACCCTATCATGAATATGGGATTTTAAAATGGTTTTGTTTATTATTGTTCTCTATTTCATTTTAATCGCGTATTTCGGATATAATTACGAAGGGGATTACATTAGGCGTAGTAGTAATCGGCCTGCTACTACATCTGCTGCATCTGATGGGCCACCGCAGCCTGTGTTCTGGCAACCTTCGATTAGAGCTCCTCAACAGAGTCATCCTTTGAACGTCTGACCCCGGACGTCTGTGCTCTTGAGCTGCTAGCCTCAGAAGAGCTGCTCTTGCTGAAGACTATGCTAGGTCTGGCGCCTATCCTCATCCCCCTCATGAGTTCAACTAGACCCAAATTTGCTTTCAATAGAGCAGCGTGTAATACCCCAAAATGTTCTCAAGGGCTAAATGTACAGAATATATGGTGGGATTAATGATAGAAGTACCCCTGGAATTTTGTTATGACTTTAGTTTCGATTAACTTGAGATAACTACTTAGTCTTTTAGCCTAAAGTCAAAAAAGACCAAAGGACTAATTCGAACATGAGAAGAAAGGGGAAATGGCGTATAGAAGAGAAATATGAGGAGAATATTTATTCAGCCATAATATGAGACATATGGAAGCATTTTTGGCCAAGTAAAAAGGGATGATGACTTTAGTCAATTTTCACATGCAAAAAATGGCAATTAAATATTATATTGCAAGTTGATATTTTATAAGATCATCATCTCCTTCAAAGGGTCATGACTTACGTAAGACATGAGGAAACAATATAGGCTAGTAAATATGACATGTGAAGGCAATTTGACCAAATTGTAAAAGGTGATGACTAAGTCAACAATTTCAACTAAAGAAGTAATATTTGAAGAGTTGAAATTATGATTAATTCAAGAAGCCCTTTTGGCTATTCCAATGGCTACAATTCATATGGCATGAAGAGGACAAAAAAGTATGTTGACTTTGGTCAAATATTGCAACTAAAGTAATGTATTTGAAGAGGCAAAATTTATGATAAATCAAGGAGTATTTTGTTGCTCTTTAAGAGCTATTTTCGATGACTATAAAGAGAGAAAGAGAAACACATGAAGACTTGGTCAACAATTGTAGGCCAACCATAAGATGATGTCTTGAATAAAAAGGGCCATATTTTTATATGATATGAAGGAGAAAGAAAAAAGATTATGATATTAAGCAATTGGCACATGTTGATATAATAGAATACTATATGTGCCTAAAGTGAATTAATTTTAACCACATCTTTTCTCCACCTTTGGTTCATAATTTCAGTTGCCTCTTAAAGGGACAAGGGACACAAAAATCTGATCATTCATCACTCATATTCTCTCTCTTCAAGTCACTTTTGGAGCTACCATATGAAGGAAGAAGAAGTAAGGTGTAGGTGAGTTATTTCCTCTTGAATTTCACCTTCTTAACATCTTCTATGGCACAAAAGCTCTTCATAAACATTGTTTCTCTTAATGAGAGCTTCATTTCTTTGGCTTTATAATTTCAAGAAGAGGTGTTTTGAGCCATAATCTAAGGACAAAAGTTGAGGAAGCAAGAAAAGAATACAAGAGAAGCAAGAGGTAAGTAAGAGCAGTATTTTGATGTATATGATGCTTTGATTGGCTAAATTTTGGTGGGTTATTGTGATAGCCCTAATTTCATTTTTTAGGGTATATTATGGATCATGAAGTTTTCATCCTATGTATGTGCTTATATGTTGGTTTGGGAGCAAATGAACTAAGTTTGATGATTAAGTTGTGAATTGGTTGCTTGTTGTAGAAAACCCTAAAATTCTAACCTGAACAAGGCATCATAAAAGCACTAATAATTTGTTCATTTTGATGTTACCATTGTATTCTACATGAAAAATGGTGTGGGTATAGCCCCGGGTAGTGAATTTTGGCTCATTGAAACTCAAAATGTAAAACTGGATTTTTTGCTAAATAGGATTCCACTGAGGTACCCTAATTTTGTGATGTTTTTGGATAACCAAATGATCTCTAAAAATTCTGAAACTTTTCAGTTAAATAGTAGACATATCGAACTTTAATTTGATAGGTATTTGTGTCATTTTGATTTGCACACTAGGAGTTATGAATTTTTGAACTTAGGTCATGAAAACTAGGTTGAATTCTGACAGTGTGCAATAAATGAAAATTCTAGAAATGCTATGTATCCAACTGGATGTGGTTGGTATTTTTTCTTGAAAATAGACTAAATAAGGGTCACATTGCCTTTTGAATCACCCCATTTAGATTTTTATAGATTTAGTTATGATTTTTCAAAGTTGATAAAAATTCTGGCATATTTGGTCACTTATGTGAAAATTGAAGATGCAATGGCATAATGTAATATTGTTGAACTTTAAGGGTAGAAATTGGTCTTTAGGTTAATTGACCACTTTAACTCCTAGTTGACTTGATTAAATGTCCCTAATAATAACCAACTTGAGTGTTTGAATTAAAGAAGAATTGGATTAAGTAATAACTTGTTGCCCGTAATTCTAATTATAGGATTTAACATTTGCCCAGCATGTGATAAACCGGTGCCAATGCATGAGTGGAAAGAATAAGGTAGTGACCCTCTCTCTTATATTGTGTATGATGCATTGTATGCATGTCTTATCATTGAAACATGCCGTGGTGGAACATGAAACATGCCGTTGTGAAACATGTCGTTGTAAAACATGATGTTCTAAAATATGTTGTTGAGAAACATGCCGTGGTGTAACATGCTGTTGTGAAATATGCTATTGTGAAACATGCCATTGCAAATACAACAAAAGTTGCCACAGAAATTCCATTGATGTGTTGTTGTTTGTGATTTTCTTGCATGCTTTGTGATTGTACATTTTATAAGTGAACTGTTACTAATGGGATTCTTTTGAATCTCATTCTTTTCATTGACTAACCTACAGCCAGGGCAAGCGGTTCAAAGGAAAAATAAGTGATGAAGGGTAGTTAGAGCTCATAGCTAGGAGTTTTAATTTTGGTAGTTGGTTGTCATATTTTATTGGGGATTAGTTGCACATGTTGTATATATTTAATAGTGTTGTGTAATGCCCTGTATGAGAAACTGAGAATAGGCAATGTGCCCTATAAACCCTTCATTAAATGAATGAAACCCGAGTGTTGTCAAAAAATTTTGTTACACTCTGATATGTATGAATAAAACCGAACTGCACAAGCCTAATATATATTCAAAATGTGAATGTGAGACAACATCAAACAGGTTTTAGAAAAGTTTCTGAAAACCCTGTCTTGAAGATGGGGTTTTTAATAAGTTTTATATTTTTCATTAGTCTCTATTTCAACTTAATGACGCATTTTTGAACTATAATTTTGGCTATTAAGGTAGGGGTTATACAATGGGGTCCACAAACCCCTATGACTTTTGGGTCTGGGTCTCTCACAGCTCAGCCTACCACTGCTGCATCTACTCCTGCCATTTTATGAAACAATTAATTATTATTATTCACAATAAATTATTATGATAAATTAATAAAGTTACTTATAATGGTCTCCTTTGCTTGTTGAGAGGTCAGAGTCTGGTCACGGTGTCTGTGGGTGATAGCGAAAAACTCCTCGTAGTTCGTTTGATGGTTCTCCTGCTATGGCTTCCTCTCCTAAAACAATTAAAAAATTAATTCAGTATTATGAACAATAAAACACTAAATTTGTAATTAATAAATAATCACCTAAAAGTAATTGAGATTGTCAAAAATTACCAGCTCATTATAAGTGACAACAAAGGTCTTCGATCCTGCCGTGTGGTGGATCCTCTGCTGCCCTCGGCACCTCGAATTCCTTTGAGAAAGTTCCTGTAAATAAAAAAATATTAAAATTAATTTAATTATTAAAAACATTAAATTTATGAAATTTATATTAAAATTATAATTAAAAATAAATTATCTGCCCGTCTATGCTCCTCGTGAACTGGACAAAACTAGCCCAGTCGTTTGGTGAGATGCCGTTCAGGACGTTCTCGATCAACTGCTGCAGAGGAATCATCCCATCCTTATTCATATTATGGAAGAGACAATGCCTCCTATTCCTCCAGTTGTCGCACATCTTCATTAGCATGTACCTCTTTCGGTTGTCCCAAACAGCAAACCTAAGCTGTAACACAACTGAATAAAAATTAATTAAATACGACTAATTACAAATGAAACAATTAATAAATATTATTTAAATACATTTAATTACAAAATATATAATATAATTAAATACTATCCATTATGTACCTTTTACCGCATCATCCCATGCTAGGTTCTTCGGCCCCTTGAGAACGTTCCTCCACGTCCTAAAATGAAGGGGGAACTGCATCCAATTAGAGCCCAGCTCATTCAGGAAGCAGTTGAATAGGTGACCCCCATTGGTGATAGGCTGATCTGTGGCCTTATTCCACGGAACTACAACTCATAGTGTTCGGTTCAGGCTATTCATACCGGCCACATCCAACCTCCTCGTGGATATGTTCCCCTGCTCATCTGCACAATTTACCACATATGTTAGATAAACAAAAATTCACATTTAACAGGTTGAATTTAAATATTTAATTTATTAAATAAAAAATTATATTTACCTTAGACCTGCACCTCAAACCTAGTTGACCGGGAAGATGACCGTCATGGGTTGTTCTAGTCCTGCACCTCCTCCTCATCCAGGAACCACTTCATGTCACTGAGCGGAATCAGGATATCAATCTCCTCAGCTTCCTTGTAGTCGCTGAGACTCATCTCACTTTCCTCTCCCAAAAGAGCCTCAGGCACTTGTGGTAGGGCTATCTACTGTGGTTATAGTAGGGTCGACTCCTGTAGCTGCTGCGGTGCAGTCCACCCCAGTGACAGCATGGTGGGGTAATACCTACCCCCGCACTGCCCTCTGCCGCTACCTCTCCCACTTCCACCTCTGCTACTGCTCCCCCGCAAAATAGGTCTGGGGGGGAAGTTCAGCCTCCTTCCCCTGCTCAAAAGTCATACTAAAAATAATATATCTGTACAAAAAAATGTATTAGTAAATTTATATAAAAATTATAAAATAATTACCAAAAAAGATAAAAAGCACTTAACTTTACTAACCTCACGTAACAAATTCTCTCAAAAGCTTCAGCAAAACCACAAATCTCGAGCTAAATCTCAAAGGGCGCGTGGGAAATCAAAATGGCAAAATGAGGAAAGGAAAAGGTGGGTGGCTTTTATAGTGCCAGATTTTGTAGCGGTTATACGATAAATCGCTAATCACTACACAAACCGCTATGAATCTGGAAGCCCTACCTTGCTTAACGTGAACATTTGTAGCGGTTATCTGTAACCTCTACAAAAAGACAAACTCTTTGTATTCTGTAGTAGTTATAGCTTGAAACCGCTACAAATTTTCAGCACACTTTGTAGCGGTTCTGGTTAACCACTACAATTATGTGGTTCTTTGCATTCTGTAGTGGTTACTTTGGATATGACTGCTATAAAATAACCACCACAATCTTCGCACCAAGTGGCACCAAGCTTGCGCCAATTTTGTAGCTGTTTATATAATTAAACTGCTATAAAAGAACCACGGCAAATTTGGCTCCAGCTTGGCGCCAATTTTTTGTAGCAGTTAAAAATTATTAACCACTACAAAATCCGTTCCCTTATCCTGCGCTACTTGGCATGAGGTAACCTATTGCAAATTTGTAGCGGTTTTACCTAAAACCGCTACAAATACAAACATTTGTAGCGGTATTTTTTCACAGCTACGAATTATCATTTATTTTGTAGTGATAGAAAACTTTCATTTATGTGGATGTAAGACCAAAAAAATATGAACTTTCTATTATCGTTTCAACTTACTCATGAATATATGGTCTATTTGGCACTAGTCTAGCCTCAGTGCTACTTGTGCATGTCTTGTGTCCATTTTTATTGCAGGTTAAACCTTGTGATTTATGTGACGATCGAAGGACAAAAGATATGCATACATAGCATAGAGGCTATACGAGTGAAAATGTGTAAAAATCAGTGCTTCAACAAAGAAATAAAAGAGTGAGTGTAACCCCCTGCCTTGAAAACCGTAATTATGATTTGAAAATGCGTAATTAGAATGGATTAGAGATCAACGAATAATTAAAAGTTCATTTTCAATCCCTTCCTTCCAGTGGGGTTTTCACAAATTCCTTCAAAATTTATGCATTACCCTAGTCTCAAATTCAATATTCCGAATATAATTACCTATGCAGTTAAATCACATTTATACATATCAGAGTGTATAGCAAAAATCCCGGTAACCCCCGGGTTTCATATATATATACTAAGGGTCCATACATTCCCATTTAGGGGATTACACAACCGTATCCAAAATAATATTTACATCCCAACAATATACAGTAATCCCAAACCAAAATCCGATAACCAACAACCCAAATTATATTCTTACGAGAGTCCTAGCTGCCCTTGGTCGTCTCCTTCCCTTTGGAGCCACTTGCCCTGTTTGAAGGTTAGTCAAAGGAAAGAATGAGATTTAAAAGAATCCCAATAGTAACAAATCACTTATTCCACACATAAACACATAGCATGCAAATAAATCATCAAACCGCACAGCAACACAAAACATAGCATATCAGCTGTCACATATACATTTTGCCTCACTGGCATACACATAACATATAGCTTCACTGGCTTTCACATAGCCTCACTGGCTTTCACATAGCCTCACTAGCTTTTGTATAGCCTCTCTTGCATTCACATAGCCTCACTGGCTTTCACATATAGAATTATCACACAATAATGATAACACATACATAAAATGCATTTACACATAGTATAAGAGAAAGTGTCACTACTTTGTTCTTTCCTGGCATGCTCTGGCACTAGTTGTTCACGCTTAGGGCAAATATCGAACCCTATAAACCAAAATCAAGGATGGAAAATTAATTATCTACTCCCAATTCTCACTTTCAAACACTCAAAATAGGTTGCCACATGAGTTCCTTAAGTGACTATAATAAGCTCAATGAAAACCTAAAAGGATTGGGAGGTACTAGGTTGGACACTATTTTTCAAAATCAAAAAATGCTGAAAATGGGGGTTGGCTGCAGCCAAGAATCCTCTGGCTGTAGCCAAAATGTGCACAGAAGGTTTTTGGCTACAGCCAAATTTTTTTCTGGCTGTGGCCAAAACGTGCACAGAAATTTTTGCACTGCAGCCAAGGAAACTTCAAAATATCATAACTAATTCTAGAAAAATCGAAATAAGGTGATCCCAAAGTCTATTGAAAGCTATTTAAGTCCTCTTCACTAGAAAAATATGGATCAAGGTTGTCCATAACCACGAAAATACAAAATTTCACAAAACCCAACTCTGCTTCAAAATAGATTACAGTTAATCCCAAACTTTGGATAGTCATTACTCGAAGTACACAAACCAAAATGACACAATTATATATCCATTTTGAAGCTTGGAATGTGAATTTTAAGACTGGAAAGTTTCATAATTTTTAGACATCATTTGCCCATTCAAAACGTCCAGACAACCTGACTGCCCTATATAGAGTGTTAAGGGACAGAATTTCAGTTTTTGTGCAATTGCTTCAAATGGTTCCAAATTCACAACAAATACCATTCCCATACCAATTTTTCACAAGGAATCCATTGGAAACACCAAAATGACCAAATTCAACTCTCATTAACATGTTCCACAAAAAAACACAACATGTCACACAATAACCCAATTCAATACTCAATGCAATTCCTTTCCATTCAAAGTTCCAAACCAATTTTACTGGCACCAAAACACAAAATGACATCTATTCCAATACCAAATCACCATGCAATCCACAAGACCCTAATGGCACAAAAATTAGGACTAAAATCCAGAAATTCCAAGTTCATCCAATAAGCACAATCAATATGTCAAAATGCAATACTTTCTTACCTCTTCTTCTTTCCAAAGCTAGTTTTTGAATTCTTCAACTTTCAACTTTTCTTAAGCTCTCAAACTCCTTATTTCAAAAATCTAAAACCATCAAGATAAAGCTCTCATCAACATGATCAAAGTTAAAGAAGAGTATTTGAGCTAAAGAAGTCATCTACATAGCCAAACTCTCTCCTTTTCCTTTCTCTTTCCTTTTCTTGGTTGAACGAAAATGGTGCTGTTAGGAGAGAGAAACTAAGATGGAGATTACGATCTAAACTTTTCCCTTTAATTGCTTGTTGGGCGCTCTAAATGAGATAGGGAAGAGAAAAAACAAATTTTGACACTTTGACCATAATCCATGGTTCTTATGAAGCCAAGTGTCATGATCTTGTTCCTCCTCCCAACTCCTTCCATGTTCATGCAAGCATAGGATCACTCTCTCATAATTTCTTGATCTCTTGACATTTAATCCCAACCATTGATCTTCAATTTGCCAATGAGTTTCCTCTTTGGTAACTGACCAACTGGTCGATAACTTTCCTTTCACCTGTTTTGCCCTAGATTAAGGCAATCTCTACCAAATTACCTTTGAATGCCTTTTTTTAGGGTTCATATCACTCAACCATATGCCGTCCTTCTTATTTAACTCGATTTAGACGTTAATCCACCATTGAACTTAAATACAGGGTTTAGGCACTTATTAGAACTCATTCGAATTGAAATTCACATCATATTCTTCAAAAGTGTTTGTTTAACAATAATTACATCACTTTTGAAGTATTTAGCCCTTAATCACAATTTGGGATATTACAGTAAGCATCAGGATCAACCAATTAAAACGTCCATACAAGCAAAGATAATGAAAATGAACACTAATAGAAGAGAGCTAGCAAGGGTTTGTGAAAGGCAATGATTTTTACCTAACGAGAGAGCAAAACGGTGATAACAGAGAGGGAAACCCCTATGGAAAGGAATACCAAGCCATCCCAATGGCAAAGAGAGAGAGATCATGACGGCTAGAGGGGACGGAGAGAGGAAGAGTGTGCACATGACTAAGAGAGACTAGAGAGATGAAATCTAAGCACAAAAGTAAGTATAAATATTAGAGCAAAAGTTTCTAGATCAATCCTCTATAAATCCGATCTCAATATTCGTAACGAGATCGGCTTTATAGACAGCCGGTCTCAATATGTAAAAAAAATTGTGGGGAAAAATTCATAACGAGACCGTCTTTGAAAACAACTAGTCTAATATGTAATTCTTAGAAACAAAGAAATAAAATGTAAGAAACAAAATTCATAAATAAGAACTTAAACAATATGAATGATCATATATAACACGAAAAGACAATGAACACCAACAAAAAATAATAGTAACAGATGAAAAGATATAAAAAGATTGAAACTTTTTCATTAATAATCTTCACCTAAAGGTGGTAGTACATGCGTGTGTGTGTGTGTTGATCGACACAAAATCAAAATTACATTAAAATATGTATACAATAGGGGGTTCTTAAAACCCATACCATCAGACGATCATCATCATTGTAGGAGATTGACAATCCTTAGTCCAAATGGTTCAGGATGTCATCCCCCTTCTCTGCTAACTCCTCTAGTTAATGGGAGAAGAGACCTTGGTTCGTCATTACCTCCATAAAAGTGCCTTAGAGGTGAAAGATGTCCTCTATAATTTCCTTTAATGTCGGAGGTGGAGGGGGCTGTGAAGAGGAATTGGTGGCTATCATCGATGGGGGGAGGGGGAACCCTGCCTCTATGTTCTTACCATTGATAGAATGTTGCCGCTCAAAGAATAAAGAGAGAACTAGAAAGGGATACTTTTGAATTTGAACTTCAAAACTAAAACTATATTGGTATTTAAAATGGGGATTGATGACCGAAAACTTTAGATTATTGATGAGACATGTTGATATGCATTTTAAGTTGAAACGTTACGTTTTTAGACCGGCCATCTCCTAACAAGTGGTCTAAATAATAATAATGAGACTAGATGTACATATTAACCAGTCTCAATAAAAAGTAAACATTAAGAGATTAAATGACATTTAAACTGGTCAAAGTTAAATGATGGTTCAGATTAACATATTTAGACCTTGTGTCACTATAATCAGTCTAAATATCATCACTATAATATAGTTTATTAATATTATACACACAGACACTCACACATATATATCCTATATATATAGAAATAAATAAATGACAATTTATATTAACATATTTATAAATAAGAGATGTGCAAGATCAAGATTAGAAATAATTTTTTTCCATTAACATTATAATTTTTTTTGCTACCCGATTGCAGCATTACATTGATTCAAAAAAAATCATCATTTTATACAATGAAAAAACCCTTAACCATCCTCCTTATTGCCAAAGGCAGGGGACGAAGAAAAGGAAAGAGAAGAGGGGTCAGAAGAAAGATTGTACTCGACGTCATTGGTGTCAAGTACAAGGTTCAGCTTATTGTTGATAGTGTGTAGTAAAGTGATGAGTCTTCCAAGGCTTCTCTCCATGCGAGCCACCCTTGCGATGGAGCTATTGAAGAACCTCCCTCACTGACAGTTGTGGTGGAGGCTATGGATGAGGAGGAGGAAAAGGAGAACAAACTGAAGGATTCCTGATGCGTCTCACCATATTGATGATCAATAGAGGAGAGAAGAGGGAGCTTGAACAATAAAATTAATGTGAAGAAACCAAAGAACTGAGGAGTTTAAATAGACTTGACGGACGAAGATTGCATTTATTGAAATGGCTTTAGATTTCAAAGAGATGTGTTGAAAAGTATATTATCTTTGAAGCTAAAGAAACTCTGAAATATTTAAGACCGGTTCTAGAGAAATGACGGTATCTAAAAGGATGTTTATACCGGTTGTTTTAGCGACTAGTCTAAAAAGAATTTAAATTTTGAAATTTTCATAATATTTAATACTTATCGAGACCACATTAAAACTATAACAGGCCTATAAAATATTATTTAGACCGCGTGAAAGCGTAACCAGTCTTAAGTTTTATCAATATTTATAAAAATATCACCAGTCATAATTTTAAATCATCTCTGCCTATAAAGGTGTAGATATGACTGTATTATAGGGTTTTTTTCTAGTAGTGGAAGTGTCTTTGTTAAATATAATAAATTATAAATATTGGTGGATTTAATTTCAATTATTTAAATTTAAAATCAATTTAAATCAAATTGTTTTAATTAGTTAGTTATATATTTTTAATGCCATTTATTGTGAAAAGTAAACTTGTACGATACAGGTTTCCAACCCAAATTTATGTCTCTGTCACGATTACCATGATTTCAACTTTGTGTCATTAGTGATAACAAGAACTAATCAATCAAACCAACTGAAGTTTATCTTAATAGAAGGTGCTTTGGCTCTGGCAAAAACAGAAGAAGAAGAAGAAGGTGTTTTGGCCTTTTAAACACATGATCTTAAGTATGAGTCCATATGAATGCTTTGAAAAAACAACCTCTAATTAGGCCGAACAATTCTCAGCTCGAATACAGTCCAATCATGTTGCTAAATGAAAAAAAAAAAAAAAAAAAAGTAATCAATCAATTAAGGTCCAATTTTTGGTTAAAAAAAAAATTAAGGTCCAATTTTATTAAAATATTAAATCATCACGAGATCTACATTATAATTTTGCTTACGTGTAAAGTATAACTTTCTAGCTAATAGCTTTCAATGAAAGAATATATAATTTATGTATACCATGTGTTCTTGCATGATTAGAAATATTTTAAAAGACCTTGTTTACTCTATTAATTAAGTCCCTTCTAATAAGAAAATCACCTTGAAAGTTGAAACCAGAATTTTTTTAAAAACAAAAAAACATTAGGCATGATATATGGACCCATCCCTGTCCATCTCATTGGCTAATAAGTAGGTTGGTCTGCTTGGTGCTTAGCCATTTCTGAGGCAAAATTACACAATTTTTTAGGGAGAATTATTATTAGGATTTAAAAAAGAGACTTAATTATTAAAAAAATCTCAAAAACAAGTGAAGGGTTGTAATTTTTTATATTAAAATTTATTATTGCATACTCTTCAATTATCATTAAAATTATTTTAATAATTAAGTTCTTTTCTTGATACCTAATCATAATCCCCCAGCAACAAACCATACTCCTCTCCATTATAAATATTAAAATGGGGCCCTTGAGGGAAGTCAAGGGGAGACTCTGCCAGACTATTTGAACTTCATGATTCTCATCCCTTCCGCAAATTGCCAATCCCGACTCTCCTTATAGTCCTTAATGACTCCTCCGCAAACCGCCTTTAAATTTCACTAATAATTTCAGTATTAAATATAAAACTCAAATAAAACTCAGTTGATCTTTTTCAGATATTAAAAAAATTAAATAAAATATTTTAAAATATTTATATTTATTATTTTTCTCTAAACTAACTTGCATGACTTACAAACTAGTATATAATACAATGATACACAATATATACTATGATTAAATAATTTATTTAACTTTCTTAATCTTTCAAAAAATTAACTGGGTCTTATATTTATGATCAAATGTAATAAAAGAAAAGGCTCCATCTACATACTGTAACCCATCTCCCAATCGTCTTCAAGAATCTGCCCTCACTCCTCACCGATTCCACTTGTTCCTCTAGTTGTAGTAATGTCTCAACATATAACACTCTCAAAGATCCCCTCATTCCTTCGCCTCCAGCTTAGCCAGCAGACAATGACAAAATATTCCTTAAGCTCATCTCGAAGGCTAGGCTTTTTTTTCTTTTTTTTTTTTTTTTTTTGTCTTAAATATAAGATTCAGTTGACTTTTTTTTAAGAGAGTAAGAAAGTTAATTAAATTAATTTAAAGTATTTATATTTATTTATTTTTTCTACAAACTAATTTTTTTGAATTATAAATTATATATAATTCAATCATACATAACATATGATATGATTGAGTAACTTATTTAATTTTTTTAAAAAAGTCAACTAAATCTTATATTTAGGATTAGAAGGAATAAGATATATTTCCACATTGTTCTCACTTTCAGGCAGTCTCTAACAATGTTTTGGATGGAAAAAAAAAATTCCGGATGAAAAAATATTAGAAGGGAAAACACTAAAAAACAATTTTTTATTTTTTTTCACTTCCAAGTAACCACACGCTCAGTCCCACCCACAACTGAGACACAGGATGCCTAGTGCCTACAATCACCTTGGGGAATTAAGTCATCGTTAATTTTAAATAATGCTTTTTTATTACCATCATTGTTCTTTTATAAATTAAATTTAATATATCAGTATTTGAGAATGTTTTGTCAACATTTAAAATTTCAATATTAGTATTATTTGTTAAACGTTAAGGTTAAAGAATTTGAAAGACACTTTATTAAGTAAGCACCAAAGTAAAAGGACTAAAAGTTCACACTTTCCTTGTTTCTTTTAAATTTTTCTTATATTACCTTTCTTTTTCTTTTTTTCAATGCAAATATTATTATTTGTTTAGTGTATATCACTTTATTTACAAGGAGATTTGGGGCATCTGCATATTCAATTTCCTTACTTTCATTATTTAATCCGTTTAACTAGTTTTAATTGTTGTGTTATCAATTTTTAAAAACATCACTTAATGTTATATAATAGATAACAAGATGTTTTAAAGGTATGGAATCATTCGCACTCAACAAGGACAAGCGGCATGTGGGGGCCTTGTTTGGGACAGCAGCGGCAACTGGATCATGGGTTTCCAAAGAAAGTTAGGTTGTATACCAATAGCTATGGCAGAACTTAAGGCCATCGAAATGGGAGTATACGCCTGCCATGAGATGGGCTTCAAGAAAATTAAGCTTTACTCTGACTCAGTGGACGCTATACAAATGATATTTACAGTTAGTAATCCTGCTCATCCGTATATGGAAGAGATAGAGGAAGTTCGTAAGTGGGTATTCGCTTGCAGAGGCCTGGTGATCGTTCATGCCAAGAGGGAAGCTCTGGGTTGTGCAGATATGCTAGCAAAAAGAGCACTGAACATGGATATAGATTGGCGCTATATGGTTGAGCCACCTGATTATTGTGCCCAGCAACTAATATGCGACTCTGGTTAATTCGGTGACTGTTTGTTTCTGATTTGGTCTGTAAGTGCAGTATGTATGCTGTAAGGAACCTGTACCAAGATTAAATCTTGTCTCTTCAATTCAAAAAAAAAAAAAAAGAAATCATGTACCTTGGCAAATTATAGGGTGCCTGGAATTGATGGATAAGCCGAGTATTTTAAAAATTTAAAACTTCGAAAAATAAAAACTAATTTAAGGAGAGAGAAGACCACCACAATATTTGAACTCCACAGACCCAAAAGATACACGGGAAAAATTGGGGAAAAACCACCCCCACTAAAAATTTTATTGCAAAGGAAGACCTAAGCTAAAGCAATGTTGCCATGTGTGTACAAATTTCTATAAAATTTGTAATGGACTTTTCGCCATTTTTTCCAAAATTTGATTTCTGACCAAAACGGGGGTAAATAAAAGACTATATATTACAAACTCAGATTTTTTTCTCGCATTACAAAGTTTTACCAAGAAATAGAATGAAGACCAAGCTTGATTCCAATTTTTCATGGTACTACAGCAAAAGGTAAGAGGATAAATACATGTGTACACACAGTTTCTTATTTCACCTTTGAAGTAGTGATCTATTCTGGAGTGCGAATTTAGAACACCCGCCACAGTTTTTGTCATAACTTGGTCAGACGCTTCCAGCCGGGATTGCAAATTGGGGATTAAAGGGCATAAATCCGGTCAACCTCTGAATTGGAGAAGTCAGAATGATGCCATGAGTTAGATCCACTTCTTTTGGCATACTTCTGCTTCCTCATTGATCGGACTCTCTTAGATTTCACAACATAGTAAGTCATTGTGCCAATAACTCCAGATATTATTACTCCCCCAACTACTGTAACCAGAATTGCTGCCCAAACGTTCTTCCGGCCGACAACTATGTAAGAGGAGGCTATGAATGCAACAGAAGTACAAACAGAAGCCAACCACATGAGCTTGTTAATCACCACCACCACCCGTTTCTCGGCTTTAGTTTCCCCCCTGACCAAGGTAATTTGAACAACCACGACAGCCAAGGATGTAAAAAGTGCAATAGCGTTAAAGATGAAGAAGATTTTAAAAGCGGGACCACTCGCTACCACTGCACTGCCATCATTATCATCACCACCAGGTACGGTAAAAATAGCAGCGAAAGCAACTGTCGCAAACAACACAGCCACAACAGTCACTGAGTTTGTGGCGTTGTTGATTCCTTCCCTGTGGAGTTTTCTTAGCTCTTTAGAGATATTATGAACATTTTTGTTGGTTTTCTTGGTTTGTTCTAGCTGGATGTGAACATCTTTCTTAATCTGAGTGACAGTTTTCCTCAGTTCATCTCTTGGTTGGTTGAGCTCATTAGCTCTCAGAGCCCCAAACTGAGAAAGGCAGTCCTTTATGTCCGAGGACTCTTCAGAAAGTGGAAGACCTTCAGCAATGTCAAGAGCTGTTTTATGGTCTCTGGTTAATGCATTAACATTGGTGTCTGGAAGATTCAATAACTCATTAACTATCTGCAAAGGAAAATAAGGAAGCACCAATTAGAATTTTATCTCTTGAATAACTCAAGTGAGTGCTTATACATTCAGATATATATGCACAAAGCATATAATGCTAAGCAATTAACGGCATGGTTACCTCTGCTCGCTTTTTCCTGGTTGCAACATGTAATGCAGTGTTACCAAATTTGTCGGGAAGCATAACAATAGCAGCGTCTGCATCAAGAAGCAGTTTTACCACGTCACAGCTCTGACCTTTTACAGCCATATGCAATGCAGTCTGTCCTTTCTTGTCAGTCCTACGTGCCAATTGTGGGTCTTTGCAGAGCAGCGCTTTAACAACTTCTACATGGCCCTGACGTGCTGAAAAATGCAACGCATTTTTGCCATTCGACCGGGAGATTTCCAACAAGCTACCATCCTTTGACAGCAGTTCATTTACCACCTCCGTGTGCCCTCTTGTCGCTGCAGATATAAGTGGAGTAGCATTTGATGGGCCTATTGTTTTGCTTAGCCCTGGGTCATAATCTAGTAAAACCTGGACAATGGCTGCAAACAAACTGTTAAAGATTACATTGATGACCAGAAAATATAGCACTTCCACTACATGACGGCAATAAATAATTTGGGAAATCCTTAATACCTTCTTCCCTAAGATCCTACTAAAGGAAATAGAAGCTACTTTACAAAAACAGATCAAGGTATTCAAAAAAACTTTGGCTTCTCCAATCTTGGGTGGCTACTTTACATATGATAAGTCCAGTGACTGATAAACAAAACAATGACTTCATAACATTCCACTCTTATGTTCTCATAATGTCCCAAAATTTCCTCCCCAGGATTTAAATGAAGACCAATTATTTAGGTTTAGTTGGTAAATGATGAACAAACTAGAATCGAACTATAGAGTAAATACATAACATCATCCCTAAAAGACATACTTCCTATCATCCAAGTCCTTGTATCCTCCACGAGTTAGACCCAAAGTTCATAACTCGCCACAAAATAGTCTCCCTGTTGAACCATAGGGTGCTGAGGGCCTAAATCTATTGTCCTTTTGACATTAAACCATCCTACCTAGAAACCACTAGTCAAACTAGCGCAAACCTCTACCAGCTAAGCTATGTGCTCATGGGTGGGACTAATTCTATTGCATACATGTTTTAGAAGGTACAAACTTGGAAGTGCTGATTTATACAAGGGAATAAAAACAAAAGCTAACATACTTCTCTCCTTGAATTCTCACAATCATAACAAAATATAGGAGGGGCTCATGATGCACGAGGATGAGAAATTAGCTGTATTGTTTATTACTAGTATATATATGTAAGTATAGATCCTTATACCATGACGCCCTTGACTTGCAGCAATATGCAATGGATCAAAGCCTGAACGATTCTTCTTTGAAACCGTCTCTTTAGTTGAATGTTTAAGCAATTCCTTCACAACATCAAGATGCCCTTTCTCTGCTGCCGTGAACAGAGCCGTCTCTCCCAATTCATTCTCTTCATTCACAACAGATGCTCGCACCTCAGCTATCTCTGTGTTCACATCATCGCCACTGAAAGTTCCAATTATCTGTGAATCGATGTCTCCAAGGATCTGCTTCACGGCAGCGAGATCTCCCCGTTGAGCTGCCAAGTGAAGCTCGGTATCGTTGTGCCGTCCGGTCACCTGCTTCACGTACTTCTTCTTCCCGGCCTGGTCGATTCTCTTGCCGGAGTTTGACAAAACCAAAGCCGGCGCCGTCGCAGACGACGGGGACGGCGATGGGGATATTTCGGAAAGTGGGTTCGGAGTTGAACTCATTGGACCCTTCTCCGTTAACCTCCTATTCAACCAGCACAATACACAACACAATCAAGAGCCGAATTATAAAAAATTCAAAGGAAAATAGCAGCCATAACTGAAATCCCCAATCAGATTATTACAAATCATACACAATTTCAGGTGGGAAAAAAAACTAACCCTGAAGAAATCTCAATCGATTGAGCTATACGCTAGCTAAGAAAAGTGAGAAGAACAGAGAAAGCAAGAACCTTGAGAGCTGAGGGCGTGAAAAACCCTAAAGTTCAAAGCAGCAGGTAAAGAGAGTGAAGCAAGGTAAGGTTAGTTAGATGATTGGATGATGTTGAGGAAGAAAAAGTGGCCTGGAGACAGAAATGCAAGAGGAAAGTGGGAGGAAGGAGAGGAGAAGAGAAGAGAAGTTGAGATTTTTCACTGAGATTATAATTTTTTTTTTCCCCCTTACTCTTGTGTCTGCGTTTTTTCTTTATTCTTTCTGTGTCGTTTTCCTGATGAGATTGTTGCATTTCACGTAGGCAGAGAAAACATTTTGATTTTAAGGGTGGCGCAGATTTTTTCTTCTTCCTTTTTTCCCACTTTCGCTCACACTTCACGTTTCAAATTTCTCATCCATTTCTGATTTCTGATTGCTTGACCTGTGCTTAGAAATTAAATGGTGAACAAAATTGTTTGAAAGAAGAAAAGGGCAAAAAGAAAAAATAAAGAAAAGCAAAGAAATTAGTGGGTTTTTTAATTAGATTAAACTATAAGGTCATTAACAAAAAGAGTAGTTGTTAAACCGCATTTTTCCTACTCTCTGTATTTAACAGTTTTTTTAAGATGAGAAAGAAAGATGTATGCATAATTTATAGTTCAGTGACTTGAGATAACCGTGTTAACTGATTAAATTTTATTATAATCAACGCTCCCTCCTATAATAAGTGTAGCGTCTAGATAGAGATTTACTTTGATCTTCAAAGATCTCAATCTCCCAAATTTAAAACATTCTAAATTATTACACATATTAAAAATGTTTTCATCACAAAGTTGTTCCAACTTCCTATACAAATTATTAAAAATATTTTAGAAACAAGCAATGCACATATTTTATAAATAATTAAATTAATTTCCTTAGTCTTTTCTGGTAAAATAATTTTTTAATTTCTACAAATTAATTATTTAGTTCTTACATTTTAAACGTATAATACTACATATGATTATTAATATAAGTTACATTTTATAGGTTAATTTTTTTATTAAAGTTGATCTTACATAAAGGACATAAAGGAGTAATTTACTCCCTCGGTCCCAGTATATAATATTTTATTTTTTGAATGGGCTTGTCCTTTTTTATGAGGTGTTATTTGAATTAGTCTGAATAATAGATGCAATTTTACTCATTTTGTCTTCAATTACTCTCACATTATTTATTCTCCATACATTATCTTTCATCTTTTCTCATTATTCTTCTCTCTCATTCTTGTTCATAAATAAGGGCATTGTTGTAAAAAAATTATATTTTCTACATATTTATTACTCTTAACTAATTTTAACTATTTTCTAGAATTATGCAATTCAATTAAAAGGACCTTATATATATATATATATATATATGGGAAGGGAGGGAGTAAATATTAGAACAATACTTAGGTTAACTTCCTTATATCAACTATGTACAGCTTTTTAATCACACATGATCATATATCCTATTTTTAAAATATTATTATTTACTCCCTCTGTTCCTATTTAGAAGAGCTCGATAACGGAATTACGTGGTTTAAGAAAGTTGTTAAAATTAATTTAAAAAAATAAGTATGTCTGAAAAAACATTTTTTTCAAGTATGCCCTTATTTATGAGTGGTAAATAAGAGAGAGAATAGAGTAAATATAGGTATCACTAACATTTTAATTAATGCAATTCATATAATTAATGAGAGGTAAAAATGAAAAAAAAAACTCATTAAATATTTAGACAGCTTTTGTGGAGCTCTTATAAAATGAATCGGAGGGAGTAAATATAAATGCATATGAAATTAATAAGACACATGTTCATGTGTGCATGGAGAACTTGATTTAATTGATATAAGAAACTTGACCTAAGTTTTTTCCCATAAAATTTATTACTTGTTGTGTCTCATATCGACTAGGAAGGGGAACAAAAGATTCCTTATAACTATCTAGATACCTCTCCTCTCGACCTGCTAGAATGTTACAAATGGTATTAGAGCCAAGTTCGGGTTGATGTACCGGTGATACTGGGCTCAAAGAATGTTATCCCAAAGGTGGATGGAATGTTATGTGTCATGTCAGCTGATGAGGGGAACTAAAGATGCATTATAAGAATCTAGATATTCATTACTCCATTTATTTCTCATTATAAACACATAATAATAACTTTATATAAATTAATGAGTTAGTTAAAATTAGTTATTTCTTTTAAAATATTAAAATTACCCTTAATAAAAGTCATCGGTAAGAGGAATCTAGTTTATTAGTTAAAAGATTTTTAGCTAAAGTATACTTTTAGTCCTTTATATTTACATGATGTTTTATTTTAGTCTTTTAAGTTTGTAAAGTACATTTTTAGTCCTTTAAACTTAACACTGTTAGTTTTGTATAATGGAAAATGCTGACTCATCAATTTAGTTAACCGACTGTGAAATTAAGTATTGATAAAGCATGCTTACATTTTAATATTTTAATATAATATTTTTATATTTTAAATTGTGTAAATTTTAGAAAGATTTAAAATAAAAAATCTATAATCGTTCTACAATTTGGGGGGGGGGATCTATAAAAAGTACGTTAGAAATTAGAAAAGAACAAATCAGAGCTTTCAATTATCAAAATCTCATGTCAGTATAGTGTCAGTACATACTATATAGTGGAGGAATTTGAGATTATAAAATTTTGACAAAAAGACACTGCTACCCTTGAGCCCTTTATCTTCTTCTTTCCCTCTCTCAGCTTAGAATCATTTGGCGGACTCTTTTTTTTTGGCTTTCCTCCATTGACTGATCGATCCGATGTAATTCAGAGAACAAGTTTTGAGTTTTTGATGTTGAGACCAAGTGTCTGTTTAGCATGCTTTTTGAGGGCCAAGGAGCAGTGGGAGCTGATGAAGCCAGAGCACTGTTGACGAGGAGGGATATCGAGAGGTGTGAATTGAGATGCGAAGTTGTAAAACAAAAAAGTGAAGTTGTTAATGTAAAATATGGTGTTGTTAATATAGAGACAGATGTTATTATTGGCCCTGAAACTTGTTAATTTCAAACTTATCCCTTGGCATGTTTTGGACTATTAGATACGAAATTGTTAAACAAGAAAGTCAAGTTGTTAATATAAAACATGGTATTGTTAATATACAAATAAGTGTTGTTACTAATCCTGAATCTTTTTAATTTCAAACTTATTTTTGGGCATGTTTTGGACTATTAGATGCGAAGTTGTGAAACAAGAATGTGAAGTTATTAATAAAAAATATGGTGTTGTTAATATAGAGACATATATTGTTATTGATCTTGAAACTTGTTAATTTCAAACTCTTCTTGGCATGTGTTGGTTTTTTAGATACGAAGTTGTGAAATAAGAAAGTAAAGTTACTAATGTAAAATATGATGTTGTTAATATAGAGACGTGTTGTTATTAGTCATGAAACTTGTTAATTTCAAACTTATCTCTGGCATGTGTTGGTTTTTGAGATACGAAGTTATGAAACAAAAAAAAAATGAATTAGTTAATATAAAATATGGTGTTGTTAATATATGGGTCAATAACAACACCTGTATCTATATTAACAACACCATTTTTTATATTAACAACTTTACTTTCTTATTTCACAACTTCATATCTTACAGTCCAAAACATGCCAAGGATAAGTTTGAAATTAACAAGTTTCAGGGCCAATAACAACACATGTATATATATTAACAATACCATATTTTACATTAACAACTTTACTTTCTTATTTCACAAATTTATATCTAACAATCTAAAACATGCATAGGGATAAATTTGAAATTAAAAAGTTTCAATGCCAATAACAACTCATGTCTCTATATTAATAATATCATATTTTGCATTAACAACTTTACTTTTTTATTTCACAACTTCATATCTAACAGTCCAACAGATGCCTGATGATAAGTTTGAAATTAACAAGTTTCAATACCAATAACAACACTTGTCTCTATATTAATAACACCATATTTTACATTAACAACTTTATTTTTTTTTTCCTCACAACTTCATATCTAACAGTCCAAGACATGCCCAGGGATAAGTTTGAAATTAACAAGGGCTAATAACAACACATGTCTTTATATTAACAACATTATATTTTATGTTAACAATTTTACTTTCTTGTTTCACAACTTTGTATCTCAATTCACACCCCTCACCGACCCTCCTCATCAACGGTGCTCTGGCTTCATAGGCTCCCACTGCTCCTTGGCCCTCAAGAAGTGCGCTAGACAGGTGCTTGATCTCAACACCGAAAATTCAAAATTCGTTCTCCGAATTATATCGGACCGATCAGCTGGTGGAGGAAAGCCAACAAAAAAAAACTTGCTAGATTATTCCTAGCTGAGAGAGAGGGAGAAGAAGATTAAGGGTTTAAGGGCAGCAGCGTTTTTTTGTCAAAATTTTATAATTTCATATTCCTCCACTGTACTGTACTGATATTATACTGATATGGGATTTTAATAATTAGAAGCTCTGATTTATCTTTTTCTAACTCATCCCTAGCTAATCATCTCTACAGCGGAGAACATATCTGGATTCTGTTCCCTGTGAGGAATAACAACACAAAAATAATCCAATGGTAAACTACCATACATGGATTTGAATCCGAATCATAACAAGAGACATGACACTGCCAATCATATGAATAACCGCACCAGTGGTACTATTCGGAAACCTAAAATCAGATGCAAATCTTCTATACTATTCGGAAACCTATAATCTCATGATAATTATAGGGTTTTTAAACCGTAGAGTGATTATTGAGTTTTTTATTTTAAATATTTTTTTAATTTACACAATTTAAACTATAAAATTATTATATTAAAATATAAGCATGCTTTGTCAGTATTTAATTACACAGTCACTAATTAAATTGTTAAGTCAACAATTTCCGTTATATAAAATTAATGACCTTAAGTTTAAAAGACTAAAAATATATTTTACAAACTTAAAGGACTAAATAAAAATCTCATATAAATTTAAAGGACTAAAAATATATTTTAACCAAAGTTTTATAGTTAGTTAGGAAAAATTTAATACTTTAGAAAAAAGTTTACTAAACATGTCAATCTGTCAAATGTCCTTATAAGAACAGAGGGAATGTATAATTTCATATATGATTATTTTTTTCATATCTATTCATCTATTCAGTGTATCTAAACCGTGTGTTTGGTCGGAGTAAGAAACTTGATGGCCCACGAGGAGGACCATATTTTCCTTAAAAGTTTTGGTAGGTGTGGCTGGCGGTTTTCATTTTGTTGGGATATTTCCAGGAAGCTGCAACATAAATTTACGTTCCTCCCAAAAATCTTGATGAGATAATGACATATGCTTGGATCCTATTAGAGACTTAATGGTTGGCAAAAGAAAAATATTAGAGACTTAATGACAGTTAAGAACTTTAAATTTGGAAATGACATTTGAAAACTAAGGTACTTGTTTGATAAAATCAAATAATGTTATAGACAAAAAAAAAAAAATGCCCCTTATTGATAGGAAATCGTGACTCTTTCTTTGGTTGGAGGAAGAATTGTGACTTTTAATAATCAACAGTTTAGTTGTAAATAATGAAAGACACGATTATAAATAAATAAAGCTTGATGCATTTTCATATTACTATGTTGTTTGAGTTCTAAAATTTAGATTTTTTTTTTCCCCGATAAAATTTAGAAGTTTACATGAACATAATAAATAATGCAATTGTAGCCTTTTTCTACATTGACACGATAATCAGTAAAAAAAATTACTCAGATTCTACACTTTCAAAAATATTTACTCAGATACTACACTGGACCTCATTCTTTTAAAGATTGAGTTTAAATTTACACAAAACCCATTTATGGTTAGAACAAGTTTTTGTGTTGTTAAAATTGAAAAAATAAACTCAATTATTGAAAAAGTGAACTCATTCAAAATTTTATCTTTTTTCTGACACGTTTTTCCATGCCTGCCAAAATTTTCCGGCCTTTTACCTTCCCCAAGAATTCCTGGCAGCCTCGTCAAAAAAGAATTTTCCTTTCCAACATATCCCCATAAGCAATGAATAGTTAAAAAAACCAAAGATTCCCTCATTGCCTCGTCAAAGCAAGCTTTTGCATGTGAGTATAAAGGATTTCTTCATGCAAACATGCAACATCCTTCTTCTTGCCACTTTCAAGTTTCAAGTCCATTTGGTTTGTTCAACTCCCTTCATTCCATATTTCTCTTTTTAAAAGTCTACTCTAAGTCACAATTTTAGCGGCAACAATTAAAAGTCGTTACTAAAAGTGTGACTTTCAGCTATGACAATAAATGTCGCCGCCGAAAGTCTGACTTTCAGTGGTGAAAAAAAGTGTCGTGACTTTCAGCGACGAATCTTATTGTCGCTGCTGAAAGTGAGACTTAAATGTCGCCGCGGAAAGTATACATTTTTCAATTAATTTTTTTTTCACGAAAAATATAATTTTTTTTTATTTTTTAAATATAATATTTAATCCCTCAAAATATTAAATATGATACTTATCATCAAAAAAATAAAATAATATTAATTTTAAATATTATATAATAATTTGTTCCATAATATTAATCTCTCAAAATTTTTTATTTTTATTTATTTTTATATAATAATTTTTATTTTTTATATATAAATTAAATGTAAACTCTTATTGACTTATTATATAATATTATACACTCAATATAAAATTTTTTTATTAAATTAATAATATTATATTAATTAATCAGTATTATTATGTGTATGGAAATATTATATTAATAAATAAATATTTACATTATATTATATTATATATATTGAAATGAATATGATTTTTTAAGGTAATTTTAGATATGTATATCATTATATATATATATAATATTCAATTATGTGTATGCGTGTGTATATTAAATTATGCATTTACATGATAGGATTTCATCACAGCTCACATGGTAGAGTATCAAAACAACAACCAAGAGATGGAGGATTAGAACCTAGTGGAGGCACATTTGGGAGGTGAAAATATGGGGTGATGATGTGGCATGGCGTGGCATGTGGCGATGATGTGGCATGACATGGCAAATAATAAGGTGGTAGGTGGGTGGTGACGTGGCTTGACATGACAGGGGATAGTGGTATAGATGCTGATGTGGCTTTATTTATTATTTTTTCCCACTTTCAGTGCCGATATTTGTCGCTGCTGAATGTTGACTTTCAGCTGCAACATTTAAAGTCGTAGCTGAAAATACCTCTTTGGTAGAGCCGGGAATCAGGGGCGGCCCTTGACTGGTCAGGGCCGGCCCTAAAGAGCTCGGAGTCAGGAAAATTACAGTTTTTCAAGGCTCAACCCGAGAGCATTAGGGCCAAGGGCGGGCCGCAGGGCCGGGAAGTCCTTTTCACAATATTTAACTATTTTTCCTGCGTATTTTTCCCAGAGAAATATAATTAGTAAATAACAATGATTAAAGTTCTAATTTAATACATAAATGTTGTCAACATTAAGGTTTAAATAACACGTCTCTTGCAACAAACAAACACAGTTATTAATGTATAATCAAAGATAAAATCATGTTAATAAATAACTCACACAAAGGCCAAAGTATAAGAAGGCAAGAAACTAAATACTCTAACCTCTAAACAACATCAGTATAACGACTATCATTTTCACCTTCTTCGCCACTATCATCAATTTCAAGGACATTTGATTGTGTTTCACTTTGAGTAGTAGATTCAAGTAGTTAAATAATCACAACCTCCATAAAAAATCATACTCTATCAGGCAGAATAGTATATAATATGATTTTATTCTAAATAGGCAGAACAACATACTCAAAAATCACAATATGATTCAATTAGATAAACCAATATACTCAAAAATCATACTCTATACAATATGAGAATAGAGTGACATATAGATTCAATAAGGCAATTCAAAAATATAACATGGTTCCTTTCAAAGCAAAAAAAATAAAAAATAAATGGGCTTAAAGGGCCAGCCCTTTAAGCACAAGGCCTTACAGGGCTGTCTCTTTTAGGCCCGACTTCCTTTTGAAGCTAAAATTTACAAGCCCAACCCTTGAAGGGTCAAGGCCTAAAAGGACTGGCCCGATGGGCTCGGCCCGTTTTCCCGGCTCTACTCTTTGGTGGCGACATTTGTCACTGCTGCGACTAAAATAGTCACTACCAATACTTTCGGCCACAGTCGCTATGACAACGATTTGGTGACAACTTTTTGTCGCCGTTGAAAGTCAATTTTTTTATAGTGTAGCTAGCTACATTATTTATTTCAACTTCAACCTTGATTGTTCAATTGATAGGTACATTCTGTTGGTTAATTATTTTTTTTAAAAAATTTTATACTTCTTTTGTCGAATGATGTGAGATATTTAGTCATCAAATTATTTACATGTTAAAGTTTAATTTCTTTTTATTAGAAGATTAAATAAGATTATATGCATATTCAGAAAAGGCGATCCCATTCATATGCAACGATGTATGTTTTTTCATGTGTAGTTGTATTTATATATAGTAGTATATGTGTTCTACGTATATGGCTTTTTATGGAAATATACATACCAAAATCACCCAAATACTTAAATAAAATCATAAAAGTTGAATAAGCTTAGTGTATGTTTGAACGTATAGTAGAAAATGCACGGTAACCCGAATAATTTATGTTTATGATGATAAGAATAACAGCTTCTACCCAAAATATCATGTTGAAGCCAAATTTTCTTGCTTCTACTTCACATCAATCCATCCTCCACCCCTACTATTTTGCTCTTGCATTTCTGCCCTGACGTTTGTGCTCAGTGTGTGTATATTTTTTTCATACCTTCACTTTTTAGTGACTTTTGTTCTCACGTTGCTTTTCCATATGTTAGTAATTTTATTTTTATTTATTTAATTTATAACTGCATTGTTTTATTTTCTTATGTTATTTATTTTGTGTATTTTTACATGACATAATTTGTTAATTTGCACTCGTAAAAGTTAATTTATTTTTAATATCCCCTTAAGTGAAAATAATTTTTAATATTATTTTTAAATTTATATTTACATATATTTACATTTTTAGTTATTGGAGGATGTTTATCATTATTAAATTTGTGGGTGCGGGATCGTTTCCCTATGCTAGCACCACAACAACCTATGTATCCGGATCCACATTTTGATATTTACCCTCTTTTTTACTTTCCTTGGGTTTCTTGCAAAGTTCACCAACAAATATTTGATATTCACTTATCATTAATATTATACAAACGTTAATTTTACTTTTTGTGATAATAAGAAATGTAAAAACGTTGGGCAAAACACTTGTCCATTTGCCATGTCTTTACTCCAATATAGGAGTTTTCTTAATATAATGATTGTTGACGACATAATTTGGCAACCATATCAATCTCCTAAAGTGCGCCAATTAATTTTAGACTATTGCTTAGCAACATCTAAAATTTGGCTTGCTTCGGACCCTCTTATATGTTTTCATATTATAGAATGGCATCACTTGACTGTGTACTAAGACAATTCAGTCATCAATGCCAAGCTTGTTTTTTTTGGGCCGTTATCATATAATACAACTATGTGGCGGGACAACTACAAATTAGACTTAACAACACTCAAACTTCATTCAGGCATGGGAAAGATGGTCACATACTATTGTTCATACTCCTTTGATGTATGACGAATATGATCGAATATCTAAGTACATGCAATGGTGTTGAAGACACACAAGACGATGGATCAAACATATTAATGGTGATATTAGCTATATGATAAGAATTTTCATCTTTTTCTGCCAATATCATCTTTTTATTGGTATAACCAATGTCTTATTTATTTCAGGCTGATGATTAATTCTCATTCAACATGCTCTAATTGTAATGATTATCGAGAAAGGGTTACTCAATTCCAACACAACATCTTACCGGCAATAAAAAGCAACAATTTGACTTGAGCCTTCACCCTGTTCTATCAACAGTTGAATCGCCCCACACACAATTTTCTTGAGATAGACTAAACAAGCAGCATGGTGGCTACTTGTTTACCGAACCACCAATCAAAACGAAAATGTAAGGAAACAAGAACTTCAAAATTTAAGTCAATCTCATTACATGCTAGCCTCATCATTATCCCCTTTTACCTCTCCAATTCATAATCAATTTGAGCCTCAATATATGCCATCCTCATTGGCATCATCCCATCCCAACTCACCAAATCCTTCTCAATTTCAATCATTCATGTCATTGCTTGATAATCCTATCATATTTTCTGCTGAATACCATGTTTCTACTTTTGAACAAGGTGGGCCATCAAAAGAAACATTAGCCACACTCGGCAATCCATTTCTTTAGTTGATTCACTTTCATTCGATTTGAATATGCCCACCACAGAAATAAATGAGACACTTGAGTATCATGAAGAAGTTCACATACAACAACAACCACAATGTATAAGGAGGAGAATAAGATGTGATACCTGAAGTCACTATTTATCAGGAAAATCAATTTTCATATTATATTCTTATAAATTTAATAATTATTTATTATTAATTTTTATATAAATTATATCATTATTTATTTTTTAATTAATCCAACACATATTATCATTGTGTAATTATCAACATTTTCCTCCAATTATTTACTCATAATCATTAAAATGATTACAAAATTATTATCTATCATTTCGTCTTCATTTATTAGGAGGAGAGGCGGGAGACACTAAAAGTTGTTCAAGGGGTGATGAAGTTTAAAAATGGTTCACTTCAAGATGAATTTCCATTGTACTTTCTAATGAAACGGAAGCCAAATATGAAAGAAGTTAGTTTTGTTGAAATGAATTTTAGCAATCGTTCAGGCTCAGAACAATTTTGTGTGCAGCATTTTGGGAAATAATTCCCATCATGTAGCATTTGCCTCTTTTTTTTTTTTTTTTACTGTTTAATGCATATGGGTAAAAGAGCCTTTAATTGCAAGTTACGACAGTTTTATTATTTATAATTAAATTTTCAACAGGTATAACTAGACTTTTTAATTTTGCAACTAAGCTTTTGAAGTTGTGTTTTTAATGGAGTATAGGTGTTTTGGTGCTTAGATTTATTTTTTCAAAGGTCTTCATCCTTGCCTTGATTGGGGAAGTCCTTCCTGAAAAATTTTATTGGTAAGAAGACCTGAAAAATTTTTATGTACAAAAAGTAATATTGCTCTGTGAATTTTGTGCACACACAGCAACATTGTTATAACTTAAGTCATTTTTACCAATAAAATTCTTAATTGAGGAAATTTTCCCAATTTCACCCATTTTATAAAGTCTCTTTTCAATTCTTTAATTTTAACATCATCACATTTGATAGTTTCAATGATTATTATAGTGCTTCCTAAAAGATGTTCTTGTTCCTTTTATATCTGCTTCTTTTAAAGAGTATTAAACTTTTTCTTTTTTGTATATGTCCATATTTAATAAAGGTAATAAAAGATAGTAGAAAGTAATAATATGATCTCGAGAATTTAATATACTTAATAAGGATAATATTTAAAATAAAAGCACTTGAATTTTAGGACAAATTTAATATTTTAACCATTTTTATTGGTACGTGTGAATTATTCATTTCAAAGTGATTTGTATTTATACAAGTCCTTATCATAAATCACTTGTAACTCATAAAATTTACCCATATGAAAGTTTTTTCTTTGCATTTATAAATCATTTTCACCTCCCCCTCTCTTTACAATAATTAAAAAAAAAGGTAAACTTTTTTTTTTTTTTAAATCAAATACCCTACAAATGATATATATTTAAAACAAAATATTTTTCCTACAAGTGACTTGTAATTAAGCATCAAATTGATATAGGAACAGAGGGAATAATATGAAAGGGTTGGACGATATGCTCCATGGTTGTTTGACGGCTACTAGATTAATTACATCCATGGACACCTGATTTGACTATTAATGAAGTGCTTATAAGCAAGAGTTTATACTTTATACTGGATTCAGGTTCATACTATAATGACTTTGAAGATCCAAAGAAGGATGATTAACGTTTGGTTCATAGCTTTGTTCGAATTAGGGCGGAGGTAGATTTGAGTATATTAACCATGAAATTGATTTTAAAAGGTCTTAACTTTTCAAAAACTGAAACAGTCACTTCGAGTTAAAAGCTCAGACTTTTCCAAATATCTTTTTAAAACAGAGCAAAATGAAAGTACTCCCTCACATATTTAATATAATATATATTTATTTAATTTGATTAGACCAGTTGGATTAGTTAATATGACATATTTTTCTAAAATACCTTAATAATCTTCCTTAATCCCCCCACTCTCTTTTATTTGATTATTATAGAGGGAGCATCAATAGGGGGTTAATTAGAAAAAGATTAACAACTATGAAAAATAATTCTTATATTTAGGATTCAGATTAACTCCCCAATTAGATCCTATATTAAGTATAGGAGGGAGTATTAGATTTTGAGCTAAAGAGAAGACACGATCAAAATATAGGTTCTAACAAAGCTAACAAAAACCCAAATATTTTGGTCAATTTCTCCATTTTCACTAGCAATCATATAACAAGATGGCTATTAAACATTTTAGAGAGAGGGGACGACGGAGGGGGGAACTGGAAATTAGATACTACATAAGAAATAACAGATCAAAGTAATCATTAGGAGAAAATCCTATTTTAGATGTGAAAGGATCATATAAACTAATGTGGGGGCATAAATAGAGTCTTGTACAGTGGAAAAAGAAAATGAACCCACGAGCTTTTTCACATTTTCCCAGCTTAGAGCACCTTGAACGTCAGACAACTGCAATGTCAAGATGAACTGTAATTAGTATAGGCACTTTAAATAAAGGATTAAGGTCCAATTTTGTCTAAGAAATTTTCACGTAAAAGTTGTGGGTATCCAAAAGTTTTTATTGAATCAATTTCATCTTTGAAATATTTAAGAAAGAGCAAAGTCGCTTTAAGCATTAAAAAATTAATGTTGACAGTTAATATTTTTAACGGCCAAAGAT
Source organism: Inga laurina (assembly GCA_963855925.1). NCBI lineage: Eukaryota > Viridiplantae > Streptophyta > Magnoliopsida > Fabales > Fabaceae > Inga > Inga laurina. The sequence goes on along the minus strand of OY979702.1, from coordinate 39,043,017 downwards.
GACATTGCTCCTATTTTAATACTGTTGGGGCAAACTGATCCATCAAAAACATCTAGATAATAATTAAGCCTTAAAGAAACTTATACAGGCCTTCAGGGCCATGCAGGTTTAAAAGAAAATTACTCTGCAAAGCAACAAGTGATAATAATTAAGCCCTTCAGAGTCCTACAACAAACCTAAGCTCAAGATATATCAAATCGAACAACCACACAAGTAATGTTGTCAGAGCTTCCACGCGTGTACGCTTCTTTAGTAAGTTCTCTGGATGCTGCTTCTGCATCTGTTATGTTTTGCACCAAAGACACGGCTTCCTGAAAGAAAAGGGACAAAATAATCAGATTTGTTTCAGTTTATAATAAAATACCAAATCAGTCTCATCCATATCCATATGTGTTGCTAATGCCGGTCAAATAGTTTATGCATAATAAAGACCATAGTTGAGAATAATAAAAGGTTGCAAATTATATTTAGATTAAAAACAAGTCCCTACTCGTTTGCCTCTTAAATTCTGAAGCAAGACCCTTGAAAGTAACTTCCAGCAGACAACCACTAGTCGGCAATAACATAAGAACTTATATTGTTTTCAGACTCAAACTTTTGACAACAGCCTATGAATTTTGAGTTCTCTTTTTCTTGTCTATCATCTAGTATTTTCTTCCATACTTCTTTTTATTATTTGTTAGCTCTCGTTATTGATGGTGCTATTCAAATAACTATTACGTAAAACAAGCAGTTAGTGTATATAAATAAGAAACAGTATAAAGGGAATAAAATACAAAAAGAATAACAAATGAATATCATAGGATTAAAAGAATATTACATTAAATATATTATCCTAAAGTTTTATGAGCTTCAAGAGTCATTCTTTCTTCCTCCTTCAACCTTAGGGTGAAATCCACATCATGGTAAGCTATTTCTCCTGACGTGTTATGCACAGATCTGATTCAGAAATTCTGGTCCATATATTTCCTCATTGCCAACTGTAAGGAATATTTGGTATTTTTGGAAAGAATTTGTTGTGTTTACTACTTAAGGTAAATTCCTAGAAATTCATTTCAAATGAAAAGGTAAACATGAAGGAAACAAAATTAGTGGCATCACAACAGTTATGTGGTCAGTAATTTTGTTGTCTGTCTGGTTGAAAAGAAATGCCCGAGTCTTTCCAAGTGTTTTTTCCCCTTTTGCCTTTGAATTAGTTATGGGATATTGTGGACAATTTGAGAGAAAAATATTATTCTAAATCCATGAATAAAAGAGAGTACATACGGGCCTTTATATAGGCAAACCTAGAGCTAACCCTAGAATTTAATTTAATCTAATCAAATCAAAATAAATCAAAATAACTAAGATATAATATCCTAAGATATAATATATCCATATCTAATCTTAAGCTATATTAAATATCAAACTTAATAATAAAATAACAATTAATCTAAATAATCCAAAATAAATACGCAATATTCCCACATTCTCAAGTTGGATCATAGATGTTAATCATGTCCAACTTGCTTATACAACTTTCAAATGCATGTTTGAGCAATTCTTTTTGTCAACACATCCGTAGCTTGAAGATTTGTTGGTAGATAAGTGAGACATACTACGAGCGTCACTTTCATCAAGATAATAGAGGCCATCAATCTCTTTCGCACTCCCAATTGTTGTCCCGTCAGCAAATCCTCTTTTGACAACCGTGGCAGTGGGCTGTTTTGTGTGCCTCAATGCTGCTAACATTTCCATGATTTTGCTCAATTGATCGCTTTAAGGAGATGAGTCATCACTGTTAGATGCCTCAACAACATATTTATTTCCTCGCCCTTTCTTTGGTTTCCAATAAGCAGGTTTACCACCTAGATCCCAACATTTACCTTCAGTATGTCCTTTCTTCTTACAATGATCACAAAAAGGTCGGCCTTTGGAATTTCTAAAATTTGTGGTGCAAGCAGCAAGGGTCGAGACTTCAGGAGATGCAAGAGCTGCAGTGGAAGCATTTTTTAGCATAGATTTGCGCCTGCCTTCTTCATTACGAAGGATAGAGTAAGTTTCACGGACAGCAGGTAACGGTTCTTGGCCAAGGATCCATGCTCGAGTATCATCATATAGATCACATTATGGCCAGCTAGTAATTCAAAGACTCTTATTCTTGGGCCTTGTGATCTTCAGCAGCATCAACATGGTGAACTTTGTTTTTTAAGGCATCCAATTCTTGCCACAGAGCAGATTTTTCAAGATAGTAGTCATTGATGGAGTTGTGATCTTGTTTCAATTGCCACAGTTTTGCCTTTATGTCAAATATGCGGGATCTGTTCCCTGTATCACTATATGCCTCTGGAATTGCTTCCCAAATGTCACGGGTTGAAGGAAGAAACATGAAACTTTTCCTAATTGATGGTGACATAGCTTTGACTAACCACAAGGAGACCAAAGCATTCTTAGATTCCATACTCGCATTGCTTTGGTGTCTAATGATGGAGACCTTTTAATTTCACTAGAGATATACCAGAGTTTGTCCCTACCATCAATAGCCAAAGACATGAATTGAGCTCACTCCCTATAGTTGTCTCTAGTAAGTTTATCAGAAATGATAAAAAACGTTGAGACATCACTAGGATTGGACCTTGGCACCAAAGAAGAGACTTCATGATCAGAGGAATAGTAGTAGCCATACTGACCAAGTTTTTTTTGGTGCGCTGAGACAATCAGAAACTTGACAAGAAACTAACCTTTGTACCGAAGGCGAGAAATTCCGAGAATGAGACAATCAGAATCTTAGACGACAAACTGACCTGTGCAGTTGTGGGTTGGCAGTCGAACATGTATTGACGGTGAACTACAAAAAGGCCAATTCAGTTGGGATAGCGCCATTTTTGGAAGAGCAACTTGAATCGCTGATTTGGAATGACAATCAAACTTGACAACACTGATTGTGGAAGAGCCTCTAATTGTGACTGGTTTTTACTCATCGAGAATACAGTTGGAGTCTCACCGAGAATATAAGATGGAATTTCTCAGTGGGAATCAAAGGACACAAAGATCACACCTGATTATCGAGAGATGGAGAATCAGGAGTTGATGTCGACAATGTGAGAGCAGCAGACTAAGATCCCCAATAAGAATTGGACTGAACAACTTTGAATTCTATGCCGGAGAGGAAAAAAGAAAAAGAAGCCCTTATTGAAACTAGGACTTGACTGTCATAAGGAAGCTCCGAGTAACACCTAGGACCTGACCGTTGCTTGCCAGGCAGAGTCTCCGAATGAAACTTGGGACTCGACTATGACTAACAATGATGGAAACTGAGAAAACATCACGAGAACACATGTCCGACGATAACTGGAATAGAGGAATGCCATGAGAACGCAAGTCTGACGGTGATGAGAACGGTGGAATGTCACGGGAACTTCAAGTTCGATGATGACTAAATGAAAGAGCGGCGTCCACTACACACCGGAAGGGGAAAGGTGACCGGAGTCAGGAACTCTTTCATAGGCCGAGATGGCCAAAAGAGCAACCAACAAAGAATTTTTGGGTTGAAGATAAGCCAATCTTGCCAATAAGAAGGTTCATGAATGTTAATCTCAATGCTCAAGGAGGAATAACAACTAGATGGCAAGAAGGAACAACGTTCTCTCTTCTTCATTGGCTTCTTCTTCTTCATCACCATTAGCTCTAATACCATGTGGACAATTTGAAAGAAAAATATTATTCTGAATCCATGAATAAAAGAGAGTGCATATGAGCCTTTATATAGGCAAACCTAGAGCTAACCTTAGAATCTAATTTAATCTAATCAAATCAAAATAAATAAGATATGATATCCTAAGATTACATTAAATATCAAACTTAATAATAAAATAACAATTAATCTAAATAATCCAAAATAAATATGAATATTCCCACAGACATAACTCTTTTCATGGCTTCTCTTTATGCTCTGTTTGGTATGGTGGAATTGGAGGTATGGAATTGGATTTCATGTTTGATACAAAGAAATGGCCATAGAATTGTATTCCATGTAGAAGCCAACTAGGGTCAATTCCATCAAAATAAATTCCATCAAAAAAGCTAAGATATGCAATTCCATGTCCTCATTTCCACATTACTCCTTTCACCTCCAGCATATACCCCGTCGCCGGCAAGCACTCACCCAATGACAGTGACTTCCGACAACCCATAATGGCCACCTTCTGCAACCCACTTGGTTGGATCTGTGATTGGACATGCTCGAATCTCTCACCATGTCAACAACAAGGTTGACGGTAGAAGATTGAACGCCTCTCCCCCTTCATCAACCGTCGTCCACAACATTTTCGACAGACGTGTAAGGATATACCTACCAAAGACGAAGCCAGGTGGTAAGCTTCTAATTCTCCTCCATTTTTCATGGTGGTGGGTTTTTCATAACCCAATATGACTGATTCTTGTACAACGATGAAGCAATGAAGGCCAAGAAGTACGTGGAAGTGTCTAGGTTTATTATCTCCGTTTTCATTCACAGACCTCATCGGTGATCTCCAAATCTGCAACTTGGTATTTTTGGCAAAGTGACCCATCCTCTTCATTTCCGTTCTCTAGATTTCGTTGGTATTTCCGGCAAGGTGACTCATCCTCTTTGTAGAATCCCGTAAATTCAGGTGTTAGAATATTAGTTAAGGAAATTAGTGGGTTGTTGGAAGGATTAGTGGGTTGTTAGAGTAGGTCAACTATAATCTTTTCTTTATTTGGTATTGATTGTAATCCCTTAAAATCCTCCACTTATGTCTCCTCATGTAACTATAAATAGGAAGTCATTCTCACATGAATATATAAGAAAATATTCTCTGATAAATTTCTTCATGGTATCAGAGCATTGAAGAAAAATACTAGAGTTTTTTTCTCTTGTCAAATATTGCCGGTCACTCCCACTACTGTCAACTATGGCTTATAATTGTTGACTTCATCGTGTAAGGCTACATCACCGTCGCACCTTGCCTTACCCAGCATTGACCCGAGAAGCAAGGCCGCCGTCGAGCTTCTTGTTACCAAAGAAGACAATTGGAGAGAGCTAGGAGTAGAGGTTAAGCGTCGCTCGAGAAGGGAAATCTCGCTTATCATCTTCCTCACACCATCGGTTGGAGTTGCAGAATCGGCGAGGCAACAGAAACGAAGTTGGGAGCCTAGTTTAGACGGGAGGAGCATCGTTGACTTGCATTCACAGCTCATCTCCATCGAATCCGTCACCATTGACGAGCCGTCACCACCGTCGCTCATCCTCCGCCATAGCCATAATCGAAGCCGTCGCTCAAGCTTTGTTGGATTTGTCTCTCACGTCAATTCAAGTATTTAAGTCATCGAGAACCAATCTGTCATTTTGAAACTCGGAAGACTGAACTGGTATTTCTGAAATTCAAAGAACCAATATGTCATTTCCAAAATCCGGAGGACTGAACTGGTATTTCTGAAATTCAAAGAACCAATCTGTCATTTTTAGTACCAGTATTTCATCTGAAGGATCTTCCTTTGTTTCACAGTCCAATTATATCTCTACTGTTCTTATTGTCTCTGAAAAACTTACTAGTGATAATTATCAGGAATGGTCTCAATCCATAACTCTCGCTCTAGATGGAAGGGACAAACTCGAATATATCACTAGTGAAGCAAAAAGGCCTTCTGAATTAGAAATCAAGGCATTTCGAATTTGGAAGTCTGAAAATGCCTTGGTATCATCCTCGCTGATTAATGCAATGTCATCATCAATCAAAAAGAGTTTTATGTATCTCTATTCAACCCGAGAGATATGGGAGGCTCTTCAAGAGACATATAGTACTGTAGGGAATTGGTCTCGCTTGTTTGATGTTAAGAAAAAATTGTGGCAATTGAAACAAGATCTCATGTCACTTGATGACTACTACCTTGAAAAGCCTGCACTTTGGTAAGAGTTTGATGCCTTAAAGAATAAAACTCATCATTGCTGAGCTGATGCTTCAAAAGATCACAGAGAAAGAAGAAGAAAGAGTATACGAGCTGCTAGCTGGTCTCAATGTGATCTATGATGATGTTCGGGCTCGGATCCTTAGTCACGAACCCTTGCTTTCGGTACATGAAGTCTACTCCATTCTACGCAATGAAGACAAACGCAAATCAATGCTTTAGAATAATTCCACTGCTACTCCTGCACCTCCTAAAGTCTCAGCTCTTGTTATTCAATCCATGGAATCGAAAGGTTCTAAAGGTAGACCATTTTGTGATCATTGTAAAAAAACAAGGACATACAAAAGACATTGGTTGGAATCTCCAGAGTAAACCTGCTGATTGGAAGCCAAAAAGAGGGAAAGGACGAAGCCATGTAGTTGAAGCTTTAAAAGGTGGTGAGACCTCCCAAAGTGACCAACTGAGCAAAATCATGGAAATGCTTACTGCACTTTAGACTACAAAACAGCCCATTGCCACGGTAGTGAGGAGAGGTAATTTCTTGCAAACCTTAGTTGTAATCAAAGGTTTGTGTACAGATAATTACTGGATTGTTGATTCAGTTGCCTCAGATCACATGACCGACAATAAAACTCTCTTCTCATCCTATACTCCCATTTCCAAAGGAATGACTATATGAATTGCTTATAACTCTGAATCTGTTCTCACTGGGATTGGATCCGTTAAAATATCTGCTACACTTACCTTGCACTCTGTATTACATGTCCCAAAATTAAAGTGCAACTTACTATTAGTAAGTCAATTAGCAGGAACAATGTCATGCTAACTTCTTTGCTACTTACTGTCTTTTTTAGGATCTGCTGATAGGGACGACGATTGGGAGTGCGAAAGAGCATGATGGTTTCTATTACCTTGATGAAAGTGATAGCTATTTGATTAAGCCTTGCAATAAAGTGTCTCTTTCTAGGGCTAGTGACTTACAGTTACGACACAAGCGTTTAGGCTGTCCAAATTTCAATTACATGTCTCAAATATTTCCTTCCCTCTTGTCTAATTAAAATGTATCTAATTTCCATTGTGACTCGTGTGAGAAAGCTAAGCATCATTGTATGTCATTTCAAAGACATCCATACCAAGCATCTAAACCCTTTTCCCTAATTCACAGTGATTTATGGGGACCGTCACATACACCAAACAGATCAAAATCCAAATGGTTCAGCACATTTATCAATGACCATACACATGTCAGTTGGGTTTACCTATTAAGAGATACAAAAAAGTGTCTCAAACTTTTCTTAACTTCCACAATATGATCCGCACCCAGTTCCAAACCCAAATTCAAATCCTACACACTAATAATGGCACTGAATATTTCAATGAGTCCCTGTCCACCTTCCTAACTGAAAATGACATTGTTCACAAAAGCACTTGTCTCAATACACCTCAGCAAAATGGTATTGCCGAACGAAAGAATCGTCATATCCTCGAAACTGCCAGAGCCATTATGTTTAGTAGCAATGTTCCTAAATATCATTGGGATGATGCTGTCCGCACCGCCACCTTCCTCTTCAATTGAATGCCCAGCCGACCACTGTCTTACAAAACACCACTTTAGCTCCTACATAAATATTATAAGCTCCCATATCTTGAAAACACCCTGCCACTGGAAGTGTTTGGATGCATAGCCTATGTTTACCTCCATAGTACCAATAAACTTGATCCTAAAGCCCTTCATTGTATCTTCCTTGGCTACTCCAATTCCCAAAAGGGGTACAAGTGTTATGACCCGGTCTCCAAATGACTCTTCATTACTTGTGATGTCACATTTCATGAGAACACTCCTTATTATTCCCTATTTGCAATTTAGGGGGAGAGAAATGGTGAATTCCAGACACAAGAAACATTAGAAGATGACCAGACCTTTACAGTTTATACACCTACCCAAATAGAACCTAATCTTGATACCTCTGATGATCAAGTTCCAAAGGGAGACAAACAAATGGGGTAATACCTACATACGACGTCACAAAAGAGGTAATGAACCACGAGCTATTAGAGCTCACCAAGAGTCAGAGCCCGAGGCAGGTCAAGAAGAAACAATGGTAACAGAGAATTCTGACCTTGATCTTCCTATTATAGTATGAAAGAAACCCAGATCATGCACTCGACATCCCATTGAAAGGTTTGTTTCCTAAAAGGCTCTTTCATCTAAATATAGGGCATTTGTCTCTCATCTTGATAGTATCAAGATACCAGACACAATTAATGAGGCCATGACCATACTTGAATAGAGGCAAGCTGTCTTGGAGGAGATGGAAGCTTTTAAGAGTAATAAGACTTGGGATGTGGTGGATCTACCACAAGAGAAGAAGCCTGTTGGATGTAAATGGGTATTCAATCCTAAGTATAAAGTAGATGGGACCCTTGAGAAATACAAAGAAAGCTAGACTGGTTACAAAAGGCTTTACGCAAGTATATGGGGAAGATTACACTGAAACATTTACACCAGTGGCCAAGCTGAATACAATTAGAATCCTCTTATCCATTGCAATCAATCTAGATTGGGATCTGCACCAACTCGATGCAAAGAATGCCTTCCTTAACGGAGAACTCAAGGAAGAGGTGTATATGAAATTACCTCCAAGTTTCCAAGGGAAGAAAGCTAATCAAGTCTGCAAGCTCAAAAGGTCATTGTATAGATTGAAGCAATCTCCATGTGCTTGGTTTGATAGATTCACTTGGGTCCTTAAAAGACTTAGATACACTCAGGGGTAGAGTGATCATACCTTGTTCTTTAAAAATCATAAGGGCAAGATGGTTGTTCTAGCAGTATATGTTGATGACATAATCCTTACTAGAGATGATAAGGTAGAAATTAATCAAATCAAGGGAGCCCTTAAACGGGAATTCCAAGTCAAGGATCTTGGAGAAATGAAGTACTTTCTTGGGATGGAAGTTGCTCGATCGAAAGGAGGTATCTATATTTCCCAAAGTATATACTGGATCTCCTCAAGGAAACAGGGATGACAGGCTGCAGACCTAGTAACACACCTATTCGCGTTGATAAAATAAACGAAGAAGCAAACCTTGGTAAAGCTGTGGACATAGGAGACTATCAACAAATGGTAGGCAAACTAATATATTTCAGACTCAACATCGCATTTGCCGTTAGTATGGTTAGTCAGCACTCCCATAATCCTACACAGAAGCATCTGAATGAAGTGTACCGCATCCTTCATTATTTGAAGGGATCTCCAGGACGTGGCTTGTTGTTTAAAAAGTCTGATAAATGAAATGTAAAATTGTTTACAAATGCTGATTGGGCAAGTGATCAAGATGACAGGAAATCCACATCTAGATACTGTATGTATATATGGGGTAACTTGGTCACATGGAGAAGTAAAAAGCAAAGTGTAGTTGAAGTAGTGTCGATGCTGAATACCGAGCTGTAGCACTTGGGATTTGTGAAGGCATATGGATAAGACGTGTTCTTGAAAATGTAAGGGAATGCATAAATCTCCCAATCAAAGTCTATTGTGATAACATGGCTGCAATCAATATTGCCCATAATTTGGTTCAACATGACAGAACCAAGCAAGTTGAGATAGACAGACATTTCATAAGAGAGAAGGTTGATGAAGGCATCGTTGACCTACGATATATACCATTTAAGGAACAGACTGCAGACATTCTCAGTAAAGGACTACCTAGTGACAAGTTTGAATATCTTATTGGCAAGTTGAACATGATAGATATCTATAGTCTAACTTGAGGGGGAATGTAGAATCCCGTAAATTCAGGCGTTAGAATATTAGTTAAAGAAATTAGTGGGTTGTTAGAAGGATTAGTGGGTTGTTAGAGTGGGTCAACTAGAATCTTTTCTTTATTTGGTATTGATTGTAATCCCTTGAAATCCTCCACTAATGTCTCCTCACGTAACTATAAATAGGAACTCATTCTCACATGAATATACAAGAAAATATTCTTTGATAAATTTCTTCACTCTTTGTTTCCGTTCTCTAGATCTGGTGGCTGATGGTTGCTCCATAGATTCGATTGTTGATGCTTTGTTCGTGGTTGCCAGAGGTATGGTGTGAATCTTGGTGGTGGCCGGAAGTTACATAGAAGACGAAGGCTGAAGGCTTTTTCTTTAAGAAAAATATTACATGGGCATGTTGGTCTTTTTGTTTAAAAATCATGTCTCATTTCCATGACATACCAAATGTACTTTTAAACCTTATTTCTATCTCCATATCCTTCTCCATTTTTCATCAAAATTAATTCTAGCGTAACAAACGGGTCCTTAGTACTTTGCGCATGGACTTTCTCAAAGATTATTCCAGACATGCAAAGAGATTGTTCAGGATTTATATAGTCTTTCCCTCAAGACTTTATTTGTTTTCTATATTCAGGGGTTTTTTTATCCTATAACTTCCTGTAATCTCTTCTATTCTTGATAAAAACTCTCTTATTAAAAACAGAAAGGGAAAAACAAAGAAACAAAAACTTGCACACAATGATATGTGCATGTTAACAATTTCTCCAGCTTTATTTATCAACTCCAAGTATTTCAAGCAGAAAAATTTCTCCAGCTTAATCAAAGCTATGGACATTATAGTTCACTTCTATCACCTTCCTAATGTAGATGGACTTAGTGCGTACCACCCACCATGTTCTGGGAACCTATATTCCTGCTTCTTCTTGTTTTTTTTTTTTTTTGGTTGGTTAGGTTGTTAGGAGACAATCACAACCACACAGCCACCCATACTTACACTCCCTCCCCATAAGACCATACCCACTTTGTGGTTCAAACCTGCATCCTCCTTGTTACAAGAGGAGCAAAGGTGCCATTGTGGCACTTGAGCCACTAGCATATGTTCCAACTTAATTATAAAATTATGGCACAATGTCAAGGACCACCTCAACTGAAAAAATCTTAAAAGCCCATGAGCTGAAATGGCCCTTGACATGCCAACTTCCAGAAGCAAGTCATTCAAAGTTCAATTCTTGTTGCTCCCAAATCTCTTAACATTAAGGTCCATTACAAGGTATGCTGTGTCCAACCCAAAGAGCCCTACTGTTTGAGGATATGCTAGAAATAAACTATTCAATGGCTTTATTTAACAACTTAAGCCTTTTGAACCAAAGCTCTCCTTGATGCCACATGCCGCATATAATTGAAATTTCTAATCAAGGTACAGCAATTTTTTAACAAGGAAATTTGAATTTTTAAATACACGTATCTGATAAGTGAAAACAAGTTTCAACATCCGCCACTAAATCTGATATGTAATTGTAACAGAGAGTTAAAAGTTAGTTAGAGTTGCCAGGGAATATAGCAGTTAGTTAGTGATAGAGCTCGCTAGTTTAAGATAGATTTAAAGAAATAAAAAGACAGATTTGAAGAAATTTAATGTACTATATCCTCTATTACTGCTGGAAAATGTAAAGAATACAACTCCTCCCTCCTAGTCTGGTATTTGAGAGACCAGACCCCCTCTCCTCACAATACTCAAATTTTGCATAACCCTACCCAAATCCCTCCGCTCCAAATATATATTTCAGTACATTACATAACTCCCGTCTCTCTCTTGCGTACAAGCACACACCACACACAAAAACCCCACACACGGGCTTGACCCATTACTTGTACATCCATTGGTTGTGGGCCCATCGGTTAATTAGTTTAGGATTAGCTTGGTCATTAAGTCAAGTTTTGCCTATAAATAAGGGTCTAATCCATTTTGTAATCCAGATTATGATTGTTATGGAATAATAGATTTCTCTTTTGCCTCTATATTTCTCTGTTTCTTCCTCTTGATTCCCTCTATCTCTGGACTTCTTCAAACCCTCAGTTTCTTCTTTACTCTCTCTTCTATTCCCTCTTTCTCTCCTTCTCTTCTATACAGAATTAATGATTATGTAACAAAATTTCTCTTGAAATGGATGGTACAATATAAATTAGGCCAGAATTATGCATCACAAAGAAAATTGTTAAAAACCAAAAAGAACAACCTCACTTCCAAATGAAGAACAATGGCGTGATTAATTTATTCTATTTCAAATAATAGTCTTATGGTCTTTAAGGTACAACGTATTTTTCTAATTTGGGGGTAATTCAGTTAAAAGTGTCTCAAAGATAGTATCAGCATTCAGCAGTGGAGGGAGTAATTCACAACATCAATTCATTCTATTTCCTTTTTATTTGAAGCAAAAAAAGATTGAGGGTCAAGCTAATATTAGATGTGTAAGATAAACTGACCTTGTTTGATATGACATTCCAAAGTCCGTCACTAGCTATTATTATAAAATCTACACCATCAATTTCTTCTTCCTAAGCCACAACAGTATTGAAAAGGGTCAAAACTTAGCAAATAGCATATATACGCCAATAAAGGTGTAACAAATGGAAGGTCAAACTTATAATTTAAGACCACCTGAATTTCTGGATCAGCAACAACATATGGCTTAAGAAGTTTGTCACCAAATGCACGGGAAACAGCTAGAACGCCACCAACCCGCCACGTGCCTGTTAAAATAAGCAGGAGAGTGAGACTCTTAGTATTATCCATGAAACAGGCTATGACCTAGTAAATTAACCCACACAATGTCAGACCAAGGAACTGGACTGACTCCAGAATCAAAACACTAATTACCTGTTAGAAATCAGAATCAGGATCCCATAAATCTCTCTGATTGATTGACTCTTTATTACTCCTAATTTGTAGTGATTTTGATTGTGATCTGGTTAAGGTAATTGTCATTTAATGTAATTGCATGATTCTCTCCTCTGATGGCTTATTTTCGAGCCTATATATTGTAATGCCTTCTATTGAATAATACACGACTAAGAGTGATTGATACCTCTATTTAAACATTACCAATGACTTGTAGAAGAAAGAAAAGATGCAAATCAGTAAAATATGCCACTGGTAGGTAACAATAAAAAATAAATGAAAAGGATACAAGAGCAAATATACCTGCCCAAATAACGAATCCCCCAGCCTGTTCAATTCTCTTACGTTCATCAGATCTATCAGGCTTGTGATCAATTGACAAAGGGACAGCTACAACAGGACACAAAAAATCACATAACAAAGACAGAGAAAGAAAAGAGGGAGGGGAGAAAATCAAATTGCCTATTGATATTTCTGGGTATTTAATAACGTTTAAAACAGCATACTATCCTAAACTGAAGTCATCTAAACCCACCTTGCATGACAATGCACTATGTTTCCATTGGTCAACAGACAAGGAATACTTCTCCCTAAGTTAAACCAAATTATTTCCACGTGCAAAAAAAAACTGAGAAGGCACCAACCTGAACCAGCTCTAGAAGCAACTACTCTGGAATCACCAACATTGGCAACCACAATTCGATCCCCCACCAATACAGCTGTTGATGCAGTGGACCCAGCATCTCTATGATAACCCTTTTCCTCTTTCAAGTAATCGACATCTGTCTGTTTAAATGCTTCAACTGCAATGAGGATAAAAAAATATAATAAAGCAAACATGTTTCTTCTTCAAGGCAGCCCAGGTAGCAAAACAGCATGGAGCAGAGAATAGAACTGATAGCCTCAACCAATCCATATAGAACTTGTATTCATCATCAACTGCTAATCTCATCATTACTAACCCTTATTAACATTATCTAGGAGGACTAGCTGGTAGGAAAATCACTTAGTTATCTTAACTAGCTCCCTTCACTAACTTCGATAGTTAACGGCAAGCTAAAAATCCCATAAAAACTATTTTCTGTGGAGTGGGAGGGTTTCTCCAAACTCTGCTCACAAACCACAGTAGCCGTGGCTCACATGGTGTGCCATTTTTTTGCCCCCAGTCTAATCTCTCATTTTTTCTTCTTTCCTCAGCCCTCCTTTTTCTATGATTTTTGTGCATAGCATGAGGGCCACCTAATGAACATAGAACATAAATGGTGTTCATATGGTCATACCAATAGCTGTCTTTGTGTCTTTGATAAAGTCAGGATGGCTACTTATATTCTTAAAGAGGTTCTTTTTCAGGTATTCAGCGGTCTGAGAACCTCCATGACCTGACAAAAAAAAAAACAAAAATAACTAAAAGCAGAAAAGAAACAAAAATATGTAGAAACATGAAAGAAAAGAGAAAGAAAGAAAAAGGAAAAAAACAAAAGAAGGGTGTAGAAACACAAATAAAAAATGAAAAATATAACAATCATAAGAAGGAACAACAATGCGCAGGGAGCCACTCAAATTTTAGACGTCTGGATCCAAATCCAAAGCAAATATCCAATATCCAAATCATATGAAACATTTGATAAATGGGTATAATTGTAATACCTGTGCCTAAAATACCTAAATAATTTTACAAGGATAGAGCACCAGGCAAGGGATAGAGAATATCCAAAGATATTTAACAATTATACTTACTTTTCACAATATAATATAAAACATATATTTAAGGTTTATAATTAAAAATCTCCTTATTTCAATAATTGTGCAAGGAAACATTTCCTCGTAAACATTGCCTGCTTTTATTTTTTTTAATCATATTTCACTCTCTGCGATCATATTTGGCATCTAATGAAAAATCGGACACATATTACAGATGAGTACCACCTGTTACCCACAAAACCTAAATCCATTGCCATCCCTAGCAATGAGCTCAACAAGCATATGAAGAAATGGAATAAAAAAAAATGGCAAAAAGAAAAAGAGATATAGATAAGATATAGGCTGCATTCTATTTAAATAGAGATGAAGATAAGATATAGGCTACATTGCTTTCAAATTTATTACAGAACTAGGCTTATTTTTCCATACATGAAGTATTTAAGTCTGAGCTGAATCACATGGTTCATTATTTTCAGTTCAAAGATGGGTAAACCTGAACATAGTAGGTAATCAATTCGTTAACTCTTATAAGTTGAAAAGAATGGTGTACAGTCCCTGTAATTTGAAATAAGAAAATTCTAAATCTTGAGTTCAGGATTTTTAGGCTGATTTAGGATTTGTGAAACTGGTTTTGACATAGTTCTGTATTACTTAGCAGCTGAAAACCCAACCCCAACAATTTTAAAAACCTTAATTCCGAAAGGTAAAACCATAAAATGATCCACCTAACCCTTCAGAACTAATTCATTTTTTCTGAATGAAAGAATTCATCATAAGCAAAAGCGGGAAGTTTCCTCAGTCTCAAGCCAAACTTAGCAACCCCTGTAATGGAGGATGAAAAGAGCCAGGAGAATTTAATAACTGATAAGTTAGTGACTAAAGATAAATATAAGACAAGAGAGCTTATTTATAATTTAGAAGTATATATTTTCTGATTTATTTATGAATCTTACACTTCTATTATTTCTATCTCTGTATACTCTATGCTCCTATATTAAGCCTTTTGCTCTTGTGTTTGGAGCAATTTCAGAATTCTGTCCCCCCCCCCCCAAAAAAAAAATTCCACTTTTCCTCCCCTTTCCCCCTCAGGTCTCCCTCTCATCCTTTCTGTTTCTCCTTTGTTCTTTCATTTCTATCCCCCTTTGCATCTCTGTTCTACATTGCTATAGGCCGAGGATGACAAGAAAGGGAACACAAACATTTCAGAATGATACAGTAACACCTTTTTTTCTCAATTTCATGCCACAAAATATTGAAACTAATATCACAACACATCTAGATAAAAAACTGTTTTTTACCTTCTAAACAAAAAAATAAAGATGAAGCCTGTGTGCTGGAAAACAGGAACTTTCAACATACCATCAAAAACAGCAAAAAAGGCAACCATCTGACCATCAACCTCTGATATCCTTGTCTCATAAAAATCCTCCATTGAAGTCCTTTTACCCTTGAAACTGGAATATCCATAGCTGAATTTTCCATTTCGACCTCCAGAGAGATAGCTAATAAAAGATAGACTACTTTAGTCTATTGCACAGTTTATTGTTTAAGGCCAATAACAACGTAAACAAACTATTGAACGAAATTCCACAAATCCGTAGTGCCTTTTATCAGTCTTAGTAACTTCCAAATTCCTAGTAAAATAATACTCATGGAATTGCTATTGAGTATTGAAACCCTTAAGCCTATCAAAAAGACATGTATCATTTATCAAACATGGTTAAAAATAAAATTCTAACATGCCATCGCACTTTTCCATGGTACCCCTTCTCTGTACGGACAAATAATTTCCAGTAGCACATAAAAGGTAAGAACAGCTAAAAACGCCTAGTATCAGGTATCTTCTGTGATAACAATAGTGAAAACATATTTAATTTCCCCTCAGATTTTGTTTGGGCAGTGAAACCAAAAATGCAAAAACCAGTTTCCATTTCAAAACTTAGTTTCTTCTAAGCACAAATTGTTCTGTCGAGAGATTCCATCAGTGGATTAATGAAAGGTCAATTTAACTATTAGGGTGGTAGTCAAAAGTTCAAAATAAATCGGCCACAAGACAACAGCAAGAAGAAGCTGTTGAGACAAATCACAAAGCCCAGATGAATGCATTTATTGCTCAATTGAAATTTCCTGGCAAGGCTACTGTTATTTAAGCATAAAAATTTCTCAAAAATTTTCCGACAAACGGTTTTCTACATCATGTTTTAACTTTAAAAATGGAGATACATAAAATATGGGAAGTAAGAACATTATTCAATCAGTAAACTATTCTGTCAGAACAAAATCTATGCAACTCAAATTTGTCCTATTTACCATAAAGACAGTTAAAGTTTGAAATTTTAAAGGGATTGTATTATTGTAATAAAAAATTTGCTTGGATTTGGATCAAATCCAAATCCATCAAATTTTATGCATCCAAATAATGGGTTTGGTCCAAATCCAAATCCCCATTGTCCAAACATAACCTGAATGTTTTGACAAGCTACCATTTGAGTCAAATTACAGCATACAACAATTTAATTCTAGCTTTAGTGGTCTAATCTTTATGCTAAGCGACAAATCAACCTATGGTTTCTTGTCATAAATGTTGGAAGGGAAAAATAATGTCAATATATAAAACCTATAGAAAGCCAAACTATTCAGAGAGTAAACAATGTGGCTTCAGCTTCAATCTTTGTGCGACACACAAGGCCCAGTGAACGAATGAGGACAAATAATCCTCCCAGAGAATTACTAAAACAAGCAGTAAACAACACTAGCTAAAAAAAGCTTTGCAATCCCCTTGTAAGTTCTCAAAGGAAATTCCTCTAGAAAGACCATTTGTTGATTGGACAGCTAGAGGGAGGCCAAGTTCCTTCCTGAAGAAAATTTGCCGAGAGAAACTTTTGTTAAAATCTCTAGCTTTCTGCTCCAATCATAGACAAAACAAGCCTGCAAAGACAGCACCTGGCTAAAAATCTTTTTGCTCCTAATGACTGCCAAAACCCTAGAACACAACAGCCTAGAAAGGTCTACATCCATAGGTGGCAGAATCGAAAAATACTGAATAAGAGATATTCTGAATGAAGCGAATCAGAAATTCCCCCCCAATTTGCGCTTCTTTTTTTTTTTTGGGTAAATCCTGTACCTTTTGTGGCATGAAAATTGTATGTGAACTCAACCAAATCATTAAATGCAAAATTCAATGATTATCATAAGGAGCTTCAAACACTTAAGAGTATAAACCATTAGACACGGGTATTAACATCAAAAATATTTTTAAAGGATGACTAATTCACAAGCACAAACCTAAATTTTGTTCTATAAGAGCACCATCTGACAGAAGAACAAAAATACAAACAAAAATTCACACACTCTACAGAAACTTGCCACAGGAAAGTATTCCGGAATGTCAATCCCCTTGATGGGCAGTTTGGTCTGTGTAAAACATCATACAGCCCAACCATGAAACGAATTCAATAATCTCGGGGCAACATTAAATGAATTGCGATGCACAAATCATCCATATAGCACATGCCAAGAACATGATATGAAAACAAGACTCAGGCATAATAAGAGGCCTCAGTCTCAATATTCATAATTCCCCATAAAAACTCGAAAACCTAATATACAGCCAAATCAAGCCCGACAAACAAAGGGGAGAGGCGGGGAATGAAATTGAAAAATTGAAAATTTCAAACAAGCAACCCAATACAGCGTCCAATGAATAGCGAGAAGCGGGACCCACCTGAGGCCACCACCGCTGAAGAGCGAAGTGGAATCTTTGGAGGAAATCACAGCTTTGGCCGCCAGTGGCTGTGCGGCCTGATCGGTATCTGCGGAAGGCGGAGCGGAGGCATTATGGGATGAAGAATCCGTGGCATTGGAAGAGGAGGGAGGTGAGGCAGAACCTGTGGTCGCCGAAACAGTGGAAGCGACGGGAGGAGGGTCCGTATCTGTGATCATTCTGCCATTTCGGAGTCTGAGAGCGTATCTTTCCTTTGAATTCTTCGGACCTGCACTGGTTTTCTGGTGTCCTCGTTTATTTCGCTTATTTTGTCTCCCTTGTGGTTTTGGAAAAGTGAAAAGTACACTCTCTGGCCCAAGAAAATTACCCTTTTTGGAAGCATTAATTTTTTTTATATAATGCTAAAGTTTAATGTAATTAATGAGGATAATTTTAAAAAATTACTTAAATTTAAAATTGGGAAAATCCCATATAAATACCATTTCAATTGTCAAAACCCACAAAAGTCTTTTATAACTTGGAAAAGACAGATAAGTGATAAAGGACCAATCTGGGTTACTGAAGTTTATGGTTAAAGACCAAAATGCCCCTCAACTCATTTACTCACACTCACCTCCAGAAAACTGAATCACTCCCCGTCGTTCATTTCGGTTCTGTCACAGAAGGGTTCCAGAAAATTGAATCTCTCATATGTCGTTCCTTTCGGTTCTGTCGCAGAAGGGTTCCGAAAAACTGAATCACTCATCTTTCGTTCCTTTCGGTTCGTCGCATAAGGGTTTTTTGTCGTTCCTTTCGGTTCTGTCGGAAAGGGGCTCCAAAAAACTGAACTTAAGCCTGGGTGTGCAGATCTAGGAGTAGCTATTTTGCAAGTCATCTTTTGGTTTATGTGCAATGATTTGGATCCCTTCAGATATTTTGGTTAGAAGGGTTATGACATATATGATGTTCTTTATGTAAGTACTGTTTTTTGTTAAAACAATAGGCTATACCTGGGAATGACAAGAAAACATTAGGTGCTGGTGGAATCGTAATATTCACTTATCATTGGATAATGTATTTGGTAGTTGCTGTCAGTAAGAATCTGGTGTTTTGTAAATTCCATTACTGTACTTGTCATTTCCATTGAAACAGTTGTTAATGATGACATGTGATGTAATTAAAGTGCACATGAATGAACACCTTCTTTTGGATTAATGACTTCTATGCATTGGGTGTAGGAGGAATGAGTAATGTTAAATTTTTTGCTGATATTGTTTTTGGTAGGTGCTGTCAATAAGAATCTGGTGTTTTGTAAATTCCATTACTGTACTTGTCATTTTCATTGAAACAGTTGTTAATGATGACATGTGATGTAATTAAAGTGCACATGAATGAACACCTTCTTTTGGATTAATGACTTCTATGCATTGGGTGTAGGAGGAATGAGTAATGTTAAATTTTTTGCTGATATTGTTTTTGGTAGGTGCTGTCAATAAGAATCTGGTGTTTTGTAAATTCCATTACTGTACTTGTCATTTTCATTGAAACAGTTGTTAATGATGACATGTGATGTAATTAAAGTGCACATGAATAAACACCTTCTTTTGGGTTAATGACTTCTATGCATTGGGTGTAGGCGGAATAAGTAATGTTAAATTTTTTGCTGACAATGTTTTTGGTAGGTGTTGTCAATAAGAATCTGGTGTTTTGTAAATTCCATTACTGTACTTGGCATTTCCATTGAAACAGTTGTTAATGGTGACAGCTTCCAACCATTTAATTATAGTTGAAGGAACGCCTTCTTCTGGGTTCATGGCTTGTATGCATTGGATGTAGATGGAATGAGTAATGTTAAATTGTCATTTGAACCCTTTACTTGGTAGTTGCTGTGATAAACATTGGTGGTTTTTGTCAATGTCATCAGAACTTGTCTTTACCATTGTGAAACTTGTCATTCTCATTACCATTCTCGTCAAAACCATTAAAACTTTGTTAATTCCATTAGTGAATTTGTCAGCGTTGCCCCCTCTGGACAAACACTTGGCCATATAAAGTTTGGAACCATTATGAAACTTGTCATTCCCATTACCGTTCTCGTCAAAACCATTAAAGACTTTGTTAATTCTATTATTGAATTTGTCAGCATCCCCCTTTGGGCAAATACTTGGTCCAAAGGAAGTGCACAACTACTTGACTCGTGTGATGTATAATAGACGTAATAAATTCAATCCATTGTGGAACTCACTTGTAATTAGTGGTGTGAAAAACGGACAGAAATACCTTGGCATGATATGCATTGGTTTATTGTCTTTGATTTCAATGTGAGAGTGAGTTGCCTCCAAGATTTAGTTTTTACTCAGTTTTTTGTGAATTGTTTCCAGGTTAACATGATTAGCATTAATTTTGATGACAACCATATGGCAACTAGGCTTGGCAACCATCTTGCAAGGCCAATTCTTCGTGATGAATGGAATGAAAATTTGACCTTTGAAGAATGTGTCAAATTGCTGGAAAAGTGCATGCAGGTACTTCTATATCGTGATAGGTCTGCAGTCAACAAGATGCTTATTTTTGTGTGTGTTATATATGATTCATGGGATCTTTGAAGTTTTTCATGTTGGGGGTATTCTTATTGAGTTTTAACTGTTTGCTGGGAAACCTTAAGTTGGGGTGAATTTCATGGGATCACTTGTTGTTATTGAAAAAGAAATTGAAATAAAGAAAGAAATAGTAAACATGCGGATGTGCTTTTGATAGCATACTTTTTATTTCAGTTTTCATGTGCTTGTTCAACAATATATTTCAGGAATTAAATGCTTGTATTTGATTGAAAATCTTATGTATAAACTGATTTAGCTATTTACTTGGTTTGATTTGATTGGTTATTACAAAAACTGGTTATAACTGAAATGCAATGAAATGAGGCTGTATTTTTTAATTGAAGTTGGTTTGGTTGTTTTTACCTCTCCTTGATTTATATTATTTGTTTATCACTTAATTGTCATAGAGATTGTTATGTAGATGGCATAATTTATTAGTGATTACAAAGTTACTTATATGCACTGGATAAATATAAATATTTTGAAAATCTTTAAGAAACTTTGTTGTTGGACTCTGAACCGAATTATTCAAAACTCAAAAGGTCTTAAGGTCGTAGTCAGAACTTCAAATATATTTCAAAGATAGCTTAATTAGTATATTTAAATTAATTACCATTTTCATCCAACTGTTACGTTGTTTCAATCAAAGATAGCTTAAATTAAATTGTGACATTGTTTTGTAGGTGAAAGTTAGCTACTCTTATCCAATGACAAGTTAAGAGATTGCAAGCCATGATGTAGACATGGAGGGTCAACATGAAGAGGTTGGTGTGAAGAGAAAAGCAGTCTATGCAGAGAACATTGATGTGGAGTCACATGAAAGAGTGGGAGATAAAGTGGATATGCAAAAAAAAAAATGTGAGAGATGGTTACACTTTGTTTCCCATGGTTAACCATGAAATGAATAGCAAGAGAAAGGAAGCATTGAGACTGGTGACTTCATGAATGACCCTGATCAAGAGGAAATGATTGACAAAATTACGCTCTTAATGTAAATTTTTTGTCTTCAAGTTAGAATTTTTTTTTTTTTTTTGGAATTCATCATTGTTGTAAGGAGATTGACACATTTCATTTAACTTAGTAACCAAGCTTTGAATTTTGGGATGACATAGTGAGGATCATTTTGATCACCTATCTTGTATATTGATGAATAGTTGTGGCCTTGTGTGTGTTGCCCCAATAAGGCTGGACGCTGACAAGTTGACTAATGGGAATGATAAAGTTTTCAATGATTTTGACAAGATTTATAATGGGAATAACAAGTTTAGTAATGGTAATGACAAGTTCTGTTGTGACATTGACAAAAGCCACAAAAATTCATGACAACAAGTATCAAGTAAATACTCCAATGGCTTCTCAACATTATTCATTTCACCTACACCTAATGTACATAAGGCATAGACTAAAAGAACGTATTCCTTCATATTTACTTTAATAACAACAAATTGATACGATTAACAAGAGTAGTAATGGAAATGACAAGTACATTAATGGAATTAACAAAACACCAGATTCTTCATGACAGCAACTACCGTATACATTGTCAAATGACAATTTAACATTACTCAATCCATCTACACTTAATGTACATAAGTCATGAACCCAAAAAAACGTGTTCCTTCATGTTTACTTTAATTACAACAAACTGACATGATTAACAAGAGTTGTAATGGAAATGACAAATACAGTAATGGAATTAACAAAACACCAGATTCTTCATGACAGCAACTACCGTATACATTGTCAAATGACAATTTAACATTACTCAATCCATCTACACTTAATGTACATAAGTCATGAACCCAAAAGAATGTGTTCCTTCATGTTTACTTTAATTACAACAAACTGACATGATTAACAAGAGTTGTAATGGAAATGACAAATACAGTAATGGAATTAACAAAACACCAGATTCTTCATGACAGCAACTACCATAACAAGTCTTGTCATCACTTTCCTTTAACCGATCACATATCCATGATATTAACATATATGTCTGTTCAGGTCTGCCATGAATTTCCTCAACTGCCTTTTCCGTCATAAAAGGAGAATTAAAAACCTTGATCACAGAAATGGATCAGCAACAGCGTCCAATCATGCGGAGAAGGAAGGTTGGTTTTCAAAGATTCCCTTTTTTGCTCACACCAACATCTGCAGAAGAGAATCGAACACAGGCATTTTGGAATCGAACATAAGCACGAGGAGGAGGAGAAATCGAACACAAAGCTTAAACGGACAAACCAACAACTGAACATTCCCTCACCCACATCGACGTCGCCGGCAGCAGAAGAGAATGGCACCCACAACCGTTTCTGATTTGGGGATGGCGACACGCTAGGCAGCAAAAGGAATCCATTTACTTCTATGAGTAAAGGGGGCATTTTAGTATTTTACTCAACACTTCAATATCCCTGAAAGGTCCCTCAGCACTTTTCTGTCTTTATCATATTATAACAGACTTTTGGGGGTTTTGTTATTTCAAAAGGTATTTATATGGGATTTTCCCTTTAAAATTTAATGATTTTTAATCAATTATTTTTATTTCAAGCGTAATTCTAAGAAATGAAATGATTCGTACCAGATCTCTTTCAACATGTTATAATGTAATATTTTAGTTTTTTGGCCATTCATATAACTTTAGTTGATTTTGAGAGGTCTAATAAAGAAGTTTTATAGAAAAGAAGCTCTTGTTTATAGAAAGATTTCACCATATGATTTAAGACCATTTTCTCTACTATTAAATTTAAATCTAAATGTTTGTTATTTATAATAATCATGCAATTCGTTTTTTTGTTTTTTGACCAACCAACATGTAATTTGTGTTTAGGATTTAATCTATAGATCTTTATTTTTTACCAGTTTGTTTCCAGATTAATCATTTTATGACAATTATTTTTATTAGATTGAGACTCACTTTGACTCTTTAAGATTACAATTAAATTAAATCAATATTAAGTAAAAGTTTCAATTACTTAAGTCAAACAATTTATTTTAAGATTCAAAGATATTTCAATTCTAAGAGATAAATGATCTTTTTAAGAATATTCATAACCAATCCAATCATTTTTGTTGGTCTTAAACCGTCTATAAATAATAGCACCGTACCTAAGGAATAGAGTGAAGATCGATTTCGTCTTGTTGCCCCGCCTGGTAAGTTTTTTTAACTTTCATAATATGATTTCGAACTATTTTCTCTTAAAACTTGCATATTCCTTGAAAAGTTAAATGATTCACAAATATAATCAAGTTGTTAGTACATAGCAAACATGAGTTATAGAGACTCTTATTATTTAAGTTATTATACAATTAATTGGCCACTTTTGAATGAATTGAGCTGCATCTCTACTACTAACTTAAAGTTTTGACATGATGATTAAAGATTTGTTTCTAGCTTTTTGGTATCTTTAAGGCTTGGCTAATCTTTTCTTTCTTAAGGGGTGGTTTGAGTTCTTGGTTTTTCTGAGTAGTTATCATGTTTTAATCTTCTCCTAGAGACTCTCATTATTTAAATTAGTATACAAAGTATTTGGGGACTTAAATTTTGTCCCATGAATATGTATATGTATGTTCCGAGCTTGGGAGGGTGTGAATCGAGTTCAACTTAGTAGACCATAAAGTTATAAGAGATTCATGGACCTGAGTGAGTTAAAGAACTTAGGGTGTGCATATGCTATTAGCTTAAATTTTTGTCACGATAATTAACACTTTGTTCCTAACCTTTGAAATCTCTAAGGTGTGTCTAGTATTTTCTTTCATGAGGTTAGATAATTATGGTATGAGTTCTTGGTTTTCTTGGAGATTTATCTTGTTTTAATCTGTTCCTTATTTATAAACCTAAGTTATAGAAACTCGTTATTTAAGTTATTTTACAAGTAGTTGGGGACTCAAATTTCATCATTTGAATCTGTATCAATGGTACATCTATCAATGATATATCTTGAGTTTAAGAGGGTGTGGATATGATTCTTGGACCACAAAGTTATAAGAAATTAATGAACCTATTTTTTATTTGAGTTAAAGGAACTGAGGTATGTCTCTGCTACTAGTTTAAACTTTTGGCATAATGGTCAACGACCTTTGATATCTCTAAGGTGTGGCTAATCTTTTATTTTTAGAGGGTAGATAAATGTGGTTTGAGTTCTTGATTTTCTTGAGGAGTTATCTTGTTTAAATCTTTTCCTTATTTATAAACCTGAGTTATGGATATTCTCGTTATTTAAGCTAATATACAAGAAGTTGGGGACTCAAATTTTGTCCCTTGGATATGTATCAATCTAATTAAAAAAGGTATAAATGATATATCTGAATTTGGGAGGAGTGTGGATTATATTAGATTTGGCTTAATGAACCATAAAGTTATAGGAAATTGATAGACCTGTGTCTGATTTGAGTTAAAGGAATTAGGTTAGCACTTTGTTCATAACCTTTGGATCTCTATAGAGATAATCTAGTAATTAATTTGAGCGCTTACAACAAATGTGATTAATTTTTTTTGAATGATTTGTATAAGTAGACATGGTGGGAGATGAAAGTTATATATATATATATATATATTATTCTTTAATTACCTAATATCTTGATTATATTATTGATTTAATCATTCTATTCGTTTGCAGGACAAGTCAATATTTCCATCACAACAAACATCCTAATTCAACGTCAAAATTGAAGTCATCATGGCATCCATTCAAGAAGCCTCTGAAGATTACTTCAACATCAACTTTATAGTTCATTCTCTTGTCATTTCGCGTGAGAAAGGAGTTCTTGAATCAATGTCTTTTCTCGTATTTGAACCTCCTTTTTTCATACCTTGTGAAGAATTGCTCCAAGATGTTTCAGGATTTCTTCATAGAAATCTATCGAATTATGTTCGTGAGCATGACTATCAACAACTGGCATCTCAAATAATATCTTATACTCATTATGCACTTCAAAATACTTCCTCTGAAACCGAAACTACAGAAGCTCACATAATACCATTGTTCTTGGATTTACTGTTAATCACTCTAGATAGATTAGAAACTCAAAATTTGATCAAGATTGATAGTGATGATTCTAATCTGTTGACAGAAATCATGGATCAATCAATGCAACAGTTCACTATGATTCCAACTTCAAAGGAGGCCATAGCATCATTGAAGAAATTGGAAACTTTAAATGATGAAATGAAGGCAAATGCGTGTATCATTTGCTTGGAGGGTTTTGAAGAAGATTATAGAGACGTTTCTGCAATGCCATGTGACCATTTTTATCACCATAATTGTATTGTAACATGGCTGGAAACAAATCATACATGTCCATTGTGTCGCTGTCAAATGCCTACAAAATAATTTTATGTAATATATATACACAATCGTATTATAAAATTTCATCATTCAGATATTTATTGTTGGTATTAGGTCTCATAATGTTTTAGTTGATTATAGAGTTTTTCTATTGAAAATTATGCTTCTACGTATCAAAAGTCGGTAGTGTTCAAATTAAAACTCATATTTCAAAAACTGATAATGATGGACTCCATCAAAGCCTATCGACGCCATAATATTACACTTAGTTGGTCGTGATCCTTTGATGGAATCAGAATATGTCCTTTATAAAATTAAAGGTATAAAAAAATTAAGCTCACCTTGACACCCTATATTATTGAATTTTCTAATAAGGGGCATCAAAATTTTATAACCAGGGATTTTGAATTTTTAAATACATGCATCTCATAAGTGAAAACAAGTTTCAACATAACAAGGAAATTAAGTTGACAAGCCACTAAATCCCTCTTGAAATGGATGATACAATATAAATTAGCCTAGAATTATTCTTCACAAAGAAAATTGTTAAAAACCAAAAAGAACAACCTCACTTCCAAATGATGAACAATGTTGTGATTAATTTATTCTATTTCAAATATCACCCATAAAATTATTTTTTTTTTCAAAGAATAAAGAAACAGTTACAGATTCTAAATAAGTTTATACTCCCTCTGGTCGTAATCATAACACACCCACTAGATATTTTTCATCCTTCTTATGCAAAATGTATGAACGATTTATGGCTTTTTAAAAATAAACCCTTCATTACTATACCATGCAACCAACCCTCTCTCTTTTCTACGCTCTGATTAATGTGGAGAACAAAACTATTATCCACATGTGGACCATAAACCATTTAATTTAGGGAAATTTTGAAATACTGTCATCATTTCCAAAGAAATCAAAGTTATCAACAAATTTTACCCAATTTTATTAATCTATGTAATTTAGTTAAAAGTGTCTTAGAGATAATATCAGCAGTGGAGGGAATAATTCACGACATCAAATTCATTCCAATTTCTATTTCTTTTTTCAAAAAAGGAAAGATTGAGATTGAGCTAATATTAAATGTGTAAGATAAACTGACCTTGTTTGATATGATGTTCCAAAGTCCTACACTAGCTATTATTATAAACTCTACACCATCAATCTCTTCCTCCTCAGCCACAATAGAAATGAAAAGGGTGGGAATTTAGCAAATAGCATATATACGCCAATAGAAAAGTAACAAAAGGAAACTTGTAATTATAGACAACCTGAATTTCTGGATCAGCAACAACATTTGGTTTAACAAGTTTGTCAACAAATGCAAGGGAAACAGTTAGAACACTAAATTAACCCACACAAGGTCAGACCGTTCAACTTAACTGAAAGACAAGTAACTTATAAATGAAAGCTAGACAAGATACAGGTCAGTAGAGCACTGGTATTTAACAGCCAAAAATAAATTGAAAGGATACAAGAGCAAATATACCTACCCAAATAATTAACAAATCCCCTAGCCTGTTCAATTCTCTGACGTTCATCAGATCTATCAAGTTTGTGATCAATTTAGGGTAAACACGTAAAGAATACAATTAAAAAAAACAAGCCACATTAGCCGTGGCTCATATAGAGTTCCGTTTTTTCACCCCTAGTCTTATATCTCTCATTTTTTTCTTCTTTCCTCAGTCCTTCTTTTTCTATGATTTTTGTGCATAACAATAGCTATCTTCGTGTCTTTGATAAAGTCAGGATGGCTACTTTTATTCTTAAAGATATTCTTTTCCAGGTATTCAGTGGTTTGAGAATCTTCATGACCTGTCCAAAAAAAACCAAACAAAAATAGCTAAAAGTAAGCAGAAAAGAGAGAAAAGTAAGTAGTGTTAGAATTATATGTTAGAAATATATGTGCTAAGTGTAATTCTCTTTCGGATGTAATGTATTGTGTTTGTTTAGGATATGTTTGGGCCATCTGTTTGTGTTTGGTAGTATAGCCCAGGCCCATACCTGTCTATTGTAATAGAGTGGCACTGGTTAATAATCATTGACTAGCCTTTGCTTATTTGCCACTATCTCTCATGGTATCAAAGTAGGAAATTGGCACATGCCCAGGTCCATTTGACGGATTATTTAGGACCGTCAGATCTTGATTATCAAATCACCTCTCTTCATGTGTGGAGGCATCAGAACCATGCGATCTTGACTATCAAATCACTTCCAGCTGGGAAAACGGTCCGGCCTGGCCTTGCAGGGCCAACCTGTGGCGGGCTCGGACCTAAACGGGCCAGCCCGTGGTGGGCTCAGGCCTAAAATCATACCCTTTTTATAGCGGCCTAGCCGGTTTAAGGTAGGCCTATGGGCTTTAGGCCCATTTGATTTTTTTTTTACCATGCCTTTTTTGTTTCTTATTTTTCTAAAGACTAAAATATCTAATTTAAAACATAAATATCATCAACACTAATTTAAAACATAAATATTATCCAAGTTTAATAGAACACAAACACTAAGACTTAAGTCCAAACCATAATTAATGTTCATAACCAATCAAATAAGTTCACAACCACAATCAAATAAGCCTACAAGCTTCAAATGTTAGTAATAATAGAACACTTGATTTGGATTTTGGCGTACACATGCAAGAAAAGAAAAAAGAAAATCAAAGAAGAGAAGCTTCAAATGAGGTATGAGTCAGTGTGAGAGCATTTCTGATATGAGGGTTAGGTTAGGTTAAATCTACCCTCTGACCAATGCTTGTTGACTATTTAAAAAAAAGTTAAACGGGCCTAAAAGGGCCGGCCTTACAGGGTTACAGGGCTGGCCCTACAAGGCTTGCCCTTTTAGGCCCACTTCCATTTTTAGCCTCTAAATCATAGGCCCGGCCCTTAACGGGCTCGGGCCTAAATGGGTCGGCCCGAATTCCCGACTCTACACTTCCTTTCCTATGTGGCAACATCAGAATCGTTAGATCTTGATTATCTGCTTAGCTCTCTTCATATCGTTCGATTGCTCTTCAAGGCAAGCTTCCAAAATAAGCAAGAGGAATTTCTCTATCTCCCTTTTTTGCCATTGTCTACATCTATCAGCACAATTTCAGTCAACGATGCATACCGGCGGTGCAAGAATCTTGTTGGCATAATGAATCGAGAAGATATAGGAAATTACAAGCCGATCCCATCCTCTGTCTTGATGCGCTCTTTGTTCTTTGAATTCACGGGGAGACTCCAAACCCTATGGCTAGAGAATTTCCTATGAGTAACTGAGAATGAATAATGGATAGAAGGATCCAAATGATAACATCTTATTATGTGGATCCTAAGAATCACAGCAAGGAAAAACATACATTTGATGTACCTCTGTGAAAGATGTGCTTTCAGAAAAGGAAAGCAACAATTCAATGACCTTCTACGAACAGAATGTTGGTAGATCTCCTTATTGAGCTTATAGCTTGATATTAATTGAGTTAGTAAAGATTTTGGGGCACAAATAGAATATAAGGTCTTGAACTTATTTTATTTGAAGATAAAAGATATAGTATGTATGTTATGAGTAAATACATATAAGGTATACAATTCTTATATGTCATATAGGTCAGAAGAGGTTGGTTCACTTACATGAATGGTCGTCTTTATATGTTTTATAGGGGGATGGAAGGGTAAGATGAGCAAATGATCACCATGAAATGGTTAAGAAGAATCTTTGCACTTGAGTCGCCTCGGTTAAACTGAGATGGGATCCATATGCATGTATAAACATAGAAATTGGATAAAAGCATGAATACAGACTTGTAGCCAGGCAAATAATTCTTTTTACAAATGAGATTGCAAAAGAGATATTATGAAAAAGAAAATTCTTGTTCGAATGTTGAGTACATTTTGGAACTAATGCATGTATGGTAAAGAGAAAGAAATCGACTTACACCACAAATAGTTCACCATAGCATGCAATTCATACTGTATGTGCTTAAGAGTTAGACTGCAATATAGAATGAAGGTAAAAGATCCTTGGTTCACTACACTATGAGTCCCAAGAAGGAAAAATCCTTCCATGTTGCCCTTAAGACTTAGGCGGCAACATGAAAGCTTGGTTTGGTAACAGCTACTTTAGCTGAAGCCCTATGATCACACACGATTTGGTTAGACAGGTGAAAACTAGGAAAGTGAACAAGTCAAGATGGACTGATATTTAGTCAAAAAGGAAGATTTACTCCTAGATATATAAGGTGTGTTAGTTGTTAGTGCAAAGATTTCACCCAATAGGGGGGGTGAATTGGGTGATAATAAAATTTTTGAAATAGAACTAAAATTGGAAATTGATAAGGAGTAAGTTAAAGAGTTAGGAAGATTCCACCGAGGTGTACACTGGAAGTTATACTGGTTCGGTCTAATTCACAATGACTTACGTCCTGTCCTTAGATAGAATCTGAGCTTTCACTATACATTCCAAGATTCAGTGGGTTCTTGGCACCTTGGTACACATCGATCTATTCCTCACTTTGAATACTTGCTCCCCCTTACACAAGGTAAATAGATACCCACCTTAAGGTCCCACAACCTTAAGATATCTCTTAAACAAGTGTATTGAATCAATAAATGTTCTCTCTCACAGAGTAGGTAATATAATCACTGAAGCATATTGATACAAAAAAGAAGTAAGAGCTCAAAAATGAATATTCATCAGTTTGGTAGTTCAACGTTTTAACTCCCGCTTTGAATGCCTTTGCTATTTGTAGTTGGAGTGATTTTAATGACCGTTGGAGACATTTTGTTTTTTTGTTACTCACTGAGCACTTCTCAGAACATTCTTTATGTTATTTGGATATAGCCGTTGTAGTAAAGAGAATGTGTTGGTAGAATCTCAGTTTTGCATTTAATGTCTCTGACACAGTATCTGCTTTTCTTGGAATTCAAATATCTGAAGTGTAAATCTCCTGTAACTTGCTTGATCATGTTAATCATGAAAGAAAAAATAATAATAAACAAAATTAATGAAAATACTTAATGATTCTGTGAAACCATAGATTTTGATTTGATGCTTTGTTTTTCTTAAAGTAGCTAGTATTCGAATACTCTTATAGTTATCAGGATAATTTGAATCTTTTTATGTTACATACTATTCAAATACCTTCTTTACTATTCGGATAATATTTGCAATTTTATTTGAGACTATTAAAATAATTGAGACACCTATTCGGTGATCTCTTTAAACTTAAGATGGTTATCCTGATACATAGGTTGCTATTTGAATACTTGTTTTGAGTTTGACTAGAAAATACTTTCCTTCCAGCTTTCAATATTATTCGAATAGTCTCCTTGTTATTCGAATAATTTCTCATATCAATCTAATAGTCTTGATGTTGGTTTTGAAAAGCTATTCAGATATTAGTTACACTATTCGAATAGTGACTGCTCTATTCGAATAGTCTTCTTATTATTTGGATAATACATTTTGAAATCCCTTTTGAGCATACAAAGATTATTCCAATAATGGTTATACTATTCGAATAGTGACCATACTTATTCGAATAATCATACTATTATCCGGATAATGCATTTGAAATTCACCTTAAAAATATGAGTACTATTCGGATAATGTACAGGCTATTCAAATACTTTTAGTTTATAAAAATTAAACTTCCAACTGTTATATTAGTTTATACTAATCAAATAGTCAAAGACTATTCAAATAATATAACTATGTATCAGTGTATCTTTATTCGAATAACTTATGCATTATCATGAGAATTGTCTATCTATTCAGATAGTTTGAGAGTTATCAAAATAATAGCTGATAAAAACTTAGTATTACTATTCGAATAGTAAACATATTATTCGAATACTCTCTTAGAAAAAATCTTGTGAAAAAAAATGTAGAGACAAATTAAACTAGATTTAGGTTTATTATCATTAAAACTCTGAATCTAACATTAGTATCTATGGTCGACCCCTTACTAGTTCTATGTGTAGCTTGTAAGTGTGGATACTATGTGCATGAAAGGTAATACGAGTTAATCATCATATTAAATCTAGAGGGATTAGATATGCCATGAGTGATGTGAATGGGAGAATATGGGGCATATGAGGCAACTAATAGATAGCTTATAGATATATATAAAGGGTGTCCTTGAATGCTGATCCGATTTGAGAGATTTCTAATATCACAAGCACCAAATTTTGAAGACATTTTGCCCACTTAGTCACGGTAGACGCCAAGTATGAAACAATAAAGAGTAACATACACACTATGGGAGGCCTATTAAGTGCGAGTGGGAGATATTGGACTTTGGGTCCAAGTCCAACCTTGATGGGTGGGACTATTTGATGAGGAAACAAGTAGCTTTATCAAAGAGTAACAGACACACGACGGGAGGCCAATCAAGTGCGAGTGGGAGATGTTGGACTTTAGGTCTAGGTCCACCCTTGATGGGTGGGACTATTTGATGAGAAAACAAGTAACCTTATCAAATAAGAAACAAATTAGCATTAATTATGAATTTGTTAACTGAGAAACAAGTAATTATATATTAGGAAATTAATCAAGAATTAATTTCATAATTATTAGTTAGAGGGCAAGTAGGAGTGCACATAACTTCCTAATTAGTTGTCTCTCTAGACCTCTATAAATAGGATGTACTTCTCTCAGTTGAACCTCTCTCCTGCTATTGAGCTATTTGGCAATCTCTCTTCTCTCCTACCATCTTTCTTGTTCTGGTGATCTGCTGTGCCAATCCTAATTAGGCTTTAGTAATCTAATAATTACGTAAGCATTATTATGTTTGAGTTATAAAGCATTGAAGCTTTTGATTCGGATCCGAACATGGATTTGGCCAAATACGCTAATATATTCTTTCTCCTTATTTTCCTTTAGAAATGATAATTATTTAATAATTGGCACTTGTTGAGCGCAAATGATTTGGCAGCTCACAATAAATAACTTGTTTTCTAATTTGATAAATTTTCTTGAATCTTTCTAATTAATAAATCTTTTTTAAGATGTTCTTTGATTATTTTTAAGATTGATATTGAATTGACTTAAAGCATTAATAAAAATTGTCAAATATACGAGAAAAATCAGAATGGTTTACTTTTAAATATAATTAATATTATTTTAGATTTTGATGAGATTTCAATTTGCAATAAAAAAAGATAATGATTTATAAGTTATGCTTTAGAACTATCTCAATATTTTAGTTTTTCCTGTCAATCATATCACCTTTGTTCACTCTAAGAATTGCACATAGGGAAAGCAAGAGCTGAGGAAGTAAGCGCATCAAGAATGAAGACCATTTGATCTTCCCGAATCTGAAATATATTTTAGAAATTTTTATAAATAATGTGTTCATATTTAAACGTATTTTATGATTTTTTTAATTTTAAAAATAAATATTTATAAAATTTTAATTGGTTTTCTTAAAAAAATAAATATTAGGCTCTGTTTTATTTTTTTTAGGACCATTCACCACAGATCCTTTCTCAATAATATAACATTTTAGTTTTTGGACCAATCATATCACTTTAGTAAAATAATTTATTTTAAGATTTAAAGAGATTTCATTTTTGAGAGATTAATGATATTTTTTAAACCAATCCAATCACTTTAGTTAATTATAATTATAAACCATCTATAAATAAGAGGTCGCATGGAAAAGAAGTCACACCTACCTAAAGCATAGAGTGAAGATTTCGAATTGCTGCCCCTTCTGGCATGTCTTTTTTTTAAAAAAAAAAATCTCATAATATGATTTCAAACTATTTTCTCTTAAATTTAAATATTACTAGAAACTAAATGATTCAAAAATATAATAAGCTTATATTACATGCTAAACATTAGAAACTCTCATTACCGTATAGGAGACTTGTAAACTCATGTCTAATTTGTGTTAGAGGAATTGGGTGTGTTTTTGCTACTAGCTTAAACTTTTGGCACGATGGTTAGCACCTTGTTCCTAATATGTATAGGAGACTGATGAACCTATGTTTGATTTAGATTAAAGGAATTGGGGTGCGTTTTTGCTATTAGTTTAAACTTTTGATACGATGGTTAGCACTTTGTTCCTAACCTTTGCTATTTCCAAAGTAGTTATAGGAGACTAATAAACCCATGTCTAATATGAGTTAAAGGAATTGGGATGTGTCTTTGCTACAAGCTTACGCTTTTGGCACAATGGTTAGCGCTTTATTCCTAACCTTTGGTATCTCTAAGGTGTGGGTAATCTTTTATTTGTTGAGGGCAGAGAAATGTGACTTGAGTTCTTGGTTTTCTTGGGGAGTTATCTTTTTTTAATCTTTTCATTATTTATAAAAATGATTTATAGAGACTCTTGTTATTTAAGTTATTATACTTATTGGAGAGTTGAATTTTGTTCCTTGAATATATATCAATGCTACATCCTGACTTTGGAAGGGTATGGATTGGGTTTTGTTCAGTGGATCACAAAGTTATAGGAGATTAGTGGACTCAAATTTGATTTGGGTTAAAGAAATTAGGGTGCGTTTCTTCTACTAGCTTAAACTTTTGGCACAATAGTTAATATTATGTTCTCAACTTTTAATATCTCTACGGTGTGGCCAATCTTTTTTTTTTTCTTTCAGGGTAGATAAATGCCATTTGAGTGCTCAGGTTTTTTTGGGAGTGATCTTGTTTAAATATTTTCCATATTTATAAACATGAGTTATAGAGATTTTTGTTATTTAAGTTATAATACAAGTAGTTGGGGACTCGAATTTCATCCATTGGATATATGTATCAATCAAATTAAAAAGGTATAAATGGTACATTTCGAGTTGAAAATAATGTAGATTAAGTTTGGCCTGGAGGACCATAAAATTATTGGACATTGATGAGCCCATATATGGTATGTGTTAAAGGAATTGAGATGTGTCTTTAGTATAAGATTAAACTTTTGGCAAAATGGTTAACTCTTTGTTCCTAGCCTTTTGTATCTCTAAGGTAGCAGTTATAGGAGACTCGTAAACCCATATTGAGGGCAGAGAAAGGTGGCTTGAGTTCTTGGTTTTTGTTGGGAGTTATCTTGTTTTATTCTTTTCCTTATTTATGTAATTTATGATTTGCTAGGGTTTAGGTTTCAATTCCCACACTTTGAGGCATGATTCTTGTGTTGGAATTCTGGTTGATTAAACAATTTGCATATTCAATTATTATTTAAATTATTTATATATTAGATCTCCTATTTTTGAGTTTGATAAAAAAAAATTTTTTCCAGTGTTTTATTAATTATATGTTCTTGGTCTAAACCTTTGTGTCAAATGTTCCATTTAGAGAAACAATTTACAGTTATAAATTAAATATAAATTGCAATTTAAGTGGTTCTCTACATTAGTTTCTATGAAAGATGTTTATTTGCTGTTTTTTGGGAATAATTATTAGTCAAGAAATTCGACCATATTTCGTGAACATCATAGTCACCATTCTGTCCTCAAGAATTTCATCACTATATTGTAATTTTCTTTACGTTATTGTTTTAATTTTTTTTTCTTTTATAAAATAAATATAAAGAAATGTTCCTTTGTATTTTAGTGGTGTCTTTGTACTTGATTAATCTTGGAATCAAAATAAATGGCTCCGTTAGTGATCGAACTAAGTTTACCCCTGTATTATATAGAGTTAATCTAGTAATTAATTTGTCCGCTAGTGACAAGTGTGATCAAATTTCGTAAGTGATTCATAGAATAGACATTGCAGAAATGAATGTCAAGATGAAAGATTTATTATTGTTCATAATCTACATTAATATTTTATGAATTAGATCATTATATTAAATATATATATATATATATATATATATATATATATATATATATATATATATATATATATATATATATATATATATATATATTCTTTAACTACTTAATATCTTATTATATTAGTGATTTCTATATTATTGCAGGACAAGTAATATTCAATCACATGAAACATCCTAATTCAACCTCAAAATTGAAGTCCTCATGGCATCAATTCAAGAAGCCTTTGAAAATTATTTCAACAGCAACTTTGTAGTTAATTCTCTTGTCATTTCGCGTGAGATGGGAGTTCCTGAATCAATGTCTTTTCTCGTGTTTGAACTTCCTTTCTTTATACATTATGAAGAATTGTTCCAAGATATTTCAGGATTTCTTCGTAGAAATATATCCAATTATGTCTGTGAGCATGACCTTCAACCACTGGCATCTCAAATCATATCTTATTATCATTATGCACTTCAAAATACTGCCTCTGAAACTGAAACTATAGAAACTCGCATAATTCCATTGTTCTTGGATTTCCTGTTAATCACTCTAGATGGATCAGAAACTCAAAATTTGATTAAGATTAATTGGTGGTGGTGATTCTAATTTGTTGACAAAAATCATGGATCAATCAATGCAACAGTTCACTATGATTCCAACTTCAAAGGAGGCCATAGCATCATTGAAGAAATTGGAAACTTTAAATGATGAAATGAAGGCAAACACGTGTATCATTTGCTTAGAAGGTTTTGAAGAAGATTATGGAGACGTTTCTGCAATGCCATGCGACCATTTTTACCACCATAATTGTATTGTAGCATGGCTGGAAACAAATCATACATGTCCATTGTGTCGCTTTCTAATGCCTACCGAATAATTTTATGTACTACACACACATTCTTATTATAAAATTCCATCCTTCCGATATTTATTGCTGAAATATTCTTTAAGTTGTTTTTTTAGGTTTCATAATGTTTTAATTGATTATAGAGTTTTTCTATTAAAAATTACGCTTCCACGTATCAAAATTTGATAGTGTTTAAATTAAAACTCATTTCAAAAACTGATATTGATGGACTCCATCAAAGCCTATCGACACTGTAATATTACGCTAAGTTGGTCGTGATCCTTTGATGGTATCAGAATATGTCCTATGTTAAATTAAGGGCATACGAAAATCCACCTCTCCTTGATGGCCCATAGTGTTGAATTTTCTAATAAGGGGAACCAATTCCATAACAAGGGAATTTGAATTTTTAAATACACAAATCTTATAAGCGAAAACAAGTTTCAACGTAACTGGAAAATTAAAATGACCATCCATTAAATCCCTCTTGAAATGGATGATACAATATAAATCAGCTTAGAATTATGCATCAAAAGAAAATTGTTAAAAATAAAAAAGAACAACCTCACTTCCAAATGAAGAACAATGCGTGATTAATTTATTCTATTTCAAATATCACCTGAAAAAAAATTTTATTTTTCAAATAATTAAAAAAAAAAAACCTTTACAGATTCTAAGCAAGTTTACACTCCCTTTGGTCCTAATTACAAGACACCCACTAGAAAATTTTCATCCTTCTTGATATAAGCCACTTTGCAAAATGTATGAATGAAGCACTTATGGTTTTTTTTAAAATAAGCCCTTGGTTATTATACTATGCAACCAATCCTCTATCTTTTCTACACTCTGATCAATGTGGAGAACAAAGCTACTATCCCACACGTGGAG
This sequence comes from Inga laurina, assembly GCA_963855925.1. NCBI lineage: Eukaryota > Viridiplantae > Streptophyta > Magnoliopsida > Fabales > Fabaceae > Inga > Inga laurina. Next base: position 39,005,660 of record OY979702.1, on the reverse strand, counting down.
CACAAACCATTTAATTAAGGGGTTGTTTGGTACGAGGGAATTTATGAGAGGTAAGGGAAAATTTTTATGAATTGAATTTAAAAAAAATTAGAGAAATTGGGTTAAAGGTTTTTAATTAATTTTTTTTTACTCTTTTATTGTACATCTTATCTTTATTAAAATTTTATAAGCCCACTTTTTCAATTTTTTTAAATCCAACTCATAAAAAATTTTCATCCCCTCTATTCCCCTCTTGCCAAACAAACCCTAAGAGAAATTTTGAAATATACTATCATCATTTCCAAAGAAATCAAAGTTATCAACCAATTTTAATTAAGTTGTTTAATCTACGTAATTCAGTTAAAAGTGACTCAGATAATATCAGCAGTGGAGGTCGGGAGGGAATAATTGACAACATCAAATTCATTCTATTTTCTTTTTTAATAATAAAAAGATTGAGGGTTGAGCTAACTTAATTATCTTAATTAGCTCCCTTCAGTAACTAACTTCGACAGTTAACAGCAAACCAATAATCCTATAAAAAACATTTTTTTTGGGGCAGGGTAGTTTTCCAAACTCTGCTCACAAACCACATTAGCCTTGGCTCACATGGTGCTGCATTTTGTAGCCCAGTCTTATCTCTCTCATTTTTCCTTCTTTCCTTAGCCCTCCTTTTTCCCAAGTCCTTTACCTTTGTGGCATCAAAATTGTATGTGAACCCAACCAAAACGTTACATGCCAAATTCAATGATAATCATAATGAGCTTCAATCACTTAGAATATAAATCATTAGACATGTGTATTAACATCAAAAATATTTTCCAAGGATGACTAATTCACAAGAATAAACGTAAATGTTGTTCCATTAGAGAACCATCTGACATATAGGAATAGAAATACAAACAAAAATTCCCACACTTTATAGAAACTTGACACAGGAAAGTATTCCCAAATATCAATCCCCTTGATAGGCAGTTTGGTCCGTATAAAAGCATCATACAGCCAAATCATGGGACGAATTCAACAATCTCGAGGCAACATTAAACGAATTGCAAAGCACAAATCGCCCATATATATATATATATCTCATCATACATGCCATGACCATGAAAGCAAACAAGACTCAAGCATAATAAGAGGCCTCCTTCTCAATAATCGTATTTCCCCATAAGAACTCAAAAACCCAATCTGCAACCAAATTAATAGCCACAAAAAAATGGAGAGGTGGTGTTATGAAAACAAATTATGAATAGGGTAATTTTGTCTTTTCACTCATTATATTTTAGCTTTCTTTTGTTACGTTGCAAGCACGTGTTATACAGAACATATAGCGAGATTCTGTATCTAGTAATCATTATGCAATGAGTGCATACTGATATTCTCGCCTCTTTCCTTCTATTCTCTTATTCTCTTATCCTCTTTTATAGAAATTTAATTTTCTCTCCTCTTTTTCAGGGCTACTCACAATACTGATACCAGAGCAGCTTGTGATCCTCCATGACTGACAATACACGTTCTCAAGCTTTTCTGAAGGAAGCTATTGGTGCATATACTTAGTCTCAATATTATTTGTTGTAATGTTGTTAGCATATAATAGTTAGTTAAAACAAATTAATTGTACAGTTGTCAATATTGAATGTCTATATAATGGCACATGCACTATCATTTATTTTCAAGGAAAATGATTTTGACTTTCAATTTCTCTTCTTTTTTACTCAATATGGTATCAGAGTGGGAGAGTTTTTGACCTCTTATTTTCTTCTAATTTTTTTTCTTATTCTTCAGGGTTCACCTTCGATCTTTACCATTCCTCTCTCTTGTCACTTTCTGATCATCCCTTTCTCTCTCTCTGCCTTTAGCTAATCGTGTAAGTTCCAATTTTCTTTTTGTCTTTGCAACAAAGTTCCAATTCTCTTTTTGATTTTGCAACTTCTCTTTGGCTTAACAATGGCGACCGAAGCTTCTTTCTCTATTGCAAACGTTGACGGTCTTTCTTCTTTACCGAATCCTTTCATCCAGAATATTGCTCATCCATATTACCTACACCCTAACTAGAATCCTACGTTGATTCTTGTTTCACCGATTCTTCTAGTCCTAACTATCATTCTAGGGCTCGGTCGATGAGAATGTCGATCATGTCCAAGAATAAATTGGATCTGATTGATCAATCATATCCTATATCAACGATAACATATCTGATGTATAAAGCATGGGAAAGGAGTAATATGATAGTACTTTCATGGTTAACTCACGCAATTTCTCTGTCAATAGCGTAAAGGATTCTGTGGGTCGACATATCTTGTGACGTCTAGGAGGATCTGGGGTACTCTTTTCACATAATGATGTGTTTTGACTTGCCGATTTGCAAGAAGAAATCCAGTGTTTGAAGCAAGGTGACTTGAATGTAAGTGACTACTTTACTTGGTTAAAGATTTTGTGGGATGAATATTTGACTATGAGATTGATACTATGCTATTCTTGTTCTCCAAAGTGTTCATGTGGAGTCATCGATTTGCATAGGAAACATGTTGATCAAGACTATGTAATCTGTTTTTTGAAAGGATTGAGTGATAGATTTTCTTTGGTTAAGTCGCAAATCATGTTAATAGATCCTTTGCCTAAAATTATTCGAGTATTTGCATTGGTTCAACAACAAGAAAGAGAGATGGGATTTCCTACACTTGAAGCTACTGCATTGCTTACTAAGACTCTTACCGCTGGTACACGACCACCTTACCAGGGGCAACCAAAGCCTCATCAGATTGGCTCATTCAAGCAATGCACATTTGTGGGAAATATAAGCATACAGATGCTATATGTTAAATAAAACATGGTTTCCCACCAAGCTTCAAGTTTCAAAATTCAACTGTTAATGTAGTATCTTTTGAGAATACTTTTGGTATTATACCTACTGACACCAATAGGGTGGTTAATGAATCCTACAGTTCAAACCTGACCAATATAACAAGTTGTTGGCTCTAGTTCAATTTGATAGCTCTGTCACTCAACCTCCTGTTACTGTTAATAATGTTCTTGCTTCTGCCACTACCATTCCAGGATCTTATATCTCTTTCGTTTGTGCATTACATTCTTTTTCTAACTCCTGGATCATTGATTCAGGAGCAACTAATCATGTGTGTTCAAATGTTTCTTTATTTTCTTCCTATAAATGATTTACACCACTTTTTGTTAACTTACCTGATGGCACTCGGGTTCTAGCTTCCAATAGTGGTACAATGCATTTTTCTCATTGTTTTATCATTCACGATGTATTATATATCCCATAATTCCATTTTAATGTCATTTCCATTTCTAAACTCACCAATTCTTTCTCATACTCTGTGTTATTTAAGAAAACATTGTGCCAAATCAGAATCCAGCCTTCAAAGAGGATGATTGGTTCAGCTGATGTCTTTAAAGGGTTATACATCATGAAGAGTGGAAATATACCTCAACCTTCAATCGTTGGTAATGTTTCAACTGCCACAGACTCTTGTAAGCCCTTTGATCTTTGGCATTTTTGCTTAGGCCATTTGTTTAGGTCTACTTTACATACAATACATAAACAATTTCCTCATGTATCTCCTAATACTAGTTTTAATTGTTGTGATGTTTGTCACTGTGCCAAACAATACAAACTTCCTTTCCTTATAAGCAGCAATCATTCTAATAAAATGTTCAATTTAATACACATGGATATTTAGGGTCTATATCATATTCCTTCTGTATATGGTCAAAAATATTTTTTAACAGTAGTATATGATTACTCTAGATACACATGAGTTTATTAGCTCAAACATAAATATGAAGTTTGAACTCATATTGAATCTTTTGTTTCTCAAGTCTCTACTCAGTTTCAAACTAATGTTCAGACAATTAAATTAGACAATGGTTTAGAGTTTCAAATGAATGAATTTTAAGCTAAAAAGGGGATTCTCCATCAAACATCTTGTAATGAGACTCCTAAGCAAAACATTCGAGTAGAGAGAAAGCATCAACACATTAAATGTTACAAGGGCCCTTTTATTTCAAGCAAATATTCCTAACGTTTTTTGGTCTTATGCCTTAACTCATGCTGTCTATCTCATCAATCGTTTACCTACTCCAGTTTTGGATAATAAAAGCCCTTTTGAAATATTGTTTGGTCACTTACTTGATTTTAGTATGCTCAAAGTGTTTAAATGCCTTTGTTTTTCTTCTACATTGTCTCATCATCGAACTAAATTGGATAAACGAGCAAATAAATGCATTTTCTGGGTTATAAGACTGGTACAAAGGGATATGTTACTCTAGACATTCGTACTAGACAAATTTCAGTTTCTCGTAATGTTCATTTTTATGGGTATTTTTTTCCTTTTTCTCAACCTCACTCTGCTATTCAACTTGATTCAATCCCTTTGCCTCGGTCTACTCCACCTCTTGATTATACTGATATTGCTTCTCCTATTCCAACCCCACCTATTGAGCCTATTTCTACTTCTTCATCACCTATTCCTAGGCGCTCTACTAGACCTTGCCATTTACCGGAACATCTGCATGATTACCATTTATCCCTTCAATGTACATCATTTTTGCCACAATCTTTGGACGTAGGTATCTATCACCCTCTCTCTAAAGTCCTCTCTTATGATCATCTTTCTTCCTCCCATGACAAATTTGTTTGTTTTGTTTCAAGTGCTAATATTCCTAAGACCTATTCTAAAGTAATTCAACATAAAGGGTGGCGTGATGCTATCATGATTGAACTTGTAATAGAATCATACATGGATGTTGATTGATTTACTTCCTAGAAGCACCCTATCAGGTGTAAATGGGTATTTGCTAAGAAGTATAATTCAGATGGTAGTTTGAATTACTACAAAGGTCGTCTTGTTGCTTAAGGTTGCACTCAAGTTGAAGGTATTGATTATAATGATACTTTTTCACTGATTGCTAAACTAACTATTGTCAGGTTATTACTTGCACTAGCTGCAGCATACAATTGGCATTTGAAGCAATTGGATGTTAATAATGCATTCCTCCATTGTGACCTTGATGAGGAGGTATACGTGGTGCTACCTCCTGGTTTGACACTACCTTTACCTAACAAAGTGTGTAAATTGCAACATTCTTTATACGGACTCAAGCAGGCTAGTCACTAGTGGTATTTTAAACTATCTACAGCCCTTGAATCACATGGTTACGTTCAATCACAGGCTGATTATTCGTTATTCATTAAGAATACTACTACATCTTTCACTGCCTTTCTTGTTTATGTAGATGATATCATTGTTAGTGGTACAGATATGGCTGAAATAGATAGTATTAAGTCCTATCTAGATAATTCTTTTAAGATCAAGGATTTAGAAGATGCTAAGTATTTTCTGGATTTGGAAATAGCCCGTAGTTCTGCTGGTATTTCTTTGTGTCAAAGGAAATTTGCTCTTGATCTTTTGGCTGAATCTAGCTTCCTTGACTATAAACCAACTAATACACCTATGTCTTGTACTACTAATCTTTCTAGGGATTCTGGTACACTATTGGTTGATTATTTTGAATATTGTACTTTAGTTGGTCGCTTACTATATCTCACCAACACAAGACTAGATCTTTCTTTTATGGTATAGCAACTTAGCCAGTTTGTCTAGCAGCCCACTAATTTACATTTGCGTGCTTTGCATAGAGTTTTAAGATATCTTAAAGGATCTCCCAGTTGAGGCTTGTTTTTCCTTGGTACTTCTACATTAAATCTTAATGCTTTTAGTGATTTAGATTGGGCAAGTTGCCTTGATACAAGGCATTCTATTATTGGTTTTTATGGATTTTTAGATCAAGCTTTGATAACATGGTGTTCTAAGAAACAACCGACGGTTTCCACTTCCTCTTTGGAAGCAGAGTATAGGCCACTTGCTGCCACGACTTGTGAGCTTCAGCGGTTATGTAATTTGTTGAAAGATTTTTGTTTACCCCCTATTGCTCCTACATCTCTGTTTTGTGACAATCAATCTGCAAGACACATTGCTACAAATCCTATCTTTCATGAGCGTACCAAATACTTTTGGGATTGTAATGCACATTGCTACAAATTTATTTTTCGGGGGGAGAATTGTAATGCCCCTAAAAATGGGAATAAGGGCTAATGACTTCAAAAGTGGGTGTAATTATTGTTAATAAACACTTTTAAAGAATATGATGTGAATTACAATCCGAATGTATTCTGATCAGTGCCTAAACCTTACATTTAAGCTTAATTGTGTGATAAAGCTTAAAATGAACCCTAAGGGTAGGGGAGGGCGCATGAATGAAGAATGGAATGATATAAATGTGTTCGGTGGTGATTCAGTAAGAATTGTCATAATTAGGGGCAAAATGGGTAAAAAGGAAAGTTATCGACCAATTGGTCAGTTACCGAAGAGGAAACTCCTTAGTAACTTAAAGATCAATGGTTAGGATTGAGTGAATAAGAGGGTAGAATTATGTGCTTTGAGTTCATATGTTCCCATGTAATAAGACATGAGATCCTGACAAGTGGCATTATGTGAACCATGGGATCAAGGTCAACTTTTCAAACTCTTTTGCTCTCTCCTCTCTCCCTCCAAGTTGTTGGTGAGCTTGGGAGCAAGGGAAAAACTGAACTTCACCATCATCATCTCATTTCTCTCTCTCCAACTCCATTGTCGTCCCAAGCTAAGGAAGAAAGAGAAAGTGAAAGGTGAGATTTTTGGTGGTTTAATGTCCTCTTTAGCTCAACTCATCTTCTTTAAAGTTGTTCATGGTGATGAGAGCTTTATTGCTATGGTTGTATATTTTTAAAAAGTGGAGTTTAAGTGCTTAAAGAAATTTGGAAGTTAATGAATCAAGAATCTACTTTTGGAAAGAGGAAGAGGTAAGAAAGAGCTCTTCATTGACATATTTATGGTGACCATTGGTTGAGTTTTAGGATTTGTGAAATTTGCCCTGACTTTAGCATAATTTTGGAATGGAAAATTTGGATAGTGTAAAGTGTTTGATTTGGTGTCATATGGTGTCTTAGTGTCATTGAAATTAGTTTAGAACCTCAGAAGGAAGATTTATGCATTTGGGGAATAACGGGAATGCGGTGCCCAAAGCAAAAACTTGATGTTAGAATGAGAATTTTGTTGTTTTAGTGTGTTTAAAGGGTTCCTTATGAAAACTTGTGTGGGAAAAACATTGTTTGTGGATTTTGGGAGCCATTGGGCACTTTGGACAAAATCTGGGAAATTCTAAAATCTGTTGCGTTTTGGCTTCTGATAAGCCTCACTCGAGTGCACAGGGATGTCACTCAAGTGTAGCATCCTGTTTACCCTTTTCCTTCAGTTTTCGATTACACTTCCATGCCAGAATGCAAAAGTGCATTTTCTAATTTGCGAGTGATATGGGTTATCACTCGAGTGCATTTTCTCTCACTTGAGTATAAGAGTATAATGCACTATAGACTTGTGTCTCAGGGGAACACTCATGGCCAAATTTTTAAGAGTGTCTTAACACCCTAAGTGTTGTGACATTACTCGAGTGGCAAAGCCAGTACTTGAGTGCACTTCTTGTTCTAGGGTTTCTGTTGCTCTCGGGTAGTCACTTCTTGTGCCTTACTTTGTAGGACTCAAGTGAATATAAGGCCATCACTCGAGTGTGGTGTTCAGGACTCGAGTGCTTTGATCACTTTCTATCTCTGTTGTTGCTGTAACCCCCTTCATGATCAAGGCCGAGATTACTTCGTAAAACATAATTAAGTTTGAATTAGAGACCATGTATGATTTGAGACTTATTAGAAAATAAACTTCCCAAATTCATGGTTTACAAAAACTTTTACAAAAGGTTTTTCACAATGGTCTCATATTCACCCTTCAAACATAAATGGCCTGTACAGGTTGATTTCATTTATACATATCAGAGTACAGCATAAATTCCCGACACACACGGGTTCCATTGATTAATAAAAGGTTCTACAAGGCATAATGCCCATAATCTTTCCCTTTACTCGGGGATTACACAAAACTATCCAACTGATTTATACATGATAACCAAATAACCCAAATAAAACTCCCAATCCGGAGCTCTATCCGCTCTTCGTCACCCGCTTTCCTTTGGATCTTTCAACCCTGTCTAAATTTTTTTTTGGGAGAGTGAGATTCTAAGGAATCCCCGTAGTAACAAATCACTCATAATATGCACAACATCAAAGCATGAAAGTAAATCATCTATACAACACACAACAATCACAACAACAGTTGCAACGGCCGGGGTAGGTATCATGGGCATCACCCCTTATGACGACTCACACTATACTGCTTTATGTATTGCACATCCACATAAACATATCACATATATCACCACAGCTGGGATCTATATAAAACATTTCATAACATGTAGCTCCACGGGCTGGATACTCAAACAGGAATCCATGATTCCATAACGCAACCTCGACACTTACAACGGCAGATACAATGGCCGGGGTAGGTATCATGATCATTGCCCCCTACGACGGCTCACGCTGAACTGCTCGCGCTATAATGCCCTATGGTCGATAACACATTCACAATTATAAACATGCATACCAAGTATCATACACAACATGAGAGAAGAGTCACTACCTTGGTCCTTCCGGGTGTATTCTGGTACCGTTTCTCCCGAGTAAGGCAAATGTCAATTCCTATATTCATAATTAGGGATGAAGTGTCAATTCTCTATTCCAACTCTCAATGACTTCTTAACACTTAATTTGGTTATCATTATTGCTTTTTTAGCACCCATAAATAACCCTATCAATAGCTATAAAGGGTTAGAAGACTATCCCCAAAGATCCCCTTTTTGAAAGCTCAAACTTGATATTTTTCACTCGAGTGAAGATGGCCTCACTCGAGTGATGGTACGGTCTACACTCGGGAACTAGAGAGTGAACAACAGTGAGTGAATACCCGAGAGCACAAGAAACTTTTCAGAGACAAGAACACTAGAGCACAGAAAGCAACACTCGAGTGATAGCCAAATGCTCACTCAAGTACTAGGAAGTGAGGCACAGAAAGTGAAGACCCGATAGTACAAAAGTTTTTAAGGATCAGGAGCACTCAGTGGAACACAAAGCACTCGAGTGATGGCTTAACACTCGTAAGTGTTAAGGCACACTCTTGCCTTATCCACAGAAGTGCAACAGAACTTAGAAGCAGAAAGGGAAATTGCACTACCGTACTCGAGTGGAACCCAACACCATTCAAGTGATGTTCATCCCGCACTTGAGTGAACCCCATATCACTTGAGTGATTTTATTAGAAACCAGAAAACATAGCAAAATAGACCACATTTCCTAACACTTGCCCAATTGATCCCAATGGAACCAAAACTTCTACCAAAGCTACTCCCACACAAAAATATCCAAGGAATTCAATGGAATCATCAGAATTATCCAAATCCTACTCCATTATCATGCTTTGGTTTTGGGCAACACAAATCATCGATTTTTCAAAATCACTAAACTTAATCATTCAATTTCCAATCAATCCTATTTATCCATATACATTCCCAACATACCATTACTATGCCAAAAGCCCAGTGGTCATCATTTTCGGATTAAAGGCCAAAATTTCAAACTAAACCATTTGACATAAAACTTAGATAGATAGATTAGTCTTACTTACCTCTTTCACTTTGCCAAAGAGATTTCTTGATTCACCAACCTCCAAAATTTCGTGTGGGCACAAATCAACACCAATAGTCACACTATAAACATCAAAATGAAGCTTTCACTCCAAGGATCAATATTAATAAAGTGAGTTTGAGCAATAGAGGCTATTTGCTTCCTTAATCACAAGCTCCTTCTTCCTCTCACTTGGCAACCATGGAGGATGAAATAGAGAGAAAAGAAAGAGATAAGAGCTTGAAGATGAAGTAGAATGATGATTATTTCTCCATGCCCATGCTTCATCCAGTGAAAAGGAAGGAGGGAGAGAGAGAAAACATTAAACAATTGGGGGTTTTGACTTTTCTCACCCTCTCTCATACTCTCATCTTGACACATGTCCATATGCCATTGGTTCCCATAAAGCAAACACCCAATTAGTCACTTAATCCCTCCATTAGCTATTTTGTTACACATCTCATTTTTCTCTTAACTAGTAATTCATTTCTCATTAATTATTGATTGATTACCCGCGAATTTCCTGATTTGGCACATTAATTAAAATTGCCACAAAATACATAATAATTCCAATTTAAATTCACAATTATCCATAATAATCCTTATTAGCCCTTAATTAAAAATTGAGGCATTACAGTTGCTCTCGGGCAAGCACTCGCATAAGTGAGCTTTCATGCTCGAGTGCAAATCACATTATCACTCGAGTGAGGTCTTCTTTACTCGAGTGCATAAGTCAAAAATCAATGTTATACTTCTGAAAGAGGGGGTGTTTGGTTTAGTTTTTCTAACCCTTTAGCTAGGTGTCTAGGCTTCTAGTAGCTATCTAAAGAGTTCAAATGATAACCAACCTTAAGTATTATGAAGATAAGAATTTGGAATAGAGATTAATCTGTCATCTTTGATTTTGGTTTATAGGGTTTGATATTTGCCATGCTTATAAACAGACTATGCCGGAGCACACCAAGAAAGAACAAGGTAGTGACTCTTTCCCTTATACTATATGTGATACATGGTATGTTTGATTTATCATTGTTTGCGGGTTTATCACCTGTGGCCTATTGGTGTTTCTGGTAGGAGGACCGTGCCTTCGGGGCGGTACTTTACAAGGGATGGACTATGTAGAAGCCAAAAGGCTATTTGTGAATTCTTCACCCATGGCTTATCGGTGTTGAAAGTGGGAGGACTGTGCCTTCGGGGCGGTGGAATACAAGGGATGAGACTATGTGATTATGTGCGTATGTGGCAGCCTGCGTGCTGTGTTTTATGATGTGATGCTGCTTGATGATATCATTGCATGCTTTGTGATTATGTATGGTATGAGTGATTTGTTAATACTGGGATTCTTTTGAATCTCATTCTTTCCTTTGACTAACCTTTGATAGGGCAAGTGGTTCTAAGTGGAAGGAGAAGACCAAGGGCTAATAGGACTCCTTAGAGAGATTTATATTTTGGTTGTTGGTTATCAATTTCGGTATTGGAATTACTATACTTATTTGGGATGTAAATATTAAAATGGTTTTGTGTAATCCCCTAAATGAGAATTATAAACCCTTAGTTTATATATGAAACACGAGGGTTGCAGGGATTTTGTTGTACACTCTGATATATAAATGTGATTTAACTGCGCAAGGTAATTATATTCGAATTGTGACTTTAAGACTAGGTTTAAAAGAGATTTTGAAAGAAATTGTGAAAAACCCTACCGTAAGGATGGGATTGAAATAAGTCTTATTTAACCATTAGTCTCTAATCCTTCTTAATTACGTATTTTTAAATCATAATTACTGTTTATAAGGCAAGGGTTACATTTAGACTCTAATTTTAGTACTTGGCTTGCAATAGAAAGTGATAGGAGGCTTTGTTACATGTGGACAAATAAAATCTGTGTGCAAGTACAATTTGATTTGGTACTATTCTATTTAATTTTAAAAAGTTTCAACATTGCAAGATAATATTACTCATGTTGAAGGTACTGTTAATTGTGATAAAAATGAATCTCTTATTGATAAGTTATATACTAAAATTGAATAAGAGGATTGTGATAATGAAGTAAAAGATCGTGGAAAGGGTTAAAGAATTGATGATTCTATTTTGAATAATACAGAAGACAATTAAGGTAGTGAGCCTGAAATTGACATTGATGGCAGTGAAATATCTGCAAGTGGTAGTGATGTAGAAAAGCCCAAAATTCTTGACATTGTTAAGAGTGTCAAAGGAAAAAGATTTGAGTATGATGATGGCTGTAAAGTGCATTTGGAGAGAAATGTGTCATTTATCAATGTGAATGAGTTTAAGAATGTTTGAAGAGGCTATGTAATTCAAGAGAATTTTAACATAATCAAACTCAAAAATGAAAAAGCAAGAGTAACTGCTATTTGTGCTCTAGATAGTAGTCCTTCGAGAATTCATGCTTATCCCACCCTAGATGTGTGACTTTTATGATAAAGACATATGAACGTTGCATACTTGTATTAGTCTAACTAATCAACCCAATGTCACATCTACTTGGATGGCAAATAAATTAAAGAAATTTTGAATGTTGATTCTAATGAGTTATGAATTAATGGATAATGAATTGACTACTAAATATAGATTAAAGGCTCATCTAATGCAAACATATGGGGCAAGAAAAAAAGGGGGAGAAGAAAGCAAAGGTTCATATGTTGCAAGTTAGAAGAAGATACTAAGATATGCTGAATTATTGTTGGAAAAAAAAATTGGGGAAGTCTAGTAAAGTTAAGTTACCATGTCAGGCTCTCATTTGAAGAAACGGCTACTTTTAAGAGAATTTTTGTATGTTTGGCTGCTTGTAGAGATGGCTTTTTAAAAGGTTGTAGACCTTTTTTTGGGTTAGTTGGTTGCCACTTGAAAGGTCCATATGGAGATGTATTGCTAAAGGCAATTTCACTTGAAGCAAATGATGAGTTGTTTCCATTAGCATATGCAGTGGTTGAAGTAGAGTCAAAAGGAATCTTGGATATTTTTCTTGAAATATTTGAATGATGCAATAGAGGACAATCATTATATAGTTATGAGTGATAGGCAAAAGGCGACAATCTTTATTTATAAAATTTTTATATTTTTTTAGTCCAATATATTATGATTGCATAGTGATGAGATTTTTTTATTGAATGCAGGGAGTGACACAAGCAGTTGCTGAATTTTTTCCAAACTCATGGCACAAGTATTGTGGTAGGCATTTGTTTAATAATTGCAAGGCCAAATTCCCATTTCTAATCCTATGGGATCTTTTTTGGATGGTTGTTAAGGCTCCAAATGAATTTAATTATAAGAGAGCAATGGAAAAAAAGAAAAGAGAAGAGAAGACACCATGATAATGCATACCACTATTTAATGTTTATTCCTTTGAATACTTGGACTCGACATGCATTCCATGAAAGTTACAAAAGTCCACCATCACTAATAATGTTTGTGAATCTTTTAACGAGTGCATAAATGACATGAGAAGCATGAATATATTGAATTTGTTAGATAAGTTATGGTCAAAAATAATGATGAGGTTTTATAAGAAGTTTCATTCTACTATATCTTGGCAACAATGTGTTGGTGCAAGAATTGTGGATCAAATAAACAAGACCATGAGAGATCGAAGGCATTGAGAGTAGAGACTGTAACACCCCAAATTTTATATTCACCAAATATATTGTAATTATTTGGGAAATTCAATAAAATGGTGAATATTCATGAATTTGGAATTTATGAATTTTATAAATGTTCTTTTTCATGAGAAATTGGGCAAAAATAATTATGGAATTAATTTGGATGAAAGTAAACATCCCAAGCTTTAATTTGATATGTCATATGAATCATTTGAATCTATATGTAAAAAGATATGAATTTTTGAAGTTAGCCAAGAAAAATTGGAAATTTTCTGGAGTAGCATCCAAAGATGGAATTTTTGGGAATTGTGTACTTCCAAATGGCTAAAGTCTATATTTTTTCTTGAAACTAGACTCAATAAAGGTTCTATATCCTTTGGAATCACTCCAATTTTATTTTTCTATAATTAGTTATGATTTTCCAAAATTTGAGCAAAAATTCTACCAGAAATTGCTGAAATCCAAAATTGTTGGAAATTAAATTAATAATTAAATATCATATAATATATGATATTAAATATCATCATTCTCCTTTCTCTAGCTCATGTTCACGCACACAACAGCTGAATATAGAGAGAGAGAGAGAACATTTGGAATTGTAGAGAGAGAAAGGAGAAGAAAAATCACAATGTAAGCTGATTTTTCTGATGATTTAGCTCCTACGCATATAACTCCGACTCTAAGCTACTCCTCTTTGTTCTTTAAGATTGTGAAGCTCAAAATTTGGTGTTAGGGCATATAGGGTTTCATCCATATTGAGAAAAAGCTAGTAGGAGCTTGAGGTAACTTCTAAACCTTTGTATATTGTCTATTTTGGCTGCTGTGGGCAATTTAATCGGTGAAATTTCACCGGATTGCCATTGGTTTTAAATTTTGGAAATGTGTGTGCCTAAGGGTTATGCGACCCAATTTTAGTTCAAATGGTTGTTATAACTCAATTAGATGGTTAATAGAGTGTTTGCAGTAGAAAGGAATGTGTTTACAGAGCCGAAATCGCAAAACCTCGATTTTTCCCGAAGGATCCCATAAATTCGATCAGGTCTAGATCTAGGGGTAGGATTTGGATTTTCAATGATTTGACGGTTCCATTGCATTCAGGAGGGAAAATTAGGTGAGGTTACAATAAAAATGCCAAAAAAATATACTTACAAAAACCCCCTGAAACCCTAAAATAGGGGCTGTCAAGGGTATTTTCATAATTTGACAATGAATTTGATAATTCTGAGTTTGGAAATAAATTCTTTGGATAAAAATATGTCAGAATAGCCCATGTCAAAATTTCGGGAAAAGAACAGTCGGCCGAGTACGGCGAGGTCGGCTGGGGTCCCGGGGGCATTTTGGTAAATTTTCACCATAGGCTAATATTGTTGAAAATTGTGCCCTAAAGGCCAATCATTGTACTTTGAACATTATTATTTTAATGAAATTTCTCTATTCTGTTATCATAGTATTTGCATGTTAACTATGATAATTGTATCCTTAGATAATTCATGAAGATTATCCTAAAATGTCCCTGGTCGGTCATCTATGTGGAAGCAGAGATGAAACGAGACCAATATGACTTTGATAAGATATGAAGATACGAATCAAAGTCTTAGGCATTTGTAAGACTATAAGGTGCTGGACCGACCCACTATGAGAAAGCTACATGGATTAAATCATAAGCTTTTCTCATGTATAACCACGTCACAATGCCCTTAGACATGAGGTCATCATGGATTCCTGCATGAGAGTTGCTAAGCTTTGAACTGTCAAAAGTCACTTTTGTCTGGGTGATGACAAATGCTATGATCGGGCTTGGTGGTTTTTCATGCAAAGGAATATGAATGATCAGGATGAAATTTGTCCCTCACATCAGTAGAGAGATATTACTGGGCCCCTCAATGAGTGAGTCTGAGAAATGTATGGTCATACTACAATAGAAAGGAGTTTCCATTTCTATTGTTAGACTACTCAGGAATCGAGAAAGTAATGGTCAGGACAAGAGGATGACATTATCCATGCCTCATCCTTGACCGATATATCGTGTGACAAAAGGGACATGACTGGTTGTATGATAGGTTGCATCGTGTTAATGATCCTCATATGAATTGGGTAGTCGTAATGTCTGTTAGAGCAAGCGTTTCACCCAAGAGGGGGGCGGTGAATTGGGTGATACTAAAATTTCGTTGCAAATATAAAAACTTGATGGTGAATATGAAGCAATAAAGAGTAAGGAGAAATATCACCGAAATGTACACCGAGAGTTATACTGGTTCGGCCACAACCACTTTGACCTACGTCCAGTCCTCATAGCTTCTCTAAGAGTTTCACTATAACTTCCAAGATTCAGTGGGTTCTTGGCACCTCAGTACAAGCAAGTTCCTTCGCCTGGACACTCGCTCCCCCTTACAAGTTGTAATCCAATCCCAACTCAAGGTTCCACAACCTTAAGTTACTTCAATAACAAATATTGAGTTTGAATGAAATATCTCTCTCACAGAGTGAATAAGAATCACTGAAGCATAGAATTACAAGTATAATGTAAAACAGAGTAATGAACTTGATAATGCGTTCGTGTGTGTGTTCTTGTTGTTTTTCTTTGTTTGTATGTTCCCATATATATAGATGCGTTGGTAATGATTGTTGGAACATATTTCTTCATGCCCGTTAGAGCGTGCGCAGCCACTGTTGACTTTTCCAGTATTTGAAAAATATACGTTTGCGGTAGGTGGCATTTGAATGTTGCATTTGACTTTCCTTATTTGGTAAGAGTTCTTCATTGTTTATCTGTGTATATGCTAAGAATACTAATACAATGAAAGGTTAATCACATAGGAAACAAATCAATGAACGTTGGAATGATTTCTGAATTTCTGAACTTGCATACTCGAGTAGTTACTCGAGTATTCATTAAGTTTACTCGAGTACCTACTCGAGTATCATCGTGAAAGTATTGACAAACTGCAAGTTGACAAATGAACATTACATTACTCGGGTAGTGCATGGAGTAAGCACAATTTCAAACCTTTGGAAATACCTGTTTACTCAGGTACTTACTCGAGTATGGCACACTTTACTTCATAAGTTACTCGAGTAGCAACTCAAGTAAACTTTCAAATAAACTTTAGGTTACTCGATGCTTCACTCTAGTAATGTTGGCAGGATTACAAGGCCGAGAGCACTTCAAGTTTCTTACCTTGTTACTCGAGTACTTACTCGAGTAAACATAAATTTTCTGCATTGCTTACTAGGGTAGCGACTTGAAGTTCTGTGTAAATAACTCTACATATTACTCGATTACTTACTCGAGTAATCCAGTTTAAATAAGTGATTAAATACCTGCATACTTGAGTAGTGCCTCGAGTGAAGTGTGATAAAAGCATATCATGTTATTCGAGTATTACCTTCAGGTTTTGCTTACCACAGTGAGTTACTCGAGTAGCTCCTCGAGTAACATTGGCAGGGTTGAAAATGCCGAGAGCAACATATTTCTTGAAGCAGAGTAACTTGAGTACATACTCGAGTAACGTTGGCAGGCCGAGAGTAACTAGAAGTTTTTTACATGGTTACTCAAGTACTTACTCGAGTAACATTGGCAGGCCGAGAGCAACTCCAAGTGATTTACCTAGTTACTCGAGTAGTTACTCGAATAACGTTGGCAGGTCGAGAGCAACTAGAAATCATTTACCTTATTACTCGAGTGCTTACTCGAGTAACGTTGGTAGGTTACTTGAAGGTTAACCTGATTACTTCAAGTTTCTGTCTCATTACTCGAGTACTTACTTGAGTAACCCTTTAGAGAACTTTTCAGTGATGAAGTTTCTTAGCTTTTTCTCTTGGCCTTTCTTCATTACTCCAATGCTTACTTCAAGTAATGATTTACCCTGTTATTACTTTGATCAAACTTATTTGTTTATCAAATCTTTTTCATACCATCCTTTGTTATCATCAAAACATGAGAGATCTAACAATGTCTTGCTAGAGGCCGCTTGCGACTTGTGGGTTAGTACAGTTATTGGCTCGTTGCCAACTTCATATGGGCCTACAGGGTCGCACACAAGAATGACCCAACACGAGATAATGTTTAATTTAGGGTGGACGAATTATATATATATATATGATATAAAATTCGTTAATAATATAATACATATATGTATTTTTGAAATACATATTATATATATATGTATATATATATATATAATATAATATTATTATATTGTGCTAGTTTTAAATTTAATTTATTAAGATATATTAAATTTAATAACTAACATGATAGAGATATCGTATCTCAGATTTAATTTATGAAAATAAATTAAATCTAATGACTCTTTATTTGGATTAAATAAATAGGTTAGCTTAAAATTGTTGGAAAGATTTAATTTAAACTAAATTTTTTTAATTAGCATATCAAGATAATTAATTGTTGATTAATTTCGAAATTAATGATGATTAATTTTGAAATTTGAATACAGCCCTCATAGGTTATAAATTTGATAGAGCAGATAGACTCATATGCGCATGAGATTCAGAGCCACAAGGGAAACCCTAAAAAACATTAGAGGCGCTAGCACGCAGTTTCTGTTGGAGAGCATTCGTGTGGATACCAGTAGAAGGAGCAAACCTAACGTGTTGGCTCCTAGAGATCGTGAAAACCCCAAGTTAAGAAAAGGTATGAGTTCTTTCTAACCCAATTTAAACGCCGTTGATAGATCCTGGATTAGGATCGGTGAAAATTTTATAATTCTTCCGCTGTGCCTACCGATTCTAACAAATATAACCACAATAAACACTATGGAAGTGTCTAAAATGATACATGAAGAGGTTATAACCTAATTCTTGTACATTTTATGTTTTAGGACCGAGTTAGGACCCTGAATGTAACCCCCTTCATAATTATCATTCGAAATACGTGATTATGAGAAATTAGAGACCAATGAAAAATCAAAATGCATTTAAAATCCCATCTTTACAATAGGGTTTTAAAAAAACATCTTTAAAATCTAATACACCTGGTCTCATATTCGCATTTCAAATTCAATTACCTCACAAAGATAAATCACATTCAAATATATCAGAGTGCACAACACAATCCTCGGCAAACCCCGGGTTCCATATACTTTTTAAAAAGTATCCAAATTCCCATTTAGGAGATTACACAATATCATCCTTGATATATATCCAAATACACATTCCAAATCCAAAGACAAATACAAATTATACAACACTTTCAATCTATGATAACCAGCTACTAACTAATGATCCTTACCAGGAACTTAACCAGCCCTTGGTTACTTGCTTCTTCTCAAATTGCTTGCACTGTCTGAAAGGTTAGTCAATGGAAAAAATGAGATTCAAAAAATCCCAGTAGTAATAAGTCACTCATACAGTGCATAAACATATAGCATATATGATCATATTAAGCAGCATTACAATGATTCATGGCTCAGCCACAAATGACAACACTCATGGCTGTAAACAATATGCGTCAGCTTTCGCTGCGATCTCTATGCGTCAGCTTTCGTTGCGATCTCAAAGTATCACAATGTATCACTAAGTGTCAGCTTTCACTTCGATCTCAAAGCATCACAATGTATCACAAAGTATTCACAATGCATGATAAACATACATACAATGTTTCACACACGGTATAAGAGAAAAAGTCACTACCTTATTCTTTCCACGTGTACTCCGGCACAAAGAAATCACGATCATGGCAAATATCAAATCCTGAAAATCAAATCAAGGACATAGGGTTATTCCCTTTTCCAATTCCTTAACTTCCAAACATCAAAGTTGGTTATCATTTAAGATCTTTAGGTGGTTACTATAAGCCCAAACATATGCCTAAAGGCTTGGGAAACACTTGACTAAAGATCACCTTTTAAAAGTCCAAAATGCTGATTTTTGGGGGTTGAACACGGCCTACAAATCCACTGGCTGTGGCCAAAAAGTGGTCAGAAACATTTGGGCCGCGGCCCAAGAATTCACTGGCCGCAGCCAAGAAAATCCTATTTCTTAGCTGAACTTCCGAAAATCATAACTAATTCTAAAAAAATCGAAATAAGGTGATTCCAAAGCCAAATGAAAGGTATTTAAGTTCTCTACACAGGAAAAATATTTTCCATTACTGGAAATCACCACAAAAATACAGAATTGGACAAAACTCAAAACTATGCCAAAAGAGTTCAGTTTTAATTCCAAATTTTGAACAACCATTACTCCAAGCACACAAAATGAAATGGCACAAATTATATGTCCATTTTGAAGCTTGGAATGTGAAATTTTATATTGGAAAGTTTCATAATTTTCTAACATCATTTGCCTAGTTAAAACGTCCACACGAGCAGACTACCCATAACAGAGTTTCAAGGGACATAATTTCCAGATTTTCATAATTGCTTCCAATGGTTTCCAATTTCCCATCAAACACCATTCCCACACAAATTTTCACAAGGAATCCATTGGAAACACCAAATCAATCAAATTCAAATCATATTGACATGTTACCACAACATGTCACACAAATCACAATTCAAACCACACATTGCACCACTTTCTATTTCAAATTCCCAAACCAATACCAATGACATCAAAACACAACTTGACATCATTTTCAACACAAAACACAATCCAATTCTTCCAATTCAAAAATATACCTAAATCAGGGCAAAAACCACAATTTCCAAAACTCAACCAAAAGTCACAATATGTAGATCAAAAGAGAGATCTTACTCACATCTTCCTCTTTCCCAAACTAATTTCTTGCTTCTTCATCTTTCCAAATTTTCACAAGCTCTCAAACACCTTCTTTCTCAAATCTAAAGCAATAGAGATAAAGTTCTCATCACTATAAATAAGATTAGTGAAGAGGATTTATGCATTAGAGGATATATACAAGGCTAAAACCCCACCTCTTGTTTTCTCTTTCTTCCTTGAGCTCACGAAAATGGAGGCTTTGGAGAGAGATGAAGATGATGAAGAGCGTGATTAGTTTTTTGGGCCATTAGGCCCCCTTTGGCCAACTTATGAGAGAAAAGAGAGAAGAGAATGAGTTGAACTTTTGACTAAGATCCTATGGTTCATATTGTGACACTTGTCACAATCTTATCACACCAACCATGAGCTCACATACACACACATACACTTGATTCCACCCTTGGATCTATCACAAATCAATCTCAACCATTGATCTTAAAGTTACCAATGAGTTTCTTCTTCGGTAACTGACCAATTGATTGGTAACTTTACCGTTTTGCCCCTGATTATGACAATTCGTCTTGAATCAACACCAAATTCATTTTCTCATTCATTTACACCATACATACGCCCTCCCCCTTATTTTCATTCAATTTAGATGTTAGCCCATAATTGAACTCAAATACAAGGTTTGGGTACGAATCATAACATATACAAATCACATATCATATCGTATTCTCCAAAAGTGTCAATTTAACGATAATAATACTCACTTTTGAAGTCAAAATTCCTTAATAGAATTTTGGGTTGTTACACTGAAGTTGGCACGCTTTTCAAGGCACACCAAACGGGGTAAAAGTGACTTGAGGTAGGGACATTATCCATCATACTTCATGTCTTAGTCTATATGAATGTGTGGTTGCCATGGCTTGTGCTTTTATTAATTAACATGGTATGCCTAGAGAGGGCAGTTAGTGCCGGAAGTGCACTTACACCTGAGGATTGGATGAGAATCCAATTGGTGTACGAGTAGTGGGGCTGGAGCCCTACTCATGTATACATGATGATATTTATATTGTTTAGTAATTGATGTATATCATATTTACTTATCGCATGTTATGTGAACGATAATATGTTTCTACTGAGATTCCTCATAATCTCACCTCTTTTTCTAAATCAAAATGTCTTAGCGAGTACCAGCGATTCAAAAGGCAAGGACACAATTATGGAGAATCGACAACCACTTTTCTCGAGACATAGATGGTGGTTATATTTAGCCTATACTTGGAACATTTTAAGGATATTATGTACATATTTGTAATTATTAGTGAATTTTGCTCTGTTAATGTCTGTCTGTAAATAAATACCTATTATTAGTATGACATTACTTTTCTATTTTCCTGTGGAACTTGTTCATTATTGCCTTGTGCATATTAAAATGGAAACGGGTGTTGACATTTAGGGGATCAGAGCCCATAAGCAGTTTTGGCAGAGTTAATAAATGGTTCTGGCATTATCAGAATTGTATACTGATATTGGTTTTGTTTGCATGATGACAGAATCATGAGCAGTAGTTCAAGTTCATCATCTGAGGGCTAGGCATTAGTAAACCAGAGTCCCCCAGAGTAGCATCTTCAGGATATGAAGCTTTTTATAGAATACTATGGACCTGGAGGTGTTCGTATGATGTGAACGGCATGGAAGAGTGTACTGCAGCTGCCTATATATGGTTCGGACCCCAGGCCAGCATCACCAGGGTGGTCTCTGGTAGGAGAGACCGGTGAGTATTCTGAGGAGGACTCTGAGGAAGATCCAAAGGAGGATCCGAAGTGGGATCCTGATGACGATCCAGAGGAGATCTCAAATGATGAGATAAGTAACTGTGAGTCCAGAGCAGAGCCAGTGCAAGTACGGCATAACTTGCAGCCAGATTTTGACCTGTGGCTTTATGTCTATGGTAGATATCACAAGGCATGTCGAGCTCAGTCAACACTTGTGATATGGTAATATGCGTTTCTGTCTGGAGTTCAATCTTTGTATGCTATCCGGGAGCAATTGCAGGTTGGGGTACCGGTTGAGTTCTGGGTTCATACTACACTGGATTTCTTCCCAGACTCCACTTTTTGGAATTGGTAGAAGAATGATATTGCTAAGCGGGGCCCAAATAGGAACATGTACGTGTTTCTGAGGCATATGGATGATCTGGTTGATGAATTTTTGTACGATGATTGACGTGGAACACCTAGGTGGTATATTTTGGAGACCGGAGTTGACTGGCACATATTTTGGGGATATTCTGTACATATTTGTAATTATTAGTGAATTTTTCTCTATTAATGTCTGTCTGTAAACAAATACCTATTATCAGTATAACTATACTTTTCTGTTTGCCTGTGGAACTTGTTCATTATTGCCCTGCACATATCAAAATGGAAACGGGTGTTAACAAAGATTGTTGGTAATAATTTATTTGAAGTATATGATGGGTTTGCAAGGTTTCTTGTGAACTTAAATTCTTATACTTGTAAGTGCAAGGCATGACAAATTAGTGGACTGCCTTGCAAACATGGTTCAGTCGCCATTGCATATATAAGGGCAAAAGTAGAAGATTGTTGTGATGCTTATTATAGCAAAACAAACTACATGGCCACATATTTTGGTACAATATGCCCCTTACCAGATTTAGGTACTTTGGAAGAAACATATATTCTTCCACCCCCATTACGAAAACTTCCAGAGAGATCCAAAGTTAGTAGAAATAAAAAAAAAAGATGATGATGCCCCATCAAATGCAAGATGAAGACTATCAATTGTCAAGTACACTAACGATGGAGGGTTAGGACACAATAAATGGAGTTGTCATCAAGCTCCCTTCAAAGTCACAATAAATAGATAAGTAATATAGTCTCAATTTCTTATCAACAATTACACATATTATCTTCTACTTTTATTTACTTGTTTCTCTTTGTAGGAAGTTTCGATTAGTACATCACAAACTTCAGTTAGAGAAGTAACTCAAGAATAAATGCAAGCAAGAGCTAAGTTAATAATTGAAGTCAGATGAGTAAAGAAGGTATGCATATCAAATTTTCTACATTTGATATCATTTGTAGAATATGCATGTTGGATTACTTTATTGAAATTGATTTTTTTCTATGATTTTGAAGATAATTAGGTTTGGTAGATTTCTTAATAATCTTCATTCAACTGATTCGTCGATGCCTTCAGTAGCTCTTTCGATGTCTTCAACTATTCCTATGTAATATGATTTAAATTAGGCTGTCACATTCTTTTCTTTAGTAATGTCAATTCCATATTTATTAGATGTTATATAACAATTAGACACAGTGGGCATGTTTATCTGATCTGGCTTCCCTCCGCTGCTAGATCCGTCCACTACCCGTCATTTTCTCAAACTACACCGTTTTGGTGTAGTTATTTTTGTGACAACAGGCAGACAAGGCCTTTGGCCCCCTAACCCAGACTCCCCCCGGTATTCGGCGCCTTTTCCTGAGTCCCTTGCCTTCTAACACTGGACCAGGTAACCCGGGGCAACCGACTAATCTGGAGTGGGGGACATTTTTTAGGCACACCCCTATAAGGTGCTTTGCACCAAGGGTGGGTTCCCGCTCCCAACAAGTGCTTCTCCCAGGTTCGAACTCTCGTCCGCCTGGGGGAGTGTTAGTTGCCTTACCACTGCACCCAGCACTTGTTAGTCATTTTGGTGTAGTTTTAGGTGTAAAATGATGGGGTTGAAGTTTTATTTTTTTAAGAAAATGGTGTCTAGTATTTTGAAGTATTTTTTTTTTTGGACGTATCTAGTATCTTAAAATATTTTTTAAGTAGTATGCAGCATTCTAAAATAATTGCTTTTAACCCCTTAAAATATTTTTTTAGTTGTACCCAATGTCTGAGCAGACTGATTGCAATTTTACCCTCAGTTATTTTTCAACTCCAAAAATTACTTTAAAATATTAGGTGCTACTAGAAAAATATTTTAGAGTGGGTGGAAATCAATAAATTAATATCCTAAGTTTTGGACTCTCATTACTACTAAGAACAATACATTAACGATAAAATTGTAGTCAATCTCTTAAAACACTGGGTACAACTAAAAAAATATTTTAAAAGATTAAAAGCACCAAAATAATATTTTGAAGTAATTTTTAGAACTGAAAAAGTACATTAAGGGTAAAATTGCAATCAGACTGCTAACACACTGGGTACAACTAAAAAAATATTTTAAGGGATTAAAAGTGCTAAAAATTATTTTAGAATATTGCATGTTACTTAAAAAAATATTTTAAAATATTAGATACATCGAGAAAAATACTTCAAAATACTAGACACCATTTTCTTAAAAAAAAAAAAGTTCAGCCCCATCATTTTACACCCAACACTAGACCAAAAAGGCATAGTTTTAAGAAAATGATAGGCAACGGACGGATCTGCCAGCGCTGGGAAGCTAGATCCATGTTTATCTTGGATTGCATGTTTTGGCTAAATTTTTTTCTATGATTAAAACCATGCCTTTTTATTTTCGTGAATTTTATTGTTTACTTTTATAAATATTTATTCGCTTAATGTTTTTAGCACTAGTTTGAGAAATTTAGTCAACGTACATATAAAAAATTGATTAAAAAGTTGATAAATTATTTTAATAAATATATACTTAAATACATGTTTATAAATGTTTGTAGCAAAATGGTCTTTATGAATTTTAAATTATTTATGTAATATCTCAAACATATATCATTTACAATATGTGATAAGAAATGTGTTTGAAATATATTTTTATCCGCCAATAAATATGATAAAAATTAAAATTATAAACTTTTATATAACTAAATTAAAAATATATATATAATATAATCAAAATTAAAAAATGTTATAATATGTTAGAAATTTTGAAAAAAAAATATATTAGAATTATTTCTTGGTTGTATAATATTTTTAGTAAATATAAATGTTTAAATAATTCGTATATTAAATAGGGTTATTTTGGTCAAAAAAGTGTTTATAAGTTTAGGTTAACAGTCAACTAACGATTGGATGGATGAGAATGGAATCTTAAAAATACATGATAGGTTTGTGTAACACATATTTTAATTTTAAGGGAGGCTTATATGAATATTCAAAATAGAGGGGATGTTTGTGTAATTAGACAAAACACAGAGGTGGTTAAAGTATTTTACTCAAGTTTTTAACCGCAAGCCAAAAAAGAGAGTTTTTAAAAACGCATTTTTTATTTCAAGTGTAAAAGTATAAATTCAAAGAAATAATATAATTCAAAACATATCTATTTAGAATATTATAATATAATATTTTAGTTTTCTTGGCCAATCATATTACTTTTGTCAAATAATTTATTTTAATATTTAAATAGATTCCATTTATAAAAGATAAATGATCTTTTCTTCACCAACCCATTCACTTTTGTTAGTTTTGAACCATCTATAAATAAGAGGTATGGTAGAAGAGAAGTCACACCATAACTAAAGTATAGAGTGAAGCTTTCGACTTGTTGCCACGTTTGGTAATTTTTTTTTTCAATTTCATAATATGATTTTGGATTATGTTCCTTGAAAACTAAATGATTAAAACGATATAATCAAGTTTATAGTAGATACCAAACATGAGTTATAGAGACTCTAGTTATTTAAGTTATGACACAAGAAGGCTGGCGAACCCATGTCTTTGATTTGAGTTAAGTAGTTATAGGAGATTGGTAAACCATATTTGATCTAGTCTAGAGGAATTGCGGTGTGACTTTACTACTAGATTAAACTTTTGTCACGATGATTAGCACTTTTTTCCTAACCTTTTAGTTATAGGAGAGATGAACTCATGCCCGATCTAGGTTAAAGGAATTGGAGTGTGTCTTTACTACTTGCTTAAACTTTTGGCATGATGGTTGACGTTTTATTGCTAAACTTTGGTGTGTCGAAGTTGTGACTAATCTTTACTTTCTTGGGGATAGAGAAATGTGACTTGAGTTCTTTTCTTAGAGAGTTATTTTATTTAAATCTTTTCCTTATTTATAAACATGAGTTATAGAGACTCTTGTTATTTAAGTTATTATACAAAGTAGTTGGAGACTTGAATTTCGTCCCTTGAACATGTATCAATGGTACATCCCAAGTTTGGGAGGGTGTAGATTGGTTTTAGCCTGTAGATCAGAAAGTTATGGGAGACTAGTGAATCCGTATCTAATTTGAGTTAAAGGAATTTAGGTACGCCTCTTCTACCGACATAAATTATTGCCATGATGATTAGTGCTTTGTTTCTAACCTCTAATATCTCTAAGGTGTGGCTAATTTTTTCTTTCTCGAGGGTAGATAATTGACATTTGAGTTCGTGGTTTTCTTGGATATTATCTTATTTAAATCTTTTCCTTATTTATAAATATGGGTTATAGACTCGCTATTTAATTTATTATAAAAGTTTAAATTACGTTTCAAGTTTGCGAGGGGTGTAGATTAAATTTGGCCTAGTGGACCACAAAGTTATAGGAACCCATGTCTGATTTGTGTTAAAGGAATTTGGGTGCGTCTTTGCTGTTAGATTAAACTTTTGGCATGATCGTTAACAATTTCTTCCTAACCTTTGGTATTTCTAATCATTAATTAGTTGAGACTCAGGCACTCATCTAAACTTTGTATGTTTAAAATTTAATAAATTATTTATCTCTACATTTTGGGTGGATCAACACACACCAATGTTATCTGATCCAGACCGGACCAGCCAAACCGGCCCAGAAACCGGCTACCCAGGCACTAAACTGGTCCGGTTTGGTAACCCGGTCAGGGTCAAATTTTTTTAATTTTTTTTAAATCTTTTTTAAAAAAAAAATTCCTTTAGAATTTCATACTATAAGCCTAAAATATTTCATTTCTCACCGGTTTAGTCCCGGTTTAGCTCCGATTTGACTCCGGTCTGACCCACTGACCCTTGACCCAGTACCCCAACCGGTTCACTGACCAGTCTGGATTTAATTACCTTGGTACACACATGTTTTGTTATATATGTATGTGATCGATCATAATGATTGACATGTATATATTTATGATGAACAATGAAGGGAAGAGACAAGACGGTGGACGATGAACTCAGTTACCCATATTGAATCGGGCCAAGTTCCAACACCAAATTACCCAAATGACTGTGGGCCCTCCTCCTTTGCTAGTCAACCACCCAAGAATAGCGGTCCCATGAGAAAGAGAAGCACTTGGACTTTTAAAGAACACATGTAATTATTTATTGTTATAATCATCATTCATTGTTTTTTCCTATTCAAGATTGCCATATGATATTTTGATTTGTTTGTGTCATGTCCTTTTGTATTATCATTTATATTGTTGATATATATGAATATCATCTGTTAAATGAGCTGAAATATATTATTTTTATTTTGATTTTTATAGACTCTTCTTGTTGGGAGTAAAGATATATGGCGAGGGAAAATGGAAGAAAATTTCAAAAAATATAGTGGTGACAAAAAATGCAACTCAACTGGCAAGCCATAATTAGAAGTTTGACGATCGCCAAAGAGAAAAAGAAATAGGAGTGAAGAAAAGAAGTATCCATGATGTAACTTTAAAAAACTTCAGCCATGAATATTTGAATGATCTTCTTTCTTTACTTCCTCATTCGATGCCTCACTCATGGATAATGCAACAATCTAACTCATCACTTCATAGTAATCTACCACTACATTATCAGCCCTCGTCAATGAATCAACAATTAGGAACTCAAATTCCTCCAAGAAGTCTTCAATCACATCAAGCTACCTACCCAATTGATTATGATCTTTTATCGCATCAATTGGGATTTCAAATAAATCAACCTCAAAATCATAATAATCTTCCACATTATCGTAAATATCACTCACTATCGATGAGGCAATTAGGAACTCCAGTTCCTTCAAGCCTTCATCAATTTCATCAAGCTACCCCACCAATTCATTATGTTATTCCATTGAATGGGTTATCAACACAGATGAATCAAGTAGGCCCACAAAATCCTTCAGGTACTACCAATTGCAAAACCCATATAATCAACCTAACTCACAAGTTGTATATCAAGTACTACCAATGAATCAAGGTGATCAATCGGAATCACAATTTCCTGATCATAGTATTACTAATGTAATCTATTAGTAAAAGCTTTTGATCAACTTTCCTATGTTGGACACACTCAGCCCATCATTTTACTATGATATATTTAATATTCAATACAATATCATACAGTTTTATTTATATACTTTTTTGTACAACCAGCATAAGTAAAGAAAGTATATCTCACAAACAAAAATTATCTTTTATCAAGCAATATAATTGAAACCGGCCAAATTTATTATTTTAACAATTTTTAATTAACATTCAATATAACTGATAGAAATATAAGATAAATAAATAACCGTAAGTTTACATGGCTTTATATATATATATATATATATATATCTGTGTGTGTGTACACGTGTGTCTATGTGAACACTAGTACAACATAAACATTTTACACTTGTTTTGGAGCACTTAAATTTAGGTGATAGTAAGTAAACTTATCTACATTTGTTTTAGAAAAGATTTAAAAAAATAATTCCTCGTCTATTAACTCGAAAGCAAACTTGGAAAGTAAAACTTTTTGTTTATTTTGCTATAGCGTACATGAAAAAAACTTTCCATGTCTTTTCATTCCAAAAACAAATTGATTTGCTCAAAACAAGCATATTTTTCCTCAAAAGAGGGGCCTGAAAAGTCTGACTTTCCACATCTATTTTATATATTTTATTTACTTTAAATAAGAAAATTGGAATCAGCCACCAAACTTAAATAGAAATGATGAGGATGGACAGTAATTGAGTTGTACATTACATCCAAAAAAATATTATATTCATATTAATGCTGGTGACATTCCACCTTAAATCATGAGAATTTAGTCCAAGGCACAACCCCGTCATGATCAAATAGAAACTGTCCATCCTCAAACGAAAGGACAAACGAAAGACAATAATTTGTCATAACATCAATTATAAATAGAAACTGCCTATTTGACTTCTTTAATTTAAGTATAATTTTAACAAAACCAGAAAACAAATTCCCCTTCATGTAGTGTACAACGACAATACTCAAAAGTGGAAGTTGCTTTTAAATTAATTAAATTAGAAGATTGATGAACTTCCTATGACGATGGCTTTCCTATTTAATATAAATTAATGGAATAATAATAATTACTGGGTATTTGCTTGGAAGCTGAAACAGAGCCCACTAAAATGCATATGCTTCAAAAATTATTCTACATGAAGATAAATGAGAAATTCCAAATTTGTTTATATAAAAAAATAAATAGAATTGAAGTTTGAATCAGAATTACAAAACAATAAACATCTAGATAAATGACAAAATGAAGGCGAACACGTGAAGCATTTGCTTAGAAAGTTTAGAAGATTGTGGAGATGTTTCTGCAATCCCATGTGACCATTTTTATCTCCATAATTGTATTGTAACATGGCTACAAACAAATCCTATGTATCCATTGTGTCACTTTCAAATTGGCTACAATGTAATTTTATGCATTACACACATCCTTATTTTAAAATTTCATGATTGAAAATTTTATCAAGAGTATGAAGAGATATTGATCCTTACCATGTATGAAGGCAATATATCTCGAACCATATAATAAGATTTGATATTATCATATCATGTTTATATTATTTGAATATTTTGAATATTAGTATGGATATACGATTGTTATAATACTCTCTCATAGAGCACTCATCTACTAGCATGTACATATATATATATATATATATATATATATATATATATATATATATATATATATATATATATATTTCTAATCTATCAATGAAAGACGTGCAATTCATTTTCATTTCAATGTTTCACATGGTATTAGAACATGGTCTCCTAATATCCAAATTGTATTAGACAAGATAATGAAAAGTTCAAACACATCAAGCATTAGCAGCATCATTCATTCTCATGAGAATGGAGATAAGCGAGATGAAAAACAGAAACGACCATATTGCAATTATTGTGGGAAGCTTGGACATACTGAAGATTGATGTTATGAGATCATAGGTTATCTACAAGACTTCAAAAATGGAGGACGTGATAAAGGAGAAGTTTAAGAGCAACATGTAACACCCATCATTTGTACCCCTGTATCACGCATTCGGAAGCATTATGGTTCAAGGGAAACAATAGTTAAAGCCTCCAAACCAAAAGTTTTAAGATTTATTTTTGGGGTCACTATTCATTTGGTAAAAATTGTACTTTAAGTTTACCAAGCATCAGGAGCTAACTCATTAACTTAACCTTATGAATTTCAGTTACAATTTTATATATCCCGAATTACTTCCCATTCTTAATTCAATTATTTTGCTAGGAAAAAAATCCATTTTTCATACCGCTTATGCAATTAATCAAGTCACACGATAATTTACATGCAAAAATTTATGGGATATCATTTTTCAATCTTCCATCACATCTTCCATTATGCATCTCTGATACATTCCACTTCTGTTCTTAATATACCTATATGGTTGGGTAAGTGAGGGTGAGATTTGGGAGAATCTCAATAGCAAACACTACTAAAATGCATGCAAAATAAATACTTAGTGTATGATATGCTTGCTTTACCTCAACCCATGTTCATATAATCACATATTTACGTGCTCAATGCTTCATATCTCATACATATGACCATAGCATTAGTAGAAACAAAGCATCAATCATTCATATATGCTACACATAATCAAGCAAAGCAATCATGCACATCAATACACAAACAAGGAGTGTTCATGGGCAGGGCTGGGCGAGGCGAAGCCCTTGTCCGATACCTTGCCTAAAGGATCAACATGCTACATTTTGCAGCTCGATACCTCACCCTGCTTGGTAGAAGCTCAAACATTTTCGGGCTGGGTAAGATGGGCTTCGCCTTGCCTAATATTTATTAACCCAACTTTAAAGCCACTTTTCAAGGGAGCATAAACAGATTCATAATTGAGCTTTTGTGCTTAAAAAACTTGACCTTTACTTGCATTTCTTGTGTTTAAAGATGTACCAAGAAAGGGTATCCAAGATATAGCAACCTTAGAAGAAAATGAATTTTCATAACAAAGCAAGCAAAAGCCAAATTTCTACCAATTTCAAAGCAAACAGTTCCCATTCTACATTAAAGGGAGGAACAACCATAATTCTACACATGGAACCATTCCAAAATAAGTCTACAACTTAAATCTTGAAGTCAAAAAGAGTAAAGACTACCATGTCTTAACAAATAGTCAAATACCCATACTTGAAGAATTAAATAACATCCATAAGCTATTAAAAACAAGACATCAAAAAATTATAATTAAAGTGTTGTAGTTATGCAAGTGGTTGCATCAATCCCTCAAAACTGACAAAAGGATGAAGCAATTGGAATTACCTACAAGTAAGCAAAGAAGAAAACAAGTAATTATGTACAAGGAAATTTACATTTACACGTAAATTTTTAAAGGTTGCAAATTACCTACTTGGTAACTCATTCTTGTAAAATTATCCTTCAATCACCACTATTCAACCATACCCACTACATTCTCCCTTTTCCAAGTGCAGCATCTAAAGGGGAAACAAAATAAAAGAACAATTGCATTACAAATTATAAAGTGATATCTCTGTGTTTAGGTGTGTACATATATGAATTTATGAGCTTTAAAATAAAATCTTACTTGCAAGTTGAATGCCATTTTTTGTCTCATCAAAATTATCAAACTCACGAAGCTTTTCAACGAATTCAGAGAGAGATTGCCCAGATTGTAGCCAATTTTGGTTACAAATCAATGCTTCTGTCATTTCAGGAGACAGAGAGCTCCTACAATGATCAACCACATGTCCTCATGTACTAAAGGTAGACTCATAAGCCACTGAGGAAACTAGCATAGCTAATACATCTTATGCCATGTAAGAGAGAATTTTGTATTTTTCGAAATTAGCTTTCCACCATAATAGTATGTCAAACTCAGTTGTTTAAGGGACTTCATCTCTTGAGTTTGTTGCAATATATCTATCTAACTCAGTTTAAGGATTTGTTGAGGTTTTTTGTTTCATAGATTCTAACTACTTATGACCAAGATCCTCCTCTTCTTCTTCATCATCATCATCATCATCAAAAGAAGTAAATGAACCTGCACCTGTTGTACTTGTCGAGGCCATTCCTGATTCAATAGAAACCCTTATAGAGTACTCATTAAACAACAGACACAAATAATCTTTAACCCTTTCCTTCATAATCAAGCATAAGTCAGGGTTAGCGTAAAGGACATCAAACATATAATACACATAAGCTAGCTTATACTAAGGATTTAAAATTACAGCCATAAATAGCAATGGATTCATATTATCTGCTTGATCCCAATACTAGTCATACTTCACCTGCATGATAGTGCTTATCTTTCCCAAGAACTTGTTAGCATTATTCATAACATTCTTTCTCAACATTTTCTGAACACGAGCACTTTGGTGGAAACATTCATTTGATGTTACAAAAAGGGAACTGGAAAATTTCAATGTTATTTTATAAAAGACCTTCAAGAATTTGATGAAGACCTTAGCATTATCTCAATCATTTATAATAGGACCAAAAAAGGCTTCACGCTCACGCCTAACACCACTAGAAGCATCACGCTCACGCCTATCACCACCAGAAGCATCACCTCACACTTAGAGCTTGAATTGGTTGAGTTAAAATGTGAAATATAGTCAGAATCTTCATGTACCCGCTCAAATACCTTCTAAAACTTCATGGCAGCTTCCAACATTAAGTATGTTGAATTTCACCTAGTGGTCACATCAAGGCAAACACAGCTTTTGATGTTTATTTTCTCAGCTTCAACCCAAGTTTGGAATTTAAGAAAGCGTGTAGGAGTAGAACGAACATATCTAACAGTACTTCGAATGACTTTAAAGCTATCTTTCATCTCTTTAATTCCTTCATTCACCACCAAATTAAGAACATGGGCACAACACATTAGTTGTAGATAATCACCTCTACACAATAAGTCATTCCAACTCCTTAAGCACCTTTTAAGATATCCCAAAGCTATATCATTAGATAAGGCGTTATCCACAGTTATTGTGAACACCTTCTCAATTTCCCAATCCAACAAGCATTTCTCGATTGTCCTCCTTATAGTATCATCTCTATGATTTTCTACCCTAACAAAATTCAGAATCCTCTTGTGTAGTTTCCAATCTTCATCAACAAAATGTGTTGTCAAGCATAGGTAGTTGAAATTTTGGTTCGATGTCCAACAATCCACAGTGAGACAAACAGTTTTAGAACTTTTCTTCAAGAATGTCTTCAATACTTTAACTTCTCCAAGATAACATTGTCACACATCCCTTGCAATTGTTATTCTTGAAGGGATTAGAAAGAGCGGTTCAAACTGATTTAACAACTTAAATGAAGGCTTTTTGACAATTTTGAACGACTGCTCGTCACATATAATGAATTCATCCAAAACTCTTTTGCATTGTTTCTCATCATATTTATGTGAGACCAAAGATCTTCCCTGCCTACTCGTCCCACTAGAAAACACATTTAACATGGCTTGTTTTTTATATGCAGTGGCCTTATATGGATTCTCTCGACACTTTGGGATGTGCCTCAACATAGAATTTGTTCCAGGGTGATTTGGATCAGCTTCATAAGTCTTATGACAATACTTGCAAGCTACTAAGCGCTCCCCATTAGTTTCTTCAATTCGCATTCTGATAAAGTAGTCCCACACCTCTCATATGTGCTTGGGTTCTCTTTCTTTTTTCTTAGTACCCTTACTTTCAACATTTGTGATTTGGGTAATAGGTTCAATCAATGTTTGTGGGGGCTTTGGAGGAGGAAGAGGGGGGAAGGGGTAGGGATGGACACTTTGAGCAATATGTGGAGCAAGAAGAGGAAGTGTAGGGCTAAGGGAAGGAGCTTTACCAAGTCCATTAGGATTAGAAGTTGGTGCTTGACTCAGTCCTGTAGGGGTTGGTGTTTGAATAGGGGTCGAAGCACCATGAGATATTTTAATAGGGGATGGTGATGTAATAGAATCTTGATCATCCATTGACCCTAAAATTTTGGGAAAAATCAGAATTGGAGGACAAATACAACATTTTGGGATGGACAACAAAGATTGGCAACCAGAAGAAATCCAAATAATGAACATATAAATAACATAAGAATAATAAGAATGATAAATAACGTACAGAATGATAACTTAAATTATAGGATCAAGGATGCTAAAAATTTCTATTACATCACCATCCCCTATTCCATCATAATGAACATGTAAATAACATAAGAATAACAAGAATGATAAATAACATAAACTTGTACAGAAGAAAATTCATATAAAATAACAAGAATGATAAATAACATAAGATTTGCAACTAGAACAAAATTCAAAGCTTTTGTACTGTTGGGCAAGGTATCAAGTGAAAAAAAATGCACTTGGGAGTAGTTATCAACTAAAACTTGCAAACCTCATGTGATTATATAATGAACATGTAACCGCACTTTTGTTTTAGGAGTCTTTCATCTGAATAACTTCTCCATTTCGATTTGATATAATATAAGATGGAAATAATATCACTTAACATGATCCTCTCTACATAATGATAAATGTTACTGAACAAAATGGTGGAAGAGAGTACAACATAAGGGACAAAAATCTCTACATCAAACATGCTAGATTATTTTTATCAGAGGAATGTCCTTTGCAAGTTGGGTTAAATACTCAAGATCACCTCCAAGCAAAGACATCATTACCGTTGCATCCAAGAGGAGCAGGTTATGATGACATTCTACCTCCTGGCTTTAAGGGAACTCAATCCTCAAGTTAGATGTAGATTAAGCTCTCCCAGATTTTAGTGATCAAATGGACCAATCTACTTAAGGTGTATGTGTGGGATGTGTGTATTCCAGTTTTTGTGTTGAACAATTTTCTTATTTGTTGGATGGCTTTTCAAATAGAAGAAAAAAAGGAAGATGCAAGAAAATCTCAAGTTTTGTTTCATTCCTGTATGGTATTTTAACTTGCTTCAACAAATTGAGCTTAATCTCACATGGCAAGTGGTGGCTGCGGATGAAAGCAAAGAGGTAAAGGATCAAAATCAAAGAGAGATGAAAGTACTTGAAGCCATTTATCCCCGCCCCATCTATAGACTTAAATATGCAGTTCTTATTTAATTACCGAATATACAACCATTTCACCAAATATATATACACACACAACTCATGCAGATAGCAAGATATGATGGAACACTATAAAAGTTTCAGAATCATAGTGCAAGTGTTGCCTCAAGAGAAAGGAAGTGTTGTTCATTTAACACTAGAATGTGACACGAGGTAGCACCCTCGAACCCTAGGGATCTAGACCAAGCTAAGAAAGAAAGGATCTAGACAGAAAGAAAAACAAAACCAAGCTCAGAAAAAAAAAAAATCAGAACCAAGTTCTGAAAAAAAAATAAAAAGAAAATCGTAACCATTGGAAATGAGCTTCTGGCCGATCTTCGATCAGCAAAAAAGGTGAACAGAGATAAGGTGCCATAGAGAGATTGAGAGACAACGAGGAGCGCTAAAGGCCCAAAGTGAGCAGTAGCAGCAGCTAGAACTTGGAAGTGTCGAGCTGCCGAGCTGGTTCGCAGTCGAGGACTCGCGGCTAGGGCAAAAGAAAAAGATGAGATTTGAGAAAGTCAGAAATAGAACAGAGAAAGGGTTAAGGGTTAATGACTTAATGCCATGTGTGTGTGTGTGTAATGGACGAGCAAAGGACTCACTCAGACTCTCACTAAAGGGTCGGCCTAATAAAACATATAATATAATATAATATAATTATATAAACTGTTAAATAAAAAAAAACTTACAACACATATATTAATATATATATAAAATTAGATACCAACGGGGCAAGGTCAAATGGGCAGGGCGACATACCCTACCCAATGCCCAACCCCTCCTGCAAAAATGCCCAGCCCAATTGTGCCTAATTTTTTTTTAGGGCTCAGGTGGGTGCACCGGGCATCCATGCTTCATGAACACCCCTGACACAAACATAAATACCAAGTATATGCAAGGTAGGTAAGTTTACTACATTTTGCATTTATGTCCTCCTCTTGTACCCTTTCTTCCAACCATTAGAGTTGCTTGAAGAATCTTCCATTGCCCCTTCCTTGACATTTTATGGCCTTAGATACATAACCACATGACTTGTTAGAACCATGAAAGCAAGTCATTACTCATGGCTTGTTTCTCTTATATAATCTTTCAAAACTCTTGTGTTATGCCAAATGAGTGTCTAATCTAAGACACATTATGTGTCTCTTGACCCTTGTGATTTGGGTATCTATTGTGGTCACATTAGGTTCTAAAACATGTCTCTACTCTTTGGACCCATACTAGTCACAATTTATCTCAAATGTCACAAATTCGTAGGGCAACCCTAATTTGTCAGACTTTATTGGTCAACTTTAAAAATTCATAACTTAATTTAGAAAATTCCAAATGGGATGGTTCCAGTTCCTATGTAAAGCTATTTAATTCTGAAAGGTAAAACAATAAAATGATCCACCTAACCCTTCAGAACTAAGTCATTTTTTTTTGTCTGAATTTAATAACTTTAAGAATCGAAAGAATTCATCATAAGCAAAAGTGGGAAGTTTCCTCAGTCTCAAGCCAAACTTAGCAACCCCTATAATGGAGGATGAAAAGAGCCAGGAGAATTTAATGACTGATAAGTTAGTGACTAAAGATAAATATAAGACAAGATAGATTATATATAATTTAGAGGTATATATTTTCTGATTTGTTTATGAATCTTACATTTCAATTATTTCTATCTCTGTATACTCTATGCTCCTATATTAAGCCTTTTGCTGTTGTGTTTGGATCAATTTCAGAATTCAGTCTAATCCCCCCTCATATACCTCTTTTCCTCCCCTTTCCCCCTCAGGTCTCCCTCTCATCCCTTCTGTTTCTGCTTTGTTCTTTCATTTCTATCCCTCTTTGCATCTCTGTTCTACATTGCTATAGGCCGAGGATGACAAGAAAGGGAACACAAACATTTCAGAATGATACAGTAACACCTTTTTTCTCCATTTCATGCCACAAAATATTGAACTAATATCATAATACAACCAGATAACGAACTGCTTTTTACCTTCTAAAAAAAAATAAAGATAAGCCTGTGTGCTGGAAAACAGGAACTTTCAACGTACCATCAAAAACAGCAAAAAAGGCGACCACCATCAACCTCTGATATCCTTGTCTCATAAAAATCCTCCATTGAAGTCCTTTTACCCTTGAAACTGGAATATCCATAGCTGAATTTTCCATTTCGACTTCCAGAGAGATAGCTAATAAAAGATAGCCTACTTTAGTCTATTGCATAGTTTATTGTTTAAGGCCAATAACAGCGTAAACAAACTATTGCACAAAATTCCAGAAATCCGTAATGCTTTTTACCAGTCTTAGTAACTTCCAAAGTCCTAGTAAAATAATACTCATGGAATTGCTATTGAGTATTGAAACCCTTAAGCCTATCAAAAAGACGCGTATCATTTATCAAACATGGTTAAAAATAAAATTCTAACATGCCATCACACTTTTCCATGGTACCCCTTCTCTGTACGGACAAATAATTTCCAATAGCACATAAGAGGGTGAGAACAGCTAAAAACGCCCAGTATCAGGTATCTTCTATGATAACAATAATGAAAATATATTTAATTTCCCCTCAGATTTTGTTTGGGCGGTGAAACCAAAAATGCAAAAACCAGTTTCCATTTCAAAAATGCACAAATTGTTCTGTCGAGAGATTCCATCAGTGGATCAATGAAGGGTCAATTTAACTCTTAGGGTGGTAGTCAAAAGTTCAAAATAAATCAGCCACAAGACAACAGCAAGAAGAAGCTACTGAATGCATTTATTGCTCAATTGAAATTTCCTGGCAAGGCTACTGTTATTTAAGAATAAAAGATTCTTAAAAATTTCCGCCAAATGGTTTTCTACATCATGTTTTAACTATAAAAATGGAGATACATAAAATATGGGAAACAAGAACATTATTGATTATTCAATCAGTAAACTATTCTGTCAGAACAAAATCTATGCAACTCAAATTTGTCCTATTTATCATAAAGACAGTTAAATTTTGGAATTTTAAAGGGATTGTCTTTTTGTAATAACAAATTTTGCGTGGATTTGGATCAAATCCAAATGCATCAAATTCTATGCATCCAAATAATGGGTTGGTCCAAGTCCAAATCCCCATAATCCAAACATAACCTGAATATTTTGACAAGATACTGTTTGTGTCAAATTGCAGCATCCAACAATTTAATTCTAGCTTTAGTGGTCTAATCTTTATGCTAAGCGAGAAATGAACTTATGGTTTCTTGTCATAAATGCTGGAAGGGAAAAATAATGTCAATATATAAAACCTATAGAAAGCAAACTATTCACAGAGTAAACAATGTGGCTTCAGCTTCAATCTTTGTGCAACACACAAGGCCCAGAGAACAAAAGAGGACAAATAATCCTCCCAGAGAATTAATAAAACAAGCAAAAAGCAGTAAACAACACTAGCTCAAAAAAGCTTTACAATCCCTTTGTAAATTCTCAAAGGAAACTCCTCTAGAAAGACCATTTGTTGATTGGACAGCTAGAGGGAGGCCAAGTTCCTTCCTGAAGAAAATTTGCCGAGAGAAACTTTTGCTAAAATTTCTAGCTTTCTGCTCCAATCATAGACACAACAAGCCTGCAGAGACAGCACCCGGCCAAAAATCTTTTTGCTCCTTATGACTCCCAAAACCCTGGAACACAACAGCTTAGAAATATCTACATCCATTGGTGGCATAATTGAAAAATACTATATAAGAGATATCTTGAATGAAGCGAATCAGAAATTCTCCCTCAATTTGGTTGTTTTGGTAAATCCTGTACCTTTTGTGGCATGAAAATTGTATGTGAACTCACCAAATCATTAAATGCGAAATTCAATGATTACCATAACGAGCTTCAAACACTTAAAAGAGTATAAATAATTAGACACGGGTATTAACATCAAAAAATTTTTTAAAGGATGACTAATTCACAAGCATAAACCTAAATGTTGTTCTGTAAGAGCACCATCTGACACAGAGGAACAAAAATACAAACAAAAATTCCCACACTTTACAGAAACTTGCCCCAGGAAAGTATTCCGGAATGTCAATCCCCTTGATAGGCAGTTTGGTCTGTATAAAACATCATACAGCCCAATCATGAAACGAATTCAAATATTCAATAATCTCGGGGCAACATTAAATGAATTGTGATGCACAAATCATCCATATAGCACATGCTAAGAACATGATATGAAAACAAGACTCAGGTATAATAAGAGGCCTCCGGCTCAATATTCATAATTCCCCATAAAAACTCGAAAACCCAATATGCAGCCAAATCAAGCCCGACAAACAAAGGGGAGAGGCGGGGAATGAAATTGAAAAATTGAAAATTTCAAACAAGCAAACGAATCCAGCGTCCAATGAATAGCGGGAAGCGGGACCCTCCTGAGGCCACCACAGCTGAAGAGCGAAGTGGAATCCTCGGAGGAAATCACAGGTTTCGCCGCCGGTGGCTGTGCGGCCTGATAGGTATCAGCGGAAGGCGGAACGGGATGAAGAATCCGTGGCACTGGAAGAGGAGGGAGGTGAGGCAGAATCTGTGGAGGCCGAAACAGTGGGAGCGACGGGAGGAGGGTCCGTATCTGGGATCATTCTGCCATTTCAGTGTCAGAGAGCGTACCTTTGCTTTGAATTCTTCGGGCCCGCTCTGGTTTTTTGGTCTCCTCGCTTATTTCGCTCATTTTGTCTCCCCTGCCGTTTTGGAAGAGTGAAAATTACACTTACGTCCCACAAAAATTACTTTCAAGTTTATCTGTTACTATTATATATTTTTTTTAAAAAACCTGTTATCCTTTTCGGAAGTATTAATTTTTTTCATATCACGTTAAAGTTTAATATAATTAATAAGGATAATTTTAAAAAATTATTTAAATTAAAATTTAATAATTTTTAATCAACTTTTATTTTAAGATTGAGACTCATGACTTTAAATCTTTAAGATTATAATTAAATTAAATCAATATTAAGTAAAAGTTTCAATTACTTAAGTCAAACAATTTATTTTAAGTTTCAAAGATATTTCAATTCTAAAAGATAAATTATCTTTTTAAGAATTTTTTTAACCAATCCAAACATTTTTGTTGGTTTTAAGCCGTCTATAAATAAGAGCAGCCCCCAATGAAGAGAAGTCTCACTTTACCGAAAGCATAGTGTGAAGATTTGGACTTGCTGTCACGTATCGTAAGTTTTTTAAACTTTCATAATATGATTTCGAACTATTTTCTCTTAAAATTTACATATTCCTTGAAAAGTTGAATGATTCAAAAATATAATCAATTTATTAGTATATAGGAAACATGAGTTATAGAGACTCTCATTATTTAAGTTATTATACAATTAGTTATACACTTTTATATAAATTGAGGTGCACCTCTACTACCAGCTTAAACTTTTGTCATGATGATTAATGCTTTATTTCTAACATTTGGTATCTTTAAGGTGTGGCTAATCTTTTCTTTCTTGAGGGGTGGCTTTAGTTCTTGGTTTTTTTTTTTTTTTTTTTTTTTGAGGAGTTATTGTGTTTTAATCTTCTCCTAGAGACTCTTATTATTTAAATTATTATATAAGTAGTTGGGGACTTGAATTTTGTCTCATGAATATGTATCAGTACGTTTTGAGTTTGGGAGGGTGTGAATCGAGTTCAGCCTGGTAGACCATAAAGTTATAGGAGATTAATGGACCCGTGTCTAATCTAAGTTAAAGAAATTAGGGTGTGTATCTACTATTAACTTAAATTTTTATCACAATAATTAGCACTTTTTTCCTAACCTTTGATATCTCTAAGGTGTGACTAATGTTTTCTTTCATGAGGATAGATAATTGTGGTCTTAGGTCTTGGTTTTTTTGGGTAGTTATCCTGTTTTAATCTTTTTCTTATTTATAAACCCAAGTTATAGAAACTCATTTAAATTATTTTACAAGTAGTTGGGGACTCGAATTTCATCATTTGAATATATGTCACTGGTACATCTATCAATGATACATGTTGAGTTTAGGAGGGTATGGATATGATTCGATCTAGTGGATCATAAAGTTATAGGAAATTGATGAACCCGTTTTTTATTTGAGTTAAAGAAACTAGGATGCGTTTTTGCTACTTGTTTAAACTTTTGGCACAATGGTCAGCGACATTTGATATCTCTAATGTGTGGCTAATATTTTCTTTTTTTTGAGGATAGATAAATGTGGCTTGAGTTCTTGATTTTCTTGAGGAGTTATCTTGTTTAAATCTTTTCCTTATTTATAAACATGAGTTATAGAGATACTCATTATTTAAGTTAATATACAAGTAGTTGGGGACTCAAATTTTGTCCCTTGAAGATGTATCAATCTAATTAAAAAAGGCATAAACGATATCTCTGAATTTGGGAGGGTTCTGGATTAGATTTGGTCTAGTGAACCATAAAGTTATAGGAAACTGGTGGACCCATGTCTAATTTGAGTTAAAGGAAATGGGTTAGTTCTCTGTGCCTAACCTTTGGATCTCTATAGAGATAATATAATCTAGTAATGAATTTGTGTGCTAACAAGCATGATTAAATTTTTTGAATGATTTATATAAGTAGACATTGTGGGAGACGAAAGTATACCCCAGATGAATGTCAAGATGAAAGATTTATTATTCTTTATAATTTACTTACATATTTTAATGAATTCTATATTATTCTTTAATTACCTAATATCTTGATTATATTATTGATTTAATCATTCTATTCGTTTGTTGGACAAGTTAGTATTTCCATCACAACAAACATCCTAATTCAACGTCAAAATTGAAGTCATCATGGCATCCGTTCAAGAAGCCTATGAAGATTACTTCAACATCAACTTTATAGTTCATTCTCTTGTCATTTCGCGTGAGAGAGGAGTTCTTGAATCAATGTCTTTTCTCGTGTTTGAACCTCCTTTTTTCATGCCTTGTGAAGAATTGCTCCAAGATGTTTCAGGATTTCTTCGTAGAAATCTATCCAATTATGTCCGTGAGCATGACCTTCAACCACTGGCATCTCAAATCATATCTTATTATCATTATGCACTTCAAAATACTGCCTCGGAAACTGAAACTACAGAAGCTCGCATAATACCATTGTTCTTGGATTTACCATTAATCACTCTGGATGGATCAGAAACTCAAAATTTGATCGAGATTGATGATGATGATTCTAATCTGTTGAC
Organism: Inga laurina; assembly: GCA_963855925.1. Taxonomy (NCBI): domain Eukaryota; kingdom Viridiplantae; phylum Streptophyta; class Magnoliopsida; order Fabales; family Fabaceae; genus Inga; species Inga laurina. The sequence continues at coordinate 38,963,355 of OY979702.1, read as the reverse complement.
AGAAATCATGGATCAATCAATGCAACATTTCACTATGATTCCAACTTCAAAGGAGGCTATAGCATCACTCAAGAAATTGGAAGCTTTAAATGATGAAATGAAGGCAAACATGTGTAGTATATGCATGGAAGGTTTTGAAGAAGATTTTGGAAACGTTTCTGCAATGCCATGCAACCATTTTTATCACCATAATTGTATTGTAACATGGCTGGAAACAAATCATACATGTCCATTGTGTCGCTTTCAAATGCCTACAGAATAATTTTATGTATACTATATATACACAATCTTATTATGAAATTTCATCATTCAGATATTTATTGTTGAAATATTCTTTTAATTGTTTTTTTAGGTTTCATAATGTTTTAATTGATTATAGAGTTTTTCTATTGAAAATTATGCTTCTACATATCAAAAGTCAATAGTGTTCAAATTAAAACTCATATTTCAAAAACTGATATTGATAGACTCCATCAAAGCCTTTCGACATTACACTTAGTTGGTCGTGATCCTTTGATCGTATCAGAATATGTCCTCTATACAATTAAAGATATACAAAAATTGAGCTCACCTTGACACACCACATAGTATTGAATTTTCTAATAAGGGGTGCCAATTCTATTACAAGGGAATTTGAATTTTTAAATACACACATCTTATTAGTGAAAACAAGTTTCAACATAACCGAAAAATCAAGATGACCAACCACTAAATCCCTCTTGAAATGGATGATACAATATAAATGTTAAAAATAAAAAAGAACAACCTCACTTCCAAATGAAGAACAATGTCGTGATTATTAATTTATTCTATTTCAAATATCACCCAAAAAATTATTTTCTTTTTCAAAGAATAAAGAAACAGTTACAAATTCTAAACAAGTTTATACTCCCTCTAGTCCTAATAATTAGATACCCACTAGAAATTTTTCATCCTTCTTAATATAAGACACTTTGCAAAATGTATGAATGAAGCATTTATGGTTTTTTAAAAATAAGCCCTTCATTATTATACCATGCTCCAACCCTCTCTCTTTTCTACACTCTGATTAATGTGGAGAACAAAACTATTATCCCACACGTGGACCAAAAACCATTTAATTAAGGGAAATTTTTAAATACTGTCATCATTTCCATAGAAATCAAAGTTATCAACAAATTTTAACCAATTTTCTTAATCTATGTAATTCAGTTAAAGCAGAGATAATATCAGCAGTGAAGGGAATAGTTCACGACATCAAATTCATTCCTTTTTTTTTTATTCAAAAAAGGAAAGATTAAGGTTGAGCTAGTATTGAATGTGTAAGATAAACTGACCTTGAGCTAGTATTGAATGTGTAAGATAAACTGACCTTGTTTGATATGATGTTCCAAAGTCCTATTCTAGCTATTATTATAAAATCAACACCATCAATCACTTCTTCCTAAGCCACAATAGAAATGAAAAGGGTGGGGATTTAGCAAATAGCATAAATAGGCCAATAGAGGAGTAACAAATGGAAACTTAAACTTATAATTATAGACAACCTGAATTTCTGGATGAGCAACAACATTTGGTTTAACAAGTTTGTCAACAAATCCAAGGGAAACAGTTAGAACACTAAATTAACCCACACAAGGTCAGACCGTTCAACTTAACTGAAAGACAAGTAACTTAAAAATGAAAGACAAGATAGAGGTCAGTAGAGCACTGGTATTTAACAGCCAAAAATAAATAAAAAGGACACAAGAGCAAATATACCTACCTAAATAACAAATCCCTCAGCCTGTTCAATTCTTTGATGTTCATCACATTAGTCGTGGCTCACATGGAATGCCGTTTTTTTACCCTTAGTCTTATATCTCTCATTTTTTCTTCTTTCCTCAGGCCTTCTCTTTCTATGCTAATTGTGCATAACAATAGCTATCTTTGTCTCTTTGGTAAAGTCAGGATGGCTACTTATATTCTTAAAGGGATTCTTTTCCAAGTATTCAGCGGTCTGAGAACCTCCCTGACCTATCCCAAAAAAACAACCAAAATAACTATAAGTAAGCAGAAAAGAAACAAAAGTAAGTAGAAACATGAATGTTACCAAAAAACCAAAAGAAAGAAAGAAGAATGAAAAGAAGGGTAGAAACATGAATAAAAGATGTAAAATATAACAATCATAAGAAGGCACGAAAAAGGGCAGGCAGGTAGCCCCTCGAATTTTAGGCTTTTGGATCCAAATTGATATATCCCGATTTTATCATAATATTTAATATCATATTTAGAGATTTTATCATTAATTTTTGGGTTAAATAACATTTATTATGATTAAATTGAATTAAAGATAATTGTGTGAAAATAAATCTTAAAAGGATATATTTGTTATAATCTTGTAATTACTTTTTAAAATTTAAATTTTGAATAAAGATATTACAAGATATTGATCTGAATTGTAGGTCACATTGGAAAAGAAGGAGCTGAGGGACCAAAAAGTAAAGATTTTTAAGGACTGAAGCAGAAAATAAGATTCTACGTGTGTCTCCAAGGGAATTCTTACAGAAAGAAGGGTATATTTCTGTAATATTATCTGTCACTTTCATAGAGGAAAATATCAGAGATAATTACAGAAAATTACCCCTAATTTACAAAACGTCATTTGGGTCCCAAAATACGCACATCACCGCTGGAACTGATTCATTTGCTCTCAGCGGAAATACAGAATAGAACCCTGAATTTCCAAAACTCCAGTTTGGTCCCAATATCCGAAAACCAGCGTTCTTTCCCTTGGAACTGATTTTTTTTTTCCAGATTCTCATACAAAATCTTGGAAAATCTTATCTGAATATAGTTTTGAAAGATTTTTGCTGCAACTTGAGGAGATTTGACCTAGGTTTCAATTAACAAAAAATAAAAAATAAAAAGAGACGAACACAGGCACAGAAGGGGATCTAAAATTAGAGAGAGAGCAGACAGCGAAAAGAACACAGCGGCAGATCTGAATCAACGCTCCAGAACTCAGAAAGACGCACCACAGACGCACATCAGAACCTGGAGGAGAAGCACACACGCGGACAGAGCGGCAGATCTGAACGAGAACGAGAACAGGACGCACAAAACGGAGGACGCCACAGAAGAGAAGGAGAACAAAGATCAAGATTCACCAACAACGCCTCTCTGCTTCTCTAATCTATTCCTTTTATCTTAATTTCATGGATTCTTGGTGTCTTGGAGGAGTTGTAGGTGTGATAAATTTCATGAGAGGCTAAATTCCTTCTTTCTTCTTGGAGATGGAAAATTGGTTTGAATTCCAGACATACATCCAGGGGAGTTAATTGTTTTAATCCTTTTATTTAATTATGTTACGAATTTCCTGAGTTAGAATTTTATGTTATATAGTTAATTTACTGAGATTGCGAGTTGTTTATCTTAGTAGGATTGAACAATTGTGATTTAGATTGATTTATGTGATTTGAGATTTAAATTTTTATATTTCCTTTTGGTTTAATGTGGTTGTTTATTCTTTCATAGTTTGAATGAATATTATGACTGCTTAGATCTTATTTGAATATTTCAGTTGAATATTCATTGTATAGAGGAATATGTTGCATGAATCTAATCCTAAATTGCACACTAAGTGGTATTTAATAGTGTATTAAGAGGTAATTATCTAGCTAGAGTTCTAGGGGTAGTCACTAATTAATATACTAGACTTAACGCGTTGTTAAGGTTTAATTTTTGACTTAGTGAATGGGTTAACTCCCAATTCAATTTGAGCAATGATAACCTATATTCCATTTTTCCAAGAAGCATTCATCATTAATTTGTTTAAATCACAATTTCATTAATTATTTCAACAATTTCTCAAAAATCTAAAAAAAATAGTAGTCTAAATTATTTTCCATTATTAAAAAGTAAAAAAAATCAATTTAAAACCCATCTAAATATTTTTTGTCACTTAGTTAGATTAGGAATTAACTAAAAGGCTCCTCAAGAGAATACGGCCCGAGTTGTGCCCTTCACTGCATAATTTGGTTTATTTTGATTTAATATGAGGCGACTAAAGGCTTTAAATCACAAATCCAAAGCAAATATCCAATATCCAAATCCTATTCAACATTTGACAAATGGATATAATTCTCTTACCTGTATCTAAAATACCTAAATAATTTTACAAGGATAGAGCACCAGGCAAGGGATAGAGAACATCCAATGATATTTAACAATTATATTTATTTTTCAAAATATAATATAAAACATATATTTATAGTCTATAATTAAAAATCTCCTCGTTTCAATAATTGTGTAGGGAAACATTTCCTTTTAAACATTAGCAGCTTGGCTCCATTTTGTAGCTCCGTGGCCATTTGGCCATTTCACTTTTCTAATTTTTTAAAAGAAACACTGTTATTCATAATTCATTTGATTTTTATACAAATGTTTGGTATCATTCTTTTTGGTTTCGGGTGCAACTAATTTTATATCTATTAAACTATGGTATAGTATGATATTTCTTTAGACCTTTACATATAATACAAGGATCAGTAGATCTAGTCTTAAAATAATGTATGAAAAAAAGTAATTTAACAAATAAATAGGTAGCAAATCAAGTCTGTAGCATATAATATAATTTTCTTATGGATAGTCTAATTACTATGTCTAACATACAGAAGCTATATATCTTGTCAGGGTAGCCTATCCACTCAGTGATGTAGGATGAATACTGTGTATCCAAAGGCTAAATCTTAATTCACTGATGTGTAAACATAATAAAGATTTAAAAGTCTATTAGAGTTAGTTAAGGGATATAGCCGTTAGGCTAATGACAGCTGTTAAGTTTGTTAGTTGGGGAATTAGAATGATGGTTGTTAGTTTAGTTAGAAGGGTTGCTTATATGCCTATAAATAGATGTCCTTACCTATTGTTTCTCTTAGTCTATGATTGATAATGAAATAGTTCAGAAATGTTTCTCACTTATTCTCTCTCGAATCCTCTGTTTCTCCTTCTCTATTCCCTCTTCCCCTCTCTTTCTCCCTTTCTTTTTATATAGAATTACAATTCTGTATTAGTGGTATTAGAGCCTTCAATCCTTGGCCCTTCTACTGCAATACTGAAAAGGAAAAAAAGAAAAAAGAAAAAAAAGTCCTCCCAATGTGGCTTGTGCATATGCATCTCAATTTCATTCAAGAAGCTTCGAAGAACGTCTCCAACAAATATAGAGGCAAATCCTGCTATAGCATCTTCAACAGTAGGGGTCAGTAGCTGAGTTTAATTATGAGTTTGATTCCCTCTCAAACAATCTAGATGTGCTAGAAGATTACTTGGTAAAGTCATTTGTTTGGCTTGAAAGAAGAGATTGTAGAATCAGTAAAGCTTTTCAACCCTCTCACTTTGCCTTGAAGCTCGACAATTGACAAGTGTAGTCAATCTCACTCACCCTTCTCACCCCAACTAATTGAATTCTCCTAAGTTTGAAACTTGTTAAAAGTAGTAGTGAAAGGAGTAATAGAAATCGTAAATACGATTAGCAATGTTGTCATTCGTATTACAAGTTTAGTCAATGATTTTACACATTACACTTTTACTTGTAAAAATTGATAAGTGTAGTTAATCTCCCACACCCTCACCCAATTATTTGAATTTTTTGCAAGTTTGAAATTTGTTAAAAGTAGTGGTAAATGGTGTAAAAGAAATGACAAATACATTTACTAATGTTGTCATTCGCATTATAAGTTTAGTCAATGATTTCAAACATTATGCTTTTGCTTGTAAATATTGGTAAGTGTAGCCAATCTCGCACACCCCGACTCAATTAGTTGAATTTTTCCAAGTTTGGAACATATTAAAAGTAGTAGTAAATGGCGTAGAAGAAATGGTAAATACTAATGTTGTAATTTGCATTACAAGTTTAGTCAATGATTTCAAACATTTCACTTTTGCTTGTAAATTAAAAATTGATAAATGTAGTCAATCTCGCACATCCTTACCCAATTAGTTGAATTTTCCCAAGTTTAGAATGTGTTAAAAGTCACAGTAAATGGTGTAAAAGAAATATTAAATATCTTTACTAATGTTATCGTTCTTATTACAAGTTTAGTCAATGATTGCACACATTTCACTTTTACTTGTAAAAGTTGATAAGTGTAGACTGTGTAGTCAATCTTACACACTTCGACCCAATTAGTTGAATTTTTTCAAGTTTTGAATGTGTTAAAAGTAGTAGTAAATGGCATTAAAAAAATGGTACATATCTTTACAAATGTTGTCACAAGTGTAATATTATTATATTATATTATATTAATTGTTTTTAAATTGATTTATTTAGTTTGGAAGTACAACAGTCAACATATAATTAGAAAAATGTCTAAAAAATAGAATAAAATTCTGATGAATTATTTTTTATTTTTATAATTATAAATATTTTCAACCATGTTACAAGTATAGTAAAAATATAGAGCTAAAGTGCTTAAATAACCTTCAACTTTTTTGAATAATGCAACAGCAACCATAAACTATTTTTTTGATCAAAAGTAATTACCAACATTATAAAAGAGAGCAAAAGTAACAGTGACATTAATAATCCCAAACGTCCGTTAACGTCCATTAAAAAACCTCTCATCTTTTATTTACTTTTGCATTAAAAAAAATTTATGGTTATTTTTGCACTTTTAATATAATTTAATAGCTATTTTAGTACCTTAACCTCTCATTGAAAACCTCATGGTAACATACGTTAGTGATTGTGGTCACTTTTATTGTTTTTATAATATTTATGGTTACTTTTCCTCAAAAAACTAATTTATGGTTACTATTACACTTTTCAAAAAAGTTGAAAATTATTTAAGCACTTCAACCCAAATATGTATTTAAGTGTTATCAATTGCATGACAAAAGTTGTTAATTGCATGTTGCCAAATCTTAAGAGCTAACTTATATATATATATATATATATATATATATATATATATATATATATATATATATATATATATATATATATATATTTGTGAATATACATGACACATAATAAGCTTGGTGACTCAATGAACACCTGTATTTTGTGACCCAAAGGTTGGGAGATCAAACCCCACTCTAACACTCATGGCACAATTTGATTATTAAGAAAAACATGGCACAAAAATATCTCGTTGGAGCTTCGGTGTTGGTTAGTAGGGGCGGGGCTTCAGGCAGTAAGGGATCTTGTCTTTTTTTGGAAAAGAATGTGAGGGGCATTTTAGTAAAAGTACCAACACTTTAAAATCTCATATTCTTACATGTTTACTAATTTGTCCTTTTGAATATTTACATGACATTTTGGGGGTTTTTGAAGTTCAAGAGGTATTTTTTGATAATTTTCCTTATAGGTAAATGGACCTAAATTTTGCCCCAGAAATAAATATCCTTGAAGCAATTTTTAAAATTTGAAAATAATGTAATAAAAGGTGCTTCTTTAATAAAAATTAAGGGAAAAATAATCTTTTAGTTCTTATAGTTTTGGCTCACTATAGTTGAGTTCTTTAAACTAAGTATGAATTTGTTTCATCCAATCCCTATATTTTTTACCCACTGATAACTAAGTCGCTAACTTTTTCATAACTTGTAGGAAAAAAAGGAATTTTTTTTTTCATAATTTATAAGTCACCGCTGAGTAATCTTGCATTGCAACAAAATGTCTACTAAATACCAATAAAATTGATGATGTGGCTTTCCACATCAACTTTGAAAAGAGGAAGAAAAAGTCAGCCTCGTTCTACTTTCCTCCACCGTCACACCATGTATCTCCACCATCAAATCTTCGGCTCCACCATGACTCCAAGACTGCATTTCCATGTTGAACTCCAAACCACCCTTTAGAGTCTCCATCGTGTAGTGAGAAGCTCCAAGAAGATCTTCGGCGTCACAAACCTCTGAGGGTATAATGGTTTCATCAATTTTGGTCTTCATCGTTTATTTGTCTTCTTGCTTCTCATGTCTTTTTTCTTCTTCTCAGGCGTCACACACCTCTGAGGGTATAATGGCTTGCATCTAAACATAATTGAGTAAAAGTAAGTCACAGACGAACAAAAAATTAATTTTCCCAAAAATCAAGATCCTTGTTGGAAAATCTTATATTTTGGAGACCGTCAAAGACTTAGATATTTTTTCTATCATAGCTTTTTTTTTTTTCAAAAAAAAAAAAGGAAGGATATAATGTAACATAATATTGAATTTCTTGGAATTGAAATGATAATTATTTAATACTTGGCTCTTGTTGAGCGCAAAGGATTTGGCCTCTCCCAATAAATAATCTTGTTTTTTCTAATCAGATAAATTTTCTTGAATCTTTCTAATTAATAAATCTTTTTTAAGATGTTCTTTGATTATTTTTAAGATTGATAATGAATTGACTTAAAGCATTAATAAAAATTTTCAAATATATGAGAAAAATCAGAATGGTTTACTTTTAAATAAGGGTTAATATAACTTTTGGTCCCTAAAGTTTGATCCAATTTTGATTTTGGTCCCTCAAGTTTAAAATCGGTGGTTTTGGTCCCTGAAGTTTGACCCTTGGTCCCTCAAGTTTGAAAGTTTTTGGTTTTGGTCCTTCAAGTTTGAGAAGGACTTTGTTTTTTCCAATTCGGTTAGGTTTTTCATCATGTCCTTCTCAAACTTGAGGGACTAAAACCAAAACTTTCAAACTTGAGGGACCAAGTGTCAAACTTTAGGGACCAAAACCACCGATTTTAAACTTGAGGAACCTAAACCAAAATTAGATCAAACTTCAGGAATCAAAAGTTATATTAACTCTTTTAATAATTAATATTATTTTAAATTTTGATGAGATTTCAATTTGAAATAAAAAAAAAGATAATGATTTATAAGTTATGCTTTAGAACTATCTCAATATTTTAGTTTTTTCTATCAATCATATCACCTTTGTTCACTCTAAGAATTGTACGTAGCGAGAGCAAGAGTTGAGGAAGTGAAAGCATCAAGAATGAAAGCCATTCGATCTTCCCGAATCTGAAAAATATTTTCTAAATTTTTATAAATTATGTGTTCATATTTAAACGTATGTTATGATTTTTTTTATTTTAAAAATAAATATTGATAAAATTTAAAGTGGTTTTCTTAAAAGAATAAATATATTATTGTCTGTTTTATTTTTTTTAGGACCATTTACCACAGATCCTTTCGCAATAATATAACATTTTAGTTTTTGGACCAATCATATCACTTTAGTAAAACAATTTATTGTAAGATTCGAAGAGATTTCATTTCTGAGAGATTAATGATATTTTTTTAACCAATCCAATTACTTTAGTTAATTATAAACCATCTATAAATAAGAGGTCGCATGGAAAAGAAGTCACACCTACCTAAAGCATAGAGTGAAGATTTCGAATTGCTGCCCCCTCTGGCTTGTGTTTTTTTTTTTTTTTTCAAATCTCATAATATGATTTCGAACTATTTTCTCTTAAATTTAAATACTACTTGAAAACTAAATGATTCAAAAATATAATAAGTTTATAGTACATGCTAAACTTTAGAAATTCTCATTACCGTATAGGAGACTGGTGAACCCATATCTAGTTTGTGTTAGAGGAATTGGGGTTTGTTTTTACTACGAACTTAAACTTTTGGCACAATGGTTAGTGCCTTGTTCCTAACATAGGAAATTGATGAACCTATGTCAGATCCAGATTAAAGGAATTGAGATATGTTTTTGCTATTAGTTTAAACTTTTGACATGATAGTTATCACTTTGCTCCTAACATTTGCTATTTCCAAGATAGTTATAGGAGATTAGTAAACACATATCTTAAAGGAATTGAGATGTGTCTTTATTACTAACTTAAACTTTTGATACAATGGTTAGCGCTTTGTTCCTAACCTTTGGTATCTCTAATGTGTGGGCAATCTTTTCTCTGTTGAGGTTAGAGAAATGTGACTTGAGTTTTTGGTTTTCTTGGGGAGTTATCTTGTTTTAATCTTTTCATTATTTATAAAAATAAGTTATAGAGACTCTTGTTATTTAAGTTATTATACATATTGGGGAGTTGAATTTTGTCCCTTGAATATATATATCAATGGTATGTCCTAGCTTTGGTAGGGTATGGATTGGGTTTTGCCTAGTGGACCATAAAGTTATAGGAGATTAGTTGACTCATATTTGATTTGGGTTAAAGAAATTAGGGTGCGTTTCTGCTACTAGTTTAAACTTTTGGCATGATAGTTAACACTATGTTCTCAACTTTTGATATCTCTTAGGTGTGGCTAATCTCCCCCCTGAGGGTAGATAAATGTCATTTGAGTGCTCAATTTTTGTGGGGAGTTATCTTGTTTAAATATTTTCCATATTTATAAACATGAGTTATAGAGACTCTTGTTATTTAAGTTATAATACAAGTAGTTGGGGACTCCAATTTTGTCCCTTGAATATATGTATCAATCAAATTAAAATGGTATAAATGGTAAATTTTGAGTTGAAAATGATGTAGATTAAGTTCAACCCTGAAGACAAAAAGTTATAGGAGATTGATGAACCCATATATGATATGTGTTTAAGGAATTGGGATGTGTCTTTAGTACAAGATTAAACTTTTGACAAGATGGTTAACTCTTTGTTCCTAACCTTTTGTATCTCTAAGGTAGTAGTTATAGGAGGCTAGGAAACCTATATCTAATTTGGGCTAAAAGAACTTAGGTGCATCTTTGCTATTAACTTAGATCTTTAATATGATGGTTAGCATTTCGTTCCTTACCTTTGGTACCTCGACTAATCTTTTCTTCCTTGAGCGCAGAAAAATGTGGCTTGAGTTCTTGATTTTTTTTTGGTAGTTATCTTGTTTTAATCTTCTCCTTATTTATGTAATTTATGATTTGCTAGCTAGGGTTTAGGTTTGAATTCCCATACTTTGAGGCTTGATTTTCATCTTGGAATTCTGGTTGATTAAACAATTTGCATATTCAATTTATTATTTAAATTTTTTATATATTATATCTCCTATTTTTGAGTTTGATAAAAAATATTTTTTGAGTGTTTTATTAATTATATGTTCTTGGTCAAAACCTTTGTGTCAAATGTTCCATTTAGAGGAACAATTTACAGTTATAAATTGCAATTTAACTGGTTCTCTACATTAGTTTCTATGAAAGATGTTTATTTGCTGGTTTTTCGGAATAATTATTAGTCAAGAAATTACACATCATAGTCACCATACTGTCCTAAAAAATTTCATCACTATTTTGTAATTGTTTCTGTACGTCATTGTTTTAACCTTTTTTCTTTCTTTTATAAAATATAAAGAAATGTTCCTTTGTATTTTAGTTGTGCCTTTGTACTTGATTAATCTTGGAATCAAAATAAATGGATCCGCTAGAGATCAAACTAAGTTTACCCCTATACTATATAGAGTTAATCTAGTAATTAATTAATTTGTACGCTAATGTCTAGTGTGATCAAATTTGGTAAATGATTCATAAAAATAGACATTGCAGAAATGAATGTCAAGATGAAAGATTTATTATTCTTCATAATTTACGCTAATATTTTTATGAATTAGATCATTATATATACATATATATATATATATATATATTATTCTTTAACTACTTAATATCTTCATTATATTATTGATTTATTATTTCTATATGTAAATTCATCTTTTGCAGGACAAGTAATATTCATTACAACAAACATCCTAATTCAACCTCAAAATTGAAGTCCTCATGGCATCAATGTAGGACAAAACTCATGAATACCCAAATAAATAAAAAATCAGAGTACATGCATTTTCCTATATCAATAGCGGAAGACTTATAAGAACTACCTATTGCCAATGCAAAACTTTGATCGAATGGAGAACTCATGAATCCTGATGAAAGAGAGCTACAAAAGAATTGAAGACAGGATATGATTGTCAGGTCTCTTTCTGACTAATTGTGGGGCACAGCGATGACAACTGGGTTAAGAGCCATCGCCAGTCAGGGAACCTTATATGAGCAGATTAGGTTTTTCTTTGTACGCTCAATTCAGACGGCTGTAAACTTAATTGTGTATTTTCCACCATCAGAAAAACCACATTAATAACCAATAACCCTAATCGTGAATTGGGCCTAAATCTGACTAACAGGCCACACTCTGGATATTTTAATTAATTACCTAATTAATAACTAATAATAATTATAATATATATTAAAGTATCTAACATTCTCCCACTTGGCCCGTAACTAATGTCAGTTGCTCTATTCAGATTAATTAAGGCTATGCTGCAAGAATCATGGCGATAAGTCCCCTTAAGTCGAGTATTATCTTCCATGTATTATGTCATGCCCTTATTTTAATTTCACCTTTACCAAAGTATTCACGGAAAACGATATGCAGTTCGGTAGGCAACACAGGAATAGCATAACTATACTGATAATATGTGCATGATTACATAAATTCCCCATAGGGGTTCGTACATGATCATTACCATCAATGTAGTCACACAGGGCTACTGGGATATCTAAACCCGTCCCAGTGAAACGGAGACATCTTCTCATTTTCGTTCCACCATTGCAATCCCCTCATATGGTTCTCTGCATTGTTCTCAGCATATCTTCTGTCTTCTCCTGTCTAAATTGTTGGTAGGGGAGGGTGAGATTCGAGAGAATCTCAGTAGGAAACAGATACCATAAAGCATGCATGATAGATGCTATGTGTATGACATGTTAGCCTTAACTATATGTATGCCCCATAATGACATTTTTGCATGCTCAATGTTTCATGTAACAAAACTATGGCCACAGCAGAACAGAAACGGAGCTTCATTTATTCAAATATACTCTACACAATCAAGTAAAGCAATCATATACATCACTACACAAGCAAAGATATCAAATACATGCAAGTAAGGTAAGTCCCCTACCTCCAATCTTTCTCCTCGATTTGTGTGCCAAGAGCTTGGGGCTCTATATTCGATCCTGCAATATTAAATGTACTATTTTGAAACTTCCATAATGGTTCTAGGGGTTATATGAGTTTATCTTGAAAAATTACTAAAATACCCCCGGGGACCCGGCCCCATCATACCCGGTCCGGCTATACTTTTCTCGAAATTCTAACCTGGGCTATCCTGACATATTTTCACCCAAGGAATCCATTTCTGGATTCAGAATTGCAAAATTCAATGTCAAATTACGAAATTGCCCTTGGCAGCCCTACTTTTAGTGTTTTAGGGGCATTTTCAAATTATGCTTTCTCGGCCTTTTCTGAAAAAGTGCCCAACTGTAACCCCACCTAATTTTCCCTCCTGAATCCAATGAAACCATCAAATCATTGAAAGTCCAACTCTAAGACCCATTTATAGCCCTGACCGAAATATATGGGTTTTCGAGGGAAAATCGGGGTTTTTTGGTTTCGGCTCCGTAAACACGTTCCTTTCTACTCCTAACCACTTTATTGACTATTCCATTAGGTTACAACTACCATTTAGTATCAATTTGGGCAAAATAACCCCTAGGGAAACCCATTTTCCTTTTTTACAACTAATGGCAATCCGGCGAAATTTCACCGATTAAATTGCCCACAGCAGCTAGAATAGTCAATATATGAAGGTTTGGAAGTTACCTCAAGCTCCTTCTGGCTTTTCTTGACTTGGCTGAAACCCTAGCTACTCCAACAAGAGATTTTGAGCTTCACAAACCTTAAACACATAGGAGAGTAGCTTAGGAGCGGAGTTATACGCATTACGAACCGATTTACCGAAGAAATCACTTACCTTTGCAAGTTTTTCCTCCCCTTTTCTCTCTCTAAAATTTCACACTTCCTCTCTCTAAGTTCAGAAAAACTGAAGAAAATGGGAGGAGGAAGATGATAAAATATGATTTTATAAAATATTATAATTATCCAATAATTATTTTTCCATTTTCGGATTGTTACAAAATTCTGGCAGATTTCTGTTCAATCTTTGAAAAATCATAACTAATTCTAGAAAAATCAAATTAGAGTAATTCTAAAGCCTATAGAACCCTTATTGAGTCTAGTTTCAAGGAAAAATATATACGTTTGCTGAATGGAATCACAAAATTCCCATAATTTCAATCTTGACATACTGTTCCAGAAATTTCACAGTTTTTCTGTGCTGAATTCAAAAATTCATATCTTTTTGTGTATAGCTCTAATTGAGTCATATGACCTATCAAATTAAAGCTTAGGATGTATACTTTCATATTGTAAAATCTCATAATTTTTTGTCATCATTTGGTCATTCACAATCACATGACAAGCTTACTACCTCATAGGCGATTTCACCGAAAACATAATTATATTCTCTAGAATTCACCATTTTACTTTCTTAATACTCCAAAGATACAAGAAACATTAGAGAATATATTTGGGACACCTGCTAAATCGGCCCTTAGCAGTCCACTTAATTTAGGCTTATTCTCAAGCCTCAAATTCCAAATTTCGGGGTATTACATATTACATAGCAGCACCCTTACTTAATGGGTTAAAACTTTATAAATAAAACTTAAATGTTTATTCAGTTCCTTCTTGAATGTTTGTCAATCTCAATAACTATGTACCAATATGAGACAACAAACTCCAACTTGAATTTCATCATTTATCAATACCTTATTTAGATCATTCAATGTGATCCAAGTCACAAATAAGGTATTTGATCCTTCAATATCTCTAAATGTATGCAGTTCATTTAAGGATCTATACTTTATGTGTTTATGACCCATTCACTTTATGGTCACACAACACCCTTAATGGGTTTAAATTGATTTAAAACCATATGATGAAATTCTTTAATCGGCAATCTTATAACTTGCCTCTAAGAATGACTAGATTAAGCAATTCATGGTGGAACTAAGCAATCAGTTATTACGTAGCAATCTTATACTCTTCCATAATGCAATTTGTTTAGTAAACATAAAGATGCATCAGAATGTTAACCATTTTATAGCTAACACATCATACTAAGCTAAACAAATCTAATCATTCTCCTATATGTAGAGCATGAGACTTAATGTACATTTTAAAATGTACTTCATGATCTACATCTTTTCAATTATTATTCAAGCAAGAATATGCTTGATAATCCTCCTAAAGTTTCCTTACAATGACATTGCCAGTTTGTGTGCACATTTAAGCAAGCTTACACCTATGAAACTGAATTAGAAGGAATACAATGATATATATATATATATATATATATATTAGAGACATGTGGAAAGTCTAATTATATTTTCATAACAACTACCATCTATCTCTAAATGTTCAAATACATGTGATTATAGGTTTCTTATGACATTCTCAAGTGTTTTGAGAACAGTTTCCTTATGTATTCTAAAAGAATACTACATTTAACCTAGTCCTATCACAAATTTGAACAATGATGATTTTGTTATGTGTAACACCTTATGTCAGAATTCACAAGCAATGAGTAAATCATCATTTTGTTCAATATAGATGATTCAACTCCTACTAATCTAGTGATATAAATGGTACTATGATGCTTTCAACATTATCATGTATGTGATTGCATCATGACTCATTATTCACCACTAATGTGAGACATGCATGTGAGGACGGTTTCTCAGTTTTGCTAACTAAATTCTCCTCATAGTTTATGTGACCTTTCTTTTAGTTCACACACATCTCTCTTTGTTACTATAATGGAAAGATACTAATGGAATTTAGGGTCGCTCTCATTGTTTATGCTCTAGTCAGATTACTTGAAATACATGATGTATAGTTGGTAGCAATTGCCAAATTTAAATTGTCATTTGGTCTTAACCCAATCTGCTAACAGATTGAAGTTGTATAATAAGAGCATCATCTATCAATTTAGAATATCCCTTACTTGTTTTGGGATATTTTTCCTAATAATCGATAGAGTCCTTAATGTTGATGCTTCTTATTTCAAGCTTGACCAATTGAGAATTTCAGAACTTCATTATGTTTCACATCTGCCTCAAGGAGAAGAGTATCATATAAAACCAATGTTCCATCATGATTAGAGGTTACAATCTGTTATGTGAGATCATCCTAAATGAGTTTGACCACTCCCACTAATCATACAATTTCTTAATAATTTGGCATTCCAAAATTACTACACAACTTCTAAAATGGAAAGGATAGCTCAATAGAATTCCTAAAATCTCTCTGCATCTTTACCAAAATATGTAGTCTTGATCTTTAGGATGTTTTTCATCCACACTCTTTCATTTATAAGACAATTCTATATAAACAGAGCTTCCAACTTTCATATTTTAAAAGGGTTTAAACATAATTTTGTTGGAAACTCATCTAAGATATATATAGTTATCTTGAGTGCAATCTTTAAGAGAAAACATATAGGCTAAATTACTATCATCAACCATGTACCAATCATGTCATCCATATCTTTTAATTAATTTCACTATATTAATCTGTTTACTAGATTAAATTACCCATTTCTACTTTATATTCTCTAAAAGTGTCAAATGACACTACTTAATTATAAAACAAAAGATGTTCAAGTATTAGAAGAGTCAATTAAATCAGGATGAACTATTTCATCTATTAGAACAAAACTAATGGCAAGTGTATATCCACTACTGCCTCCAATCAAGCTACTAAATATAGACAGATTAAACTTGATATGTCTATTGCTTTATGGCTTTAAGGTTGGTAGCTTGATAACCCTCATTTAAAATCTCATACTTTTCCAAAAGGAGGAAAACTTATATATACACATTTACAATGAATACTTAATGTTCAAACATGTATTCATGAAAATGAGTAATAAATCATGAGATAATAAATAAAAGATCTTTTCCACCAAGATTAATGGAGACATCTTACTCTATGATGGAGAATCACTTAATAGTCAACAAAACAATGCAATAACATTTATGAGAATTTCTAAATATGTCCCTCAGCCTATCAACAACCATTGACTTTATTCCATTCTCTATGTACTTATAATAACCAGCTTTTAACTGAGATTACTTTATTGAGATAATAATATTATCTCATTTCTCATGCTAGCATTATAAATACTAGAACTTTTCTTAATGTCAATTTTGTCCTAATGGCAGAGGTTCTCCTTATAGGCTTAATTGTCTCTAATAAATTATATCAAACTAAATAATTGAACATATAACAATCATGCTGCAAAGTCAAAATTAAAACATGCCTACAAAATTACAATAAAAGGCAAGCAACCATCGCATATTGGCGTATGTTTACCAATATAAATCATACAATTATAAATTCGTTTCACTAAAGTTTATCTATGGGCAAAGACATTAGCATAGCATGAATTTATCTCAAATTGGTGAAACTGGAATGCAGTTATATCCCCTAATACATGTGGGCTACTTAGAAAATATAATGTTGTTCCATTTCACCCTAATTAAAACTATAATTATAATTATCTACCTGTGGGTAAAGATTAATTATAACCACACATTTAATTACAATTGACGTCTTTAAATCTTTGAGTGATATTTTTTGTTTAGTAGAACAAAATAGAGTGTATGTGCCTAGTGAGGATGCTGTGGCTACTCCTCGATTCTACACACTCATCACAAAGACATCACATTATTGTGTATACTAATTGTACATAAGTACATAATTTGATATGGTAAAACCTTATGTGATTACCTATACATACAATATGTGCATAAGGATGTTGTAGCTATTCCTTAAACAAAATATATATGCTAATCACTAATATCAAATATGTACAATTTAAATGCTATATATACACACAATATCAATGGAAATCCTAATTAATTAATTTAATCAATTTCTGAAGATTGATATTTTAAAATCCATGTGATTATTTATGCATGTTGTAAGAGGGCGTTGTAGCTACCACTCTAGCACACAAGTTAATCATAAGTATCAATCATGTGCACTTAAATTATGTATATGCACAGCTTTATGGAGGATTTAACCAATTAATTTAATCAACATATGCGACTAAATACAATCCTCCTACTTTGATTAAATTAATATTACCCATTAAATGGAGTTGACATTTTAAAACATATAAGTGATTATTTACACATGCAACAGAGGATGATGTGGCTATTCCCCAATATGCATGTTAATCACAAATATCAACCTTGTGCATTTAAATTCCAAATATGCACAAAACTTTAATGGGAATTTATTTAATAGATTGATTTAATGAACAAAATGTGACTAAATAATCAAGAAAAATAAACTCTCCCACTATCTTGTGCATCCAAATTAAATCTAATATATGCACTTCTTGATGGAGGGATTAATGAATTAATTTGCTCAGTAAGGTCCCTAGATAATTAATTAGAAACCCTCCCACTGTTTAATGTATCCAAAATTGTTTAAATAATAAATTTTGGCACTTTTCAACTCAAATTAGATTTTACAAAATTTGAAAAGTTAGATAATTGTCTAAAATTGATTTTCCATATTTTTAGGCAATTAAACAACTCAAACTATTTTTGCAAATTTTCCAAAATGTGAAAGTTTCCAAAATTAACCTTTTTCATTAATTTAAACAATTTGATGTGATATAATCAAAATCACACATAAAACAGAAGCTAATTTAATTAACAGTGAGAAAAACATTTATTTATCCAAAACAATCTTTTCTAGAAACTCAAAATCATAGCTTAGGCAAATCAAAACGTAGGGCCTTGAAGATTGCTCAAATGTCACTGTTCATACAATTAACAATTTTGTTTAGGAAATTCCAAAAAAACCCAAACTTGGAGGCCCACTCCAAAAATATTTCCAAACTTGCTGCCGTGAGATATTTAATAACGCCCAAAATGCAAGCCCAGAAAACAAAAAGAAAATGTCCAACACAAAAATAAATAAAGCCATTTCACCTCGGGCCAGAAAAATGAAGGTAGGAAAAAGAAAATTAAAACGCAGGCCTAATAAGGCCTTAGCCCAGATGAAAACTCAGCCCAGAATGCAGGAAAAAAAAAATCTTTGCCACGGCCCAGTTGCATCAATGGCCCAAAATGAAATAAAATAAAAAATGCAAACATCCCAGGCCCAGAAACACGTCGGCCCAAAACAGGCTCCTGGCCCATCCGTATAAGTGAAACGTGTGTTTCACTAGGCCAAGCAAAACGACGTTGTTTGGCTAGGGAAAGAGGAGCCTTCCTGGACACTGAAACCACGCCGTTTATGACTTAGTCAAAATGGTGTGTTTCAGCCTTCTTCCTCACCTGCCAGAGAAACCCTACCCGACCCGCCGACCCGAGAACAACCCGATGAGCTACCGTGACCCGCGATCTCAGGTGGTCTTTTTAGGTGATCAAAGAGCTTGAAAATGGCAATCTCAACGGCGATTTCGGTGGCTCTGACGTATTTGATGGCGATAATCATGGAAAAACATGCCGAAATGCATGATATCAGAAAAATCAACACAATTAATTCCAGTAGTTTGAATTTCAAATCAAAACTGGGAAAACTTTGACTTTTCGGTATGCACGAGGCGACTATGATCTCAAAAAGCAAGTGAGCATGTGATCTGAACATTAAACCTTGCATATAATCATATAATCGAGATCGAAAACAAACCAAAACCAAACGAATCGAATCAAAGAAAATCTCTTGGTTCCAATGGTGACTGTGATAACGGTGAACATTAGCGAAGCAAGATCCGAAACAAACAGAGGTGCCGATTTTGGTTTTAGACCTCTGATTTTCCGATGAAGCAGTGATGATTCCATCGAAGAACAAGATTGTTCTCTCGCCATTAGCCCGAACGCTCAAAAACGAAAATCAACCATAAAAATTTCCAAAGTAAAACAGATTATCAAGGAGTAACTAAGGTATTCTTTTCTCTCAATTTTTCCGAATAGATCCAGGCACATAGAGAACATACATATTAGTTCAAGAATGAAATTAATAGTTTTAAAAACCCATATTCAAAGCGATTGAAATACATGCCTTAGTCAATTAGAACGCTATGAACCAAAAAGGGAGAACCCAGATATGTTAATCAGATATTTCAAAGCCATCAATAAGTCATGTATTCGATGATATAGGTTTGTTCAAAATTCTCCGAAACAGCTAGAATCGGATCCTTCAAGTCTAAAGGCGGTGATGATTCCTCGGATGAAATTAATCATCCTCACATCCCAAAATCTGAAAAGCACACAGGCAATTTAATATAATCAAATAAATTGCAAACAGAGAGCTAGATGAAATAATTCCAACAATAATATAATTCATCTACTTAAAGAGTTTGATCTCCATTCTAAACTATGGAATCAGTGTAAATTATCACAGTATACTTAATTCAATTTCATACTTAGATCATCCCCGATCAAAGAGTAGAAGGCAGAGGATCAGAGAGCGGGCTCTGATACCACATGTAGGACAAAACTCATGAATACCCAAATAAATCAGAAATCAGAGTACATGAATTTTCCTATATCAATAGTGGAAGACTTATAAGAATTACCTCTCACCATTGCAAAGCTTTGATCGAATGGAGAACTCATGAATCCTGATGAAAGAGAGATGTAAAAGAATTGAAGACATGATATGATTGTCAGGTCTCTTTCTGATTGGCTGTGGGGCACAATGATGACAACTGGGTTAAGAGCCGTTGCCAGTCAGGGAACCACAAATGAGCAGATTAGGTTTTTCCTTGTACGCTCAATTCAGATGGATGTAAACTTAATTGTGTATTTTCCACCATCAGAAAAACCACATTAATGTCAATAACCCTAATAGTGAATTGGGCCTGGATCTGACTAACAGGCCACACTCTAGATATTTTAGTTAATTACCTAATTAATAACTAATAATAATTATAATATATATTAAAATATCTAACAATCAATTCAAGAAGCCTATGAAAATTATTTCAACATCAACTTTATTGTTAATTCTCTTGTCATTTCGCGTGAGATAGGAGTTCCTGAATTCTTTTCTCGTGTTTGAACCTCCTTTCTTTACACCTTGTGAAGAATTGCTCCAAGATAATTTAGGATTTCTTCATAGAAATATATCCAATTATGTCCGTGAGCATGACCTTCAACCACTGGCATCTCAAATCATATCTTATTATCATTATGCACTTCAAAATACTGCCTCTGAAACCGAAAATATAGAAGCTTGCATAATACCATTGTTCTTGGATTTACCGTTAATCACTCTGGATGGATCAGAAGCTCAAAATTTGATCGAGATTGGTGGTGGTGATTCTAATCTGTTGGCAGAAATCATGGATCAATCAATGCAACAGTTCACTATGATTCCAACTTCAAAGGAGGCTATAGCATCACTCAAGAAATTGGAAACTTTAAATGATGAAATGAAGGCACACACGTGTATCATTTGCTTAGAAGGTTTTGAAGAAGATTATGGAGACATTTCTCCAATGCCATGCGACCATTTTTATCACCATAATTGTATTGTAGCATGGCTAGAAATAAATCTAGCCTTCAAAGAGGATGATTGGTTCAGCAGATGTCTTTGAAGGGTTATACATCATGAAGAATGCAGATATACCTCAATCTTCAATCATTGGTAATGTTTCAACTACCACAGACTCTTGTAAACCCTTTGTACTTTGGCATTTTCACTTAGTCCATTTGTCTAGGTCTACTTTACATACAATAAATAAATAGTTTCCTCGTGTATCTTGCAATACTAGTTTTAATTGTTGTGATGTTTGTCACTATGCCAAACAACACAAACTTCCTTTCCTTATAAGCAGCAATCATTCTAATAGAGTGTTCAGTTTAGTACACATGGATATTTGGGGTCCATATCATATTCCTTCTGTACATGGTCAAAAATATTTATTAACAGTAGTAGATGATTACTTTAGATACACATGGGTTTATTAGCTCAAACATAAATATGAAGTTCGAACTCATATTGAATCTTTTGTTTCTCAAGTCTCTACTCAGTTTCAAACTAATGTTCAAACATTAGATCAGACAATGGTTTGGAGTTTCAAATGAATGAATTTTATGCTAAAAAGGGGATACTCCATCAAACGTCTTGTAATGAGACTCCTGAGCAAAATAGTCAAGTAAAAAGAAAGCATCAACACATATTAAATGTTACAAGGGCCCTTTTATTTCAAGCAAATATTCCTAAAGTTTTTGGGTCTTATGCCTTAACTCATGTTGTCTATCTCATCAATCGTTTACCCACTCCAATTTTGGATAATAAAAGCCCTTTTGAAATATTATTTGGTCACTTACCTGATTTTAGCATGCTCAAAGTGTTTGGATGCCTTTATTTCCTTCTACATTGTCTCATCATCAAACTAAATTAGATAAATGAGCAAATAAATGCATTTTTCTGGGTTATAAGACTGATACAAAGGGATATGTTATTCTAGACATTCATATTAAACAAATTTCAGTTCCTCGTAATGTTTATTTTTATGAGTCTCTTTTTCCTTTTTCTCAACCTCACTGTACCATACAACCTGATTCAATCCCTTTAATTTGCCTCAGTCTACACCACATCTTGATTATACTGATATTGCTTCTCCTATTCCAACCCTACCTCTTGAGCCTATTTTTGCTTCTCCATCACCTATTCTTAAGCACTCTATTAGACATCGCCATTTACTTGAATATCTGCATGATTACCATTTTGGTGTAGTTTTGGGTGTAAAATGATTGGGCTGAAGTTTTTTTTTTTTAAAGAAAATGGTGTATAATATTTTGAAGTATTTTTTTTGGATGTATCTAGTATCTTAAATTATTTTTTAAGTAGTATGCAGTATTCTAAAATAATTTTTTGTGCTTTTAACCCCTTATAATATTTTTTCAGTTGTACCCAGTGTCTGAGCATACTGACTGCAATTTTACCCTTAATTATTTTTTCAACTCCAAAATTTACTTTAAAATTTAGGTGCTACTAGAAAAATATTTTAGAGTGGGTGGAAATCAATAAATCAGTATCCTAAGTTTTGGGTGCTTATTACTACTAAGAAAAATACATTAACGGTAAATTTGTAGTCAGTCTCCTAAGACACTAGGTACAATTGAAAAAGTATTTTAAAGGGTTAAAAGCACAAAAAAATATTTTAAAGTAATTTTTGGCGCTGAAAAATTACAGTAAGGGTAAAATTGCAATAAGTCTGCTAACATACTGGGTACAACTGAAAAAATATTTTAAGGGATTAAAAGAGCTAAAAATTATTTTAGGATACTGCATGATATTTTAAAAAAATTTTAAGATACTAGATACATCAAGAAAAATACTTCAAAATACTAGACAACATTTTCTTAAAAAAAAAAAAGCTTTAGCCCTATCATTTTACACCCAAAACTACACCAAAACGGCGTAGTTTTATGAAAATGATGGGCAACAGACAGATCTGACAGCGGAGGGAAGCCAGATCCATGTTTATCTTGGATTGCATGTTTTGGCTAAATTTTTTTCTATGATTAAAACCATTCTTTTTTATTTTCCTGAATTTTATTGTTTACTTTTATAAATATTTATTTGCTTAATGTTTTTAGCACAAGTTTGAAAAATTTAGTCAACGTACATGCAAAAAAATTGATTAAAAAGTTGATAAATTATTTTAATAAATATATACTTAACTACATATGTTTATAAATGTTTGTAGCAAAATGGTGTTTATGAATTTTAAATTATTTATGTAATATCTCAAACATATATCATTTATAATATGTGATAAGAAATGTGTTTGAATATTTTTTTCCGCCAATAAATATGATAAAAATTAAAATTATAAAATTTTATATAACTAAATTATAAATCTATATAATATAATCAAAATTAAAAAATGTTATAATATGTTAGAAATTTTGAAAAAAAAAATATATTAGAATTATTTCTTGGTTGTATAATATTTTTAGTAAATATAAATGTTTAAATAATTCTTATGTTAAATAGGGTTATTTTGGTCAAAAAAGTGTTTATAAGTCTAAGTTAACGGTCAACTAATGATTGAATGGATAAAACTGGAATATTAAAAATACATGAGAGGTTTGTGTAACACATATTTTAATTTTAAGGGAGGTTTACATGAGTATTTAAAATAAAGGAAATTTTTGTGTAATTAAGGCAAAATGCAGTTGTGGTTAGAGTATTTTACTCAAGTTTTTAATCGCAAGTCAAAAAAGAGAGTTTTTAACACATTTTTTTTTATTTCAAGTGTAAAAGTTAAAATTCTAAGAAATAATATAATTCAAAACATATCTATTTAGAATATTATAATATAATATTTCAGTTTTCTTGGCCAATCATATTACTTTTGTTAAATAATTTATTTTGAAGATTTAAATAGATTCCATTTATAAAAGATAAATGATCTTCTCTTAACCAACCCATTCACTTTTGTTAGTTTTGAGCCATCTATAAATAAAAGGTATGGTAGAAGAGAAGTCACATCGTAACTAAAGTATATAGCGAAGCTTTCGACTTGTTGCCACGTTTGGTAAGTTTTTTTTTTTTTTTAAAATTTCATAATATGATTTTGGATTATGTTCCTTGAAAACTGAATGATTAAAAAAATATAATGAAGTTTATAGTAGATAGCAAACATAACTCTGGTTATTTAAGTTATTACACAAGAAGGCTGGTGAACCCATGTCTCTGATTTGAGTTAAGGCAGTTATTTGAGACTAGTAAACCATGTTTGTTCTAGCCTAGAGGAATTGTGGTGTGACTTTACTACTAGATTAAACTTTTGTCATGATGATTAGCACTTTTTTCCTAACCTTTGGTATCTCTAATGTAGTTCTAGGAGACTGATGAACTCATGCCCGATCTAGGTTAAAGAAATTGGAGTGTGTCTTTGCTACTTGCTTAAACATTTGGCATGGTGGCTGACGCTTTATTGCTAAACTTTGGTGTGTCAAAGGTTTGACTAATCTTTACGTTCTTGAGGATAGAGAAATGTGACTTGAGGTTTTTTCTTAGGGAGTTATTTTATTTAAATCTTTTCCTTATTTATAAACATGAGTTATAAAGACTCCTGTTATTTAAGTTATTATACAAAGTAGTTGGGGACTTGAATTTCGTCCCTTAAATATGTATCAATGTTACATCCCAAGTTTGGGAGGGTGTAGATTGGTTTTAACCTGAGATCAGAAAATTATAGGAGACTAATGAATTCATGTCTAATTTGAGTTAAAGGAATTTAGGTACACCTCTTCTACCAGCTTAAACTACTGCCATGATTATTAGTGCTTTGTTTCTAACCTCTAATATCTCTAAGGGCCTGTTTGGTTCAAAGGGAGAGGATGGAAGGGGAGGGGCTCATTTTCCATCCCCTCCAAAACCCCCCAATTTGGAGGGAACAAAAATAAGGGGATGAGAAGGATTTGGAGCCCATCCCCTCCAATTTTTCATATCAAACAAGGGGAGCAGCTCATTTTTATCCCCTCCCATCCCTCCCTTTCAACCAAACAAGCCCTAAGGTGTGGCTAATTTTTTCTTTTCTGAGGGTAGATAAACCAAGTTTGAGTTCTTGGTTTTCTTGGAGATTATCTAATTTAAATATTTTTCTTATTTATAAACATGAGTTATAGACTCTCGCTATTTAAGTTACCATAAAAGTATAAATGGTACGTTTCAAGTTTGCCAGGGGTTTATATTAAATTTGGCCCAATGGATCACAGAGTTATAGGAACCTATGTCTGATTTGTGTTAAAGGAATTTGGGTGCGTCTTTGCTGCTAAATTTTAACTTTTGGCATGATGGTTAACCATTTCTTCCTAACCTTTGGTATTTCTAATCATTAATTAGTTGAGACTCATGCACTCATCTAAAGTTTGTATGTTTAAAATTTAATAAATTATTTATCTCTACATTATGGGGGATCAGTACACATATGTTTTGTTATATATGTATGTGATCGATCATAATGATTGACATATATATATATATATATATTTATGATGAACAATGAAGGGAAGAGACAAGACGGTGGACGATGAACTCAGTTGCCCATATTGAATCGGGCCAAGTTCCAACACCAAATTACCCAAATGACTGTGGGCCCTCCTCCTTTGCTAGTCAACTACCCAAATATAGCGGTCCCATAAGGAAGAGAAGCACTTGGACTTTGACAGAACACATGTAATTATTTATTGTTATAATCATCATTCATTGTTTTTTCCTATTCAAGATTGCCATTGATATTTTGATTTGTTTGTGTCATGTCTTTTTGCGTTATCATTTATATTGTTGATATATATGAATATCATCTGTTAAATGAGCTGAAATAAATTATTTTTATTTTGATTTGTGTAGACTCTTCCTGGTTGGAGTAAAGATATATGGCAAGGGAAAATGAAAGAAAATTTCAAAAAATATAGTGGTGACAAAAAATGCAATTCAGTTGGCAAGCCATAATCAAAAGTTTGATGATCGCCAAAGAGAAAGAGAAATAGGAGTGAAGAGAAGAAGTATCCATAATGTCAATTTAAAAAACTTCAGCCAAGAATATTTGAATGATCTTCTTTCTTCACTTCCTCATTCAATGCCTCACTCATGGATTATACAACAATCTAACTCATCACTTCATAACAATCTACCACTACATCATCAGCCTCCTTCAATGAATCAACAATTAGGAACTCAAATTCCTCCGAGAAGTCTTCAATCACATAAAGCTAACTACCCAATTGATTTTGATCTTTTATCAAATCAATTGGGATTTCAAATAAATCAACCTCAAAATCATAATAATCTTCCACATCATCATAAATATCACTCACTATCCATGGGTCAATTAGGAACTCAAGTTCCTTCAAGCCTTCATCAATTTCATCAAGCTGCCTCACCAGTTCATTATGTTATTCCATTGAATGAGTTATTAACATAGATGAGTCAAGTAGGCCCACAAAATCCTTCAGGTGCATAACCCATATAATCAACCTAACTCACAAGTTGTGTTTCAAGCACTACCAATGAATCAAGGGGATCAATCGGAGTCACAATTTCCTGATCATAGTATTACTAATGCAGTATATTATTAAAAACTTTTGATCAACTTTCCTATGTTGAGACAAACTCAGCTCATCATTTTACTTTGATATATTTAATATTCAATACAATATCATACATTTTTATTTATATACTTTTTAGCACAACCTTCATAAGTAAAGAAAGTATATCTTACAAACAAAAATTATCTTTTATCAAGCAATATAATTGAAACCAAATTTGTTATTTTAACAATTTTCAATTAACATTCAATATAACTGATAGAAATATAAGATAGATAAATAACCGTAAGTTTACATGGCTTTATATATATATATATATATATCTGTGTGTGTGTACACGTGTGTCTGTTTGTGTGAACACTAGTACAACATAAACATTTTACACTTGTTTTGGAGAACTTAAATATAGGTGATAGTAAGTAAACTTATCTACATTTGTTTTAGAAAAGATTTAAAAAAAATATTTCCTCGTCTATTAATTCAAAAGAAAACTTGGAAAGTAAAACTTTTTGTTTATTTTGCTATAGCGTACATGAAAAAAACTTTCCATGTCTTTTCATTCCAAAAAACAAATTGATTTGCTCAAAACAAGCATATTTTTTCTCAAAAGAGGCATGAAAAGTCTCACTTTCCACATCTATTTTATATATTTTATTTACTTTAAATAAGAAAATTGGAATCAGCCACCAAAATTAAATAGAAATGATGAGGATGGACAATAATTGAGTTGTACATTACATCCAAAAAAATATTATATTCATATTAATGCCGGTGACATTCCGCCTTAAATCATGAGATTTCAGTCCAAGGCACAGCCCCTTCATGATCAAGCTGGACACACTAGTATAACTAGGAATTAGATCTGTCTCAACAAAGCAAATGAGGAAAAAAAAAGGACAAACAAAAGACAATGATTTGTCATAACGTCAATTATAAATAAAAACTGCCTATTTGACTTCTTTAATTTAAGTATAATTTTAACAAAACCAGAAAACAAATTCCTCTTCATGTAGTGTACAACGACAATACTCAAAAGTGGAATTTGCTTTTGAATTAATTAAATTAGAAGATTGATGAACTTCCTATGACGATGGCTTTCCTATTTAATATTAATTAATGGAATAATAATAATTATTGGGTATTTGCTTGGAAGCTGAAACAGAGCCCACTAAAATGCATATGCTTCAAAAATTATTCTACATGAGGATAAATGAGAAATTCCAAATATTTTTAGATAAAAAAATAAATAGAATTGAAGTTTGAATCAGAATTACAGAACAATAAACATCAAAATAAATGACAAAATGAAGGCGAACACGTGTAGCATTTGCTTAGAAAGTTTAGAAGATTGTGGAGATGTTTCTGCAATCCCATGTGACCATATTTATCTCCATAATTGTATTGTAACATGGCTACAAACAAATCCTATGTATCCATTGTGTCACTTTCAAATTGGCTACAATATAATTTTATGTATTATACACCCTTATTTTAAAATTTCATCATTGAAAATTTTATTAAGAGTGTGAAGAGATATTGATCCTTACCATGTATGAAGGCAATATATCTCGAAGCATATAATAGGATTTGATATTATCATATTATGTTTATATTATTTAAATATTTTGAATATTAGTATGGATGTATGGTTGTTATAATACTCTCTATTAGAGAACTCATGTACTAGCATGTGTATATATACCTCTATTCTATCAATGAAAGACGTGCAATTCATTTTCATTTCAATGTTTCACATGGTATCAAAACATGGTCTCCTTATATCCAAATTGTATCAAACGAGATAATGAAAAGTTCAAGTACATCAAGCATTAGCAACATCAGTCATTCTCCTGAGAATGGAGATAAGCGAGATGACAAATGGAAACAACCAAAATGCAATTATTGTGGGAAGCTTGAACATACTGAAAATTGATGTTATGAGATCATAAATTATCTACAAGACTTCAAGAAGGAAGGACGTGATAAAGGAGAAGTTTAAGAGCAACATCTAACACCCCTCATTCCTCATTTGTACCCCTTTATTATGCATTCGGAAGCTTTATGGCTCAGGGGAAACAATAGTTAAAGTCCCCAAACCAAAAGTTTTAATATTTATTTTTGGCGCACTATTCATTTGGTAAAAATTGTACTTTAAGTTTACTAAGCATCGGGAGCTAACTCATTAACTTATCCTTATGAATTTCAGTTACAATTTGATATCTCCCGAATTACTTCCCATTCTTAATTCAATTATCCTGCTAGGAAAAAATATCCATTTGTCATACCGCTCATGCAATTAATCATGTCACACGATAATTTACATGCAACAAATTATGGGATACCATTCTTCAATTTACCATCACATCTTCCGCTATAATTTACCATCACATCCTCCGTTGTGCAACTCTAATGTATTCCACTTCTGTTCTTAATATACCTATATGGTTGGGTAAGGGAGGGAGAGATTTGGGAGAATCTCAATGGCAAACACTAACAAAATGCATGCAAGATAAATGCTTAGTGCATAATATGCTTGCTTTACCTCATCTTATGTTCATATAATGACATATTTGCATGCTCGATGCTTCACATCTTATACATATGGTCATAGCATCAATAGAAACAGAGCTTCAATTATTTATATATGTTACACATAATCAAGCAAAGCAATCATACACATCAATACATAAATTAGGGGTGTTCATGGGCAGGGTTAGGCAAGGCGAAGCCCTTGTTAGATGCCTTGCCTAAAGGATCAACGGGCTATATTTTATAGCTCGATGCCTCACCCTGCTTGGTAGAAGCTCAAACATTTTCAGGCTAGGAAAGGTGGGCTTCGCCTTGCCCAACATTTATTAACCCAAGTTTGAAGCCACTTTTCAAAGGAGCACAAATAGGTTCGTAATTGAGCTTTTATGCTTGAAAAACTTGACATTTACTTGCATTTCTTGTATTTAAAGATGTACCAAGAAAGGGTATCCAAGATATAGCAACCCTGGAAGAAAATGAATTTTCATAACAATCAAAGCAAAAGGAAAATTTCTACCAATTTCAAAGCAAGCAGTTCCCATACTACATTAAAGGGAGGAATATCCATAATTTTACACATGGAACCATTCCAAAATAAGTCTACAACTTAAGTCTTGAAGTCAAAAAGAGTAAAGATTGCCATATGTCTTAACAAATAATCAAATACCCATACTTGAAGAATTAAATAACATCCATAAGCCATTAAAAACAAGGCATCAAAAAATTGTAACTAAAGCCTTGTAGTTATACAAGTGGTTGCATCAATCCCTCAAAATTGACAAAATGATGAAACAGTTGGAATTACCTACAAGCAAACAAAAAAGAAAGCATGTAATTAGTACAAGGAAATTTACGTGTACAAGTAAATTTTTAAAGGTTGCAAATTACCTACATGGCAACTCATTCTTGTAAAATTATTCTTCAATCACCATTATTCAACCACTTATGACCAAGATCCTCTTCATCATCATCAAAAGAAGAAAATGAACCCGCACCTGTTGTACTTGTTGAGGCAATTCCTAATTCAATAGAAACCCTTATAGAGTACTCATTAAACAACAGACACAAACAATCTTTAACCCTTTCCTTCATAATCAAGCATAAGTCAGGGTTAGCGAAAAGGACATCAAACATATGATACACATAAGCTAGCTTATACTGAGGATTTTAAATTACAGCCATAAATAGCAATGAATTCATATTATCTGCTTGACCCCAATACTATTCATACTTTACCTGCATGCTAGTGCTTATCTCTCCCAAGAACTTGTTAGCATTATTCATAACATTCTTTCTCAACATTTTCTGATCACGAGCAATATGCTGGAAACATTCATTTGATGTTACAAAAAGGGAATTCAAAATTTTCAATGTTATTTCATAAAAGACCTTCAAGAATTTGATGAAGACCTTAGCATTATCCCAATCATTTATAAAAGGACTAGAAAAGGCTTCACGCTCACGCCTAACACCACCAGAAGCATCACCTCATGCTTAGAGCTTGAATTAGTTGTGAAATATTGTCAGAATCTTCATCATGTATCCGCTCAAATACCTTCTGAAACTTCATGGCAGCTTCCAACATCAAGTATGTTGAATTTCACCTAGTGATCACATCAAGGCAAACACAGCTTTTGATGTCTATTTTCTCAGCTTCAGCCCAAGTTTTGAATTTAAGAAAGCGTGAAGGAGAAGAACGAACATATCTACCAGTACTTTGAATGGCTTTAAAGCTATCTTTCGTCTCTTTAATTCCTTCATTCACCACCAAATTAAGAACATGGGCACAACACCTTAGTTGTAGATAATCACCTCCATACAGTAAGCCATTCCAACTCCTTAAGCGCCTTTTAAGATATCCCAAAGCTATATCATTAGATGAGGCGTTATCCACGGTTATTGTGAACACCTTCTCAATTTCCCAATCCAACAAGCATTTTTCAATTGTCCTCCCTATAGTATCATCTCTATGATTTTCTACCCTAACAAAATTCAGAATCCTCTTGTGCAGTTTCCATTCTTCATCAACAAAATGTGTTGTCAAGCATTGGTAGTTGAAATTTTGGTTCGATGTCCAGCAATCCGTCGTGAGACAAACATTTTTAGATCTTTTCTTCAAGAATGTCTTCAATACTTAACTTCTCCAAGATAACATTGCCACACATCTCTTGCAATTGTTATTCTTGAAGGGATTGGAAAGAGCGGTTCAAACTGATTTAACAACTTAAATGAAGGCTTTTTGACAATTTTGAACGACTGCTCGTCACATATAATGAATTCATCCAAAACTCTTTTGCATTGTTTCTCATCATATTTATGTGGGACCAAAGATCTTCCCTGCCTACTTGTCCCACTAGAAAACACATTTAACATGGCTTGTTTTTTATATGCAGTGGCCTTATATGGATTCTCTCGACACTTTGGGATGTGCCTCAACATAGAATTTGTTCCAGGGCGATTTGGATCAGCTTCATAAGTCTTATGACAATACTTGCAAGCTACTAAGCGCTTCCTATTAGTTTCTTCAATTATCATTTTGATAAAATAGTCCCACACCTCTCATGTGTGCTTGGGTTCTCTTTCTTTTTTCTTAGTACCCCTACTTTCAACATTTGTGATTTGGGTAATAGGTTCAATCAATGTTTGTGGGGGCTTTGGAGGAGGAAGAGGGGGAAGGGGGAAGGGGTAGGGATGGACACTTTGAGCAATATGTGGAGCAAGAAGAGGAAGTGTAGGGCTATGGGAAGGAGCTTTACCAGGTCCATTAGGATTAGAAGTTGGTGTTTGACTCAGTCCTGTAGGGGTTGGTGTTTGAATAGGAGTCGAAGCACCATGAGATATTTTAATAGGGGATGGTGATGTAATAGAATCTTGATCATCCATTGACCCTAAAATTTTGGGAAAAATCAGAATTGGAGGACAAATACAACATTTTGGGCTGGACAACAAATATTGGCAACTAGAAGAAATCCAAATAATGAACATATAAATAACATAAGAATAACAAGAATGATAAATAATGTACAGAATGATAACTTAAATTATAGGATCAAGGATGCTAGAAATTTCTATTACATCACCATCCCCTATTCCATCATAATGAACATGTAAATAACATAAGAATAACAAGAATGATAAATAACATAAACTTGTACAGAAGAAAATTCATATAAAATAACAAGAATGATAAATAACATAAGATTGGAACCTAGAACAAAATTCAAAGCTTTTGTACAGTTGGGCAAGGTATCAAGTGAAAAAAACAATGCACCTGGGAGTAGTTATCAACTAAAACTTGCAAACCTCGTGTGATTATATAATGAACATGTAACCACACTTTTGTTTTAGGAGTCTTGCCTCTGAATAACTTCTCCGTTTCGATTTGATATAATATAAGATGGAAATAATATCACTTAACATGATCCTCTCTACATAATGATAAATGTTACTGAACAAAATGGTGGAAGAGAGTACAACATAAGGGACAAAAATCTCTACATCAAACATGCTAGATTATTTTTCTTAGAGGAATGTCCTTTGCAAGTTGGGTTAAATACTCAAGATCACCTCCAAGCAAAGACATCATTACCGTTGCATCCAAGAGGAGCAGGTTATGATGACATTCTACCTCCTGGCTTTGAGGGAACTCAATCCTCAAGTTAGATGTAGATTAAGCTCTCCCAGATTCTAGTGATCAAATGGACCAATCTACTTAAGGTGTATGTGTGGGGTGTGTGTATTCCAGTTTCTTTGTTGAACAATTTCCTTATTTGTTGGATGGCTTTTCAAATAGAAGAAAAAAAGGAAGATGCAAGAAAATCTCAAGTTTTGTTTCATTCCTGTATATGGTATTTTAACTTGTTTCAACAAATTGAGCTTAATCTCACATGGCAAGTGGTGGCTGCGGATGAAAGCAAAGAGGTAAAGGATCAAAATCAAAGAGAGATGAAAGTACTTGAAGCCATTTATCCCCGCCCCATCTATAGACTTAAATATGCAGTTCTTATTTAATTACCGAATATACAACCATTTCACCAAATATATATACACACACAACTCATGCAGATAGGAAGATATGATGGAACACCATAAAAGTTTCAGAATTGCCTCAAGAGAAAGGAAGTGTTGTTCATCTAACACTAGAATGTGACACCAGATAGCACCCTCGAACCCTAGGGATCTAGACCAAGCTAAGAAAGAAAGGATCTAGACAGAAAGAAAAACAAAACCAAGCTCAGAAAAAAAAATCATAACCAAGTTCTGAAAAAAAATAAAAAGAAAATCGTAACCACTGGAAATGAGCTTCTGGCCGATCTTCGATCAGCAAAAAAGGTGAACAGAGATAAGGTGCCATAGAGAGATTGAGAGACAACGAGGAGCGCTAAAGCCCAAAGTGAGCAGTAGCAGCAGCTGGAACTTGGAAGTGTCGAGCTGCCGAGCTGGTTGGCAGTCGAGAACTCGTGGCTAGGGCAAAAGAAAAAGATGAGATTTGAGAAGGTCAGAAATAGAACAGAGAAAGGGTTAAGGGTTAATGACTTAATGCCATGTGTGTGTGTGTAATGGATGAGCAAAGGACTCACTCAGACACTCACTAAAGGGTCGGCCTAATAAAACATATAATATAATATAATTATATAAACTGTTAAATAAAAAAAAACTTACAACACATATATTAATATATATATAAAATTAGATACCTACGGGGCAAGGTCAAATGGGCAGGGCGACATACCCTACCCAATGCCCAACCCTTCCTGCAAAAATGCCCAGCCCAATTGTGCCTAATTTTTTTTAGGGCTCAGGTGGGTGCACCGGGCATCTATGCTTCATGAACACCCCTGACACAAACATAAATACCAAGTATATGCAAGGTAGGTAAGTTTACTACATTTTGCATTTATGTCCTCCTCTTGTACCCTTTCTTCCAACCATTAGAGTTGCTTGAAGAATCTTCCATTGCCCCTTCCTTGACATTTTATGGCCTTAGATACATAACCACATGACTTGTTAGAACCATGAAAGCAAGTCATTACTCATGGCTTGTTTCTCTTATATAATCTTTCAAAACTCTTGTGTTATGCCAAATGAGTGTCTAATCTAAGACACATTATGTGTCTCTTGACCCTTGTGATTTGGGTATCTATTGTGGTCACATTAGGTTCTAAAACATGTCTCTACTCTTTGGACCCATACTAGTCACAATTTATCTCAAATGTCACAAATTCGTAGGGCAACCCTAATTTGTCAGACTTTATTGGTCAACTTTCAAAATTCATAACTTAATTTAGAAAATTCCAAATGGGATGGTTCCAGTTCCTATGTAAAGCTATTTAATTCTGAAAGGTAAAACAATAAAATGATCCACCTAACCCTTCAGAACTAAGTCATATTTTTTGTCTGAATTTAATAACTTTAAGAATCGAAAGAATTCATCATAAGCAAAAGTGGGAAGTTTCCTCAGTCTCAAGCCAAACTTAGCAACCCCTATAATGGAGGATGAAAAGAGCCAGGAGAATTTAATGACTGATAAGTTAGTGACTAAAGATAAATATAAGACAAGATAGATTATATATAATTTAGAGGTATATATTTTCTGATTTGTTTATGAATCTTACATTTCAATTATTTCTATCTCTGTATACTCTATGCTCCTATATTAAGCCTTTTGCTGTTGTGTTTGGATCAATTTCAGAATTCAGTCTAATCCCCCCTCATATGCCTCTTTTCCTCCCCTTTCCCCCTCAGGTCTCCCTCTCATCCCTTCTGTTTCTGCTTTGTTCTTTCATTTCTATCCCTCTTTGCATCTCTGTTCTACATTGCTATAGGCCGAGGATGACAAGAAAGGGAACACAAACATTTCAGAATGATAGAGTAACACCTTTTTTCTCCATTTCATGCCACAAAATATTGAACTAATATCATAATACAACCAGATAACGAACTGCTTTTTACCTTCTAAAAAAAAATAAAGATAAGCCTGTGTGCTGGAAAACAGGAACTTTCAACGTACCATCAAAAACAGCAAAAAAGGCGACCACCATCAACCTCTGATATCCTTGTCTCATAAAAATCCTCCATTGAAGTCCTTTTACCCTTGAAACTGGAATATCCATAGCTGAATTTTCCATTTCGACTAGAGAGATAGCTAATAAAAGATAGCCTACTTTAGTCTATTGCATAGTTTATTGTTTAAGGCCAATAACAGCGTAAACAAACTATTGAACAAAATTCCAGAAATCCGTAATGCTTTTTACCAGTCTTAGTAACTTCCAAAGTCCTAGTAAAATAATACTCATGGAATTGCTATTGAGTATTGAAACCCTTAAGCCTATCAAAAAGACACGTATCATTTATCAAACATGGTTAAAAATAAAATTCTAACATGCCATCACACTTTTCCATGGTACCCCTTCTCTGTACGGACAAATAATTTCCAATAGCAGATAAGAGGGTGAGAACAGCTAAAAACGCCCAGTATCAGGTATCTTCTATGATAACAATAATGAAAATATATTTAATTTCCCCTCAGATTTTGTTTGGGCGGTGAAACCAAAAATGCAAAAACCAGTTTCCATTTCAAAAATGCACAAATTGTTCTGTCGAGAGATTCCATCAGTGGATCAATGAAGGGTCAATTTAACTCTTAGGGTGGTAGTCAAAAGTTCAAAATAAATCAGCCACAAGACAACAGCAAGAAGAAGCTACTGAATGCATTTATTGCTCAATTGAAATTGCCTGGCAAGGCTACTGTTATTTAAGAATAAAAGATTCTTAAAATTTGTCCGCCAAATGGTTTTCTACATCATGTTTTAACTATAAAAATGGAGATACATAAAATATGGGAAACAAGAACATTATTGATTATTCAATCAGTAAACTATTCTGTCAGAACAAAACCTATGCAACTCAAATTTGTCCTATTTATCATAAAGACAGTTAAATTTTGAAATTTTAAAGGGATTGTCTTTTTGTAATAACAAATTTTGCGTGGATTTGGATCAAATCCAAATGCATCAAATTCTATGCATCCAAATAATGGGTTGGTCCAAGTCCAAATCCCCATAATCCAAACATAACCTGAATATTTTGACAAGCTACTGTTTGTGTCAAATTGCAGCATCCAACAATTTAATTCTAGCTTTAGTGGTCTAATCTTTATGCTAAGCGAGAAATGAACTTACGGTTTCTTGTCATAAATGCTGGAAGGGAAAAATAATGTCAATATATAAAACCTATAGAAAGCAAACTATTCACAGAGTAAACAATGTGGCTTCAGCTTCAATCTTTGTGCAACACACAAGGCCCAGAGAACAAAAGAGGACAAATAATCCTCCCAGAGAATTAATAAAACAAGCAAAAAGCAGTAAACAACACTAGCTCAAAAAAGCTTTACAATCCCTTTGTAAATTCTCAAAGGAAACTCCTCTAGAAAGACCATTTGTTGATAGGACAGCTAGAGGGAGGCCAAGTTCCTTCCTGAAGAAAATTTGCCGAGAGAAACTTTTGCTAAAATTTCTAGCTTTCTGCTCCAATCATAGACACAACAAGCCTGCAGAGACAGCACCCGGCCAAAAATCTTTTTGCTCCTTATGACTCCCAAAACCCTGGAACACAACAGCTTAGAAATATCTACATCCATTGGTGGCATAATTGCAAAATACTATATAAGAGATATCTTGAATGAAGCGAATCAGAAATTCTCCCTCAATTTGGTTGTTTTGGTAAATCCTGTACCTTTTGTGGCATGAAAATTGTATGTGAACTCACCAAATCATTAAATGCGAAATTCAATGATTACCATAACGAGCTTCAAACACTTAAAAGAGTATAAATAATTAGACACGGGTATTAACATCAAAAAATTTTTTAAAGGATGACTAATTCACAAGCATAAACCTAAATGTTGTTCTGTAAGAGCACCATCTGACACAGAGGAACAAAAATACAAACAAAAATTCCCACACTTTACAGAAACTTGCCCCAGGAAAGTATTCCGGAATGTCAATCCCCTTGATAGGCAGTTTGGTCTGTATAAAACATCATACAGCCCAATCATGAAACGAATTCAAATATTCAATAATCTCGGGGCAACATTAAATGAATTGTGATGCACAAATCATCCATATAGCACATGCTAAGAACATGATATGAAAACAAGACTCAGGTATAATAAGAGGCCTCCGGCTCAATATTCATAATTCCCCATAAAAACTCGAAAACCCAATATGCAGCCAAATCAAGCCCGACAAACAAAGGGGAGAGGCGGGGAATGAAATTGAAAAATTGAAAATTTCAAACAAGCAAACGAATCCAGCGTCCAATGAATAGCGGGAAGCGGGACCCTCCTGAGGCCACCACAGCTGAAGAGCGAAGTGGAATCCTCAGAGGAAATCACAGGTTTCGCCGCCGGTGGCTGTGCGGCCTGATCGGTATCAGCGGAAGGCGGAACGGGATGAAGAATCCGTGGCACTGGAAGAGGAGGGAGGTGAGGCAGAATCTGTGGAGGCCGAAACAGTGGGAGCGACGGGAGGAGGGTCCGTATCTGGGATCATTCTGCCATTTCAGTGTCAGAGAGCGTACCTTTGCTTTGAATTCTTCGGGCCCGCTCTGGTTTTTTGGTCTCCTCGCTTATTTCGCTCATTTTGTCTCCCCTGCCGTTTTGGAAGAGTGAAAATTACACTTACGTCCCACAAAAATTACTTTCAAGTTTATCTGTTACTATTATATATTTTTTTTTAAAAAACCTGTTATCCTTTTCGGAAGTATTAATTTTTTTCATATCACGTTAAAGTTTAATATAATTAATAAGGATAATTTTAAAAAATTATTTAAATTAAAATTTAATAATTTTTAACCAACTTTTATTTTAAGATTGAGACTCATGACTTTAAATCTTTAAGATTATAATTAAATTAAATCAATATTAAGTAAAAGTTTCAATTACTTAAGTCAAACAATTTATTTTAAGTTTCAAAGATATTTCAATTCTAAAAGATAAATTATCTTTTTAAGAATTTTTTTAACCAATCCAAACATTTTTGTTGGTTTTAAGCCGTCTATAAATAAGAGCAGCCCCCAATGAAGAGAAGTCCCACTTTACCAAAAGCATAGTATGAAGATTTGGACTTGCTGTCACGTCTCGTAAGTTTTTTAAACTTTCATAATATGATTTCGAACTATTTTCTCTTAAAATTTACATATTCCTTGAAAAGTTGAATGATTCAAAAATATAATCAATTTATTAGTATATAGGAAACATGAGTTATAGAGACTCTTATTATTTAAGTTATTATACAATTAGTTATACACTTTTATATAAATTGAGGTGCACCTCTACTACCAGCTTAAACTTTTGTCATGATGATTAATGCTTTATTTCTAACATTTGGTATCTTTAAGGTGTGGCTAATCTTTTCTTTCTTGAGGGTTCTTGGTTTTTTTTGAGGAGTTATTGTGTTTTAATCTTCTCCTAGAGACTCTTATTATTTAAATTATTATACAAGTAGTTGGGGACTTGAATTTTGTCTCATGAATATGTATCAGTACGTTTCGAGTTTGGGAGGGTGTGAATCAAGTTCAGCCTGGTAGACCATAAAGTTATAGGAGATTAATGAACCTGTGTCTAATCTAAATTAAAGAAATTAAGGTGTGCATCTACTATTAGCTTAAATTTTTATCACGATAATTAGCACTTTTTTCCTAACCTTTGATATCTCTAAGGTGTGACTCATGTTTTCTTTCATGAGGATAGATAATTGTGGTATGGGGTCTTGGGTTTTTTGGGAGTTATCCTGTTTTAATCTTTTTCTTATTTATAAATGTAAGTTATAGAAACTCATTTAAGTTATTTTACAAGTAGTTGGGGACTCGAATTTCATCATTTGAATATGTATCAATGGTACATCTATTAATGATACATCTTAAGTTTAGGAGGGTGTGGATATGATTCGACTCAGTGGATCATAAAGTTATAGGAAATTGATGAACCCATTTTTTATTTGAGTTAAAGAAACTAGGATGAGTCTTTGCTACTAGTTTAAATTTTTGGCATGATGGTCAACGACATTTGATATCTCTAATGTGTGGCTAATATTTTCTTTTTTGAGGATAGATAAATGTGGCTTGAGTTCTTGATTTTCTTGAGGAGTTATCTTGTTTAAATCTTTTCCTTATTTATAAACATGAGTTATAGAGATACTCATTATTTAAGTTAATATACAAGTAGTTGGGGACTCAAATTTTGTCCCTTGAAGATGTATCAATCTAATTAAAAAAGGTATAAATGATATCTTTGAATTTGGGAGGGTTCTGGATTAGATTTGGTCTAGTGAACCATAAAGTTATAGGAAACTGGTGAACCCATGTCTAATTTGAGTTAAAGGAAATGGGTTAGTTCTCTGTGCCTAACCTTTGTATCTCTATAGAGATAATATAATCTAGTAATTAATTTGTGTGCTAACAAGCATGATTAAATTTTTTGAATGATTTATATAAGTAGACATTGTGGGAGACGAAAATATACCCCAGATGAATGTCAAGATGAAAGATTTATTATTCTTTATAATTTACTTACATATTTTAATGAATTCTATATTATTCTTTAATTACCTAATATCTTGATTATATTATTGATTTAATCATTCTATTCGTTTGTTGGACAAGTTAGTATTTCCATCACAACAAACATCCTAATTCAACGTCAAAATTGAAGTCATCATGGCATCCGTTCAAGAAACCTCTGAAGATTACTTCAACATCAACTTTATAGTTCATTCTCTTGTCATTTCGCGTGAGAGAGGAGTTCTTGAATCAATGTCTTTTCTCGTGTTTGAACCTCCTTTTTTCATGCCTTGTGAAGAATTGCTCCAAGATGTTTCAGGATTTCTTCGTAGAAATCTATCCAATTATGTTCGTGAGCATGACCTTCAACCACTGGCATCTCAAATCATATCTTATTATCATTATGCACTTCAAAATATTGCCTCGGAAACTGAAACTACAGAGGCTCGCATAATACCATTGGTCTTGGATTTACCGTTAATCACTCTGGATGGATCAGAAACTCGAAATTTGATCGAGATTGATGATGATGATTCTAATCTGTTGACAGAAATCATGGATCAATCAATGCAACAGTTCACTATGATTCCAACTTCAAAGGAGGCTATAGCATCACTCAAGAAATTGGAAGCTTTAAATGATGAAATGAAGGCAAACACGTGTAGTATATGCATGGAAGGTTTTGAAGAAGATTTTGGAAACGTTTCTGCAATGCCATGCAGCCATTTTTATCACCATAATTGTATTGTAACATGGCTAGAAACAAATCATACATGTCCATTGTGTCGCTTTCAAATGCCTATAGAATAATTTTATGTATACTATATATACACAATCTTATTATGAAATTTCATCATTCAAATATTTATTGCTGAAATGTTCTTTTAATTGTTTTTTTAGGTTTCATAATGTTTTAATTGATTATAGAGTTTTTCTATTGAAAAGTATGCTTCTATATATCAAAAGTCAATAGTGTTCAAATTAAAACTCATATTTCAAAAACTGATATTGATAGACTCCATCAAAGCCTTTCGACATTACACTTAGTTGGTTGTGATCCTTTGATCGTATCAGAATATGTCCTCTATACAATTAAAGATATACAAAAATTAAGCTCACCTTGACACACCACATAG
This sequence comes from Inga laurina, assembly GCA_963855925.1. Classification (NCBI taxonomy): domain Eukaryota; kingdom Viridiplantae; phylum Streptophyta; class Magnoliopsida; order Fabales; family Fabaceae; genus Inga; species Inga laurina. The sequence continues at coordinate 38,922,235 of OY979702.1, read as the reverse complement.
TATTGAATTTTCTAATAAGGGGTGTCAATTCTATTACAAGGGAATTTGAATTTTTAAATACACACATCTTATTAGTGAAAACAAGTTTCAACATAACCGAAAAATCAAGATGACCAACCACCAAATCCCTCTTGAAATGGATGATACAATATAAATGTTAAAAACAAAAAAGAACAACCTCACTTCCAAATGAAGAACAATGTCGTGATTATTAATTTATTCTATTTCAAATATCACCCAAAAAATTATTTTCTTTTTCAAAGAATAAAGAAACAGTTACAAATTCTAAACAAGTTTATACTCCCTCTAGTCCTAATAATTAGACACCCACTAGAAATTTTTCATCCTTCTTAATATAAGACACTTTGCAAAATGTATGAATGAAGCATTTATGGTTTTTTAAAAATAAGCCCTTCATTATTATACCATGCTCCAACCCTCTCTCTTTTCTACACTTTGATTAATGTGGAGAACAAAACTATTATCCCACAAGTGGACCAAAAACCATTTAATTAAGGGAAATTTTTAAATACTGTCATCATTTCCAAAGAAATCAAAGTTATCAACAAATTTTAACCAATTTTCTTAATCTATGTAATTCAGTTAAAGCAGAGATAATATCAACAGTGAAGGGAATAGTTCACGACATCAAATTCATTCCTTTTTTTTTTTCAAAAAAGGAAAGATTAAGGTTGAGCTAGTATTGAATGTGTAAGATAAACTGACCTTGTTTGATATGATGTTCCAAAGTCCTATTCTAGCTATTATTATAAAATCAACACCATCAATCACTTCTTCCTAAGCCACAATAGAAATGAAAAGGGTGGGGATTTAGCAAATAGCATATATAGGCCAATAGAGGAGTAACAAATGGAAACTTAAACTTATAATTATAGACAACCTGAATTTCTGGATGAGCAACAACATTTGGTTTAACAAGTTTGTCAACAAATCCAAGGGAAACGGTTAGAACACTAAATTAACCCATACAAGGTCAGGCCGTTCAACTTAACTGAAAGACAAGTAACTTAAAAATGAAAGACAAGATAGAGGTCAGTAGAGCACTGGTATTTAACAGCCAAAAATAAATAAAAAGGATACAAGAGCAAATATACCTACCTAAATAACAAATCCCCCAGCCTGTTCAATTCTTTGATGTTCATCACATTAGTCGTGGCTCACATGGAATGCCGTTTTTTTACCCTTAGTCTTATATCTCTCATTTTTTTCTTCTTTCCTCAGGCCTTCTCTTTCTATGCTAATTGTGCATAACAATAGCTATCTTTGTCTCTTTGGTAAAGTCAGGATGGCTACTTATATTCTTAAAGGGATTCTTTTCCAGGTATTCAGCGGTCTGAGAACCTCCCCGACCTATCCCAAAAAAACAACCAAAATAACTATAAGTAAGCAGAAAAGAAACAAAAGTAAGTAGAAACATGAATGTTACCAAAAAACCAAAAGAAAGAAAGAAGAATGAAAAGAAGGGTAGAAACATGAATAAAAGATGTAAAATATAACAATCATAAGAAGGCACGAAAAAGGGCAGGCAGGTAGCCCCTCGAATTTTAGGCTTTTGGATCCAAATTGATATATCCCGATTTTATCACAATATTTAATATCATATTTAGAGATTTTATCATTAATTTTTGGGTTAAATAACATTTATTATGATTAAATTGAATTAAAGATAATTGTGTGAAAATAAATCTTAAAAGGATATATTTGTTATAATCTTGTAATTACTTTTTAAAATTTGAATTTTGAATAAAGATATTACAAGATATTGATCTGAATTGTAGGTCACATTGGAAAAGAAGGAGCTGAGGGACCAAAAAGTAAAGATTTTTAAGGACTGAAGCAGAAAATAAGATTCTACGTGTGTCTCCAAGGGAATTCTTACAGAAAGAAGGGTATATTTCTGTAATATTATCTGTCACTTTCATAGAGGAAAATATCAGAGATAATTACAGAAAAGTACCCCTAATTTACAAAACGTCATTTGGGTCCCAAAATACGCACATCACCGCTGGAACTGATTCATTTGCTCTCAGCGGAAATTACAGACAGAACCCTGAATTTCCAAAACTCCAGTTTGGTCCCAATATCCGAAAACCAGCGTTCTTTCCCTTGGAACTGATTTTTTTTTCCAGATTCTCATACAAAATCTTGGAAAATCTTATCTGAATATAGTTTTGAAAGATTTTTGCTGCAACTTGAGGAGATTTGACCTAGGTTTCAATTAACAAAAAATAAAAAATAAAAAGAGACGAACACAGGCACAGAAGGGGATCTAAAATTAGAGAGAGAGAAGACAGCGAAAAGAACACAGCGGCAGATCTGAATCAACTCTCCAGAACTCAGAAAGACGCACCACAGACGCACATCAGAACCTGGAGGAGAAGCACACACGCGGACAGAGCGGCAGATCTGAACGAGAACGAGAACAGGACGCACAGAACGGAGGACGCCACAGAAGAGAAGGAGAACAAAGATCAAGATTCACCAACAACGCCTCTCTGCTTCTCTAATCTATTCCTTTCATCTTAATTTCATGGATTCTTGGTATCTTGGAGGGATTGTAGGTGTGATAAATTTCATGAGAGGCTAAATTCCTTCTTGCTTCTTGGAGATGGAAGATTGGTTTGAGTTCCAGAGATACATACAGGGGAGTTAATTGTTATAATCCTTTTATTTAATTATGTAACGAATTTCCTGAGTTAGGATTTTATGTTATATGGTTAATTTACTGAGATTGCGAGTTGTTTATCTTAATAGGATTGAACAATTGTGATTTAGATTGATTTATGTGATTTGAGATTTAAATTTTTATATTTCCTTTTGGTTTAATGTGGTTGTTTATTCTTTCATAGTTTGAATGAATATTATGACTGCTTAGATCTTGTTTGAATATTTCAGTTGAATGTTCATTGTATAGAGGAATAAGTTGCATGAATCTTATCCTAAATTGCACACTAAGTGGTATTTAATAATGTATTAAGAGGTAATTATCTAGCTAGAGTTCTAGGGGTAGTCACCAATTAATATACTAGACTTAACACGTTGTTAAGGTTTAATTTTTGACTTAGTGAATGGGTTAACTCCCAATTCAATTTGAGTAATGATAACCTATATTCCATTTTTCCAAGAGGCATTCATCATTAATTTGTTTAAATCACAATTTCATTAATTATTTCAACAATTTCTCAAAAATCCAAAAAAAATAGTAGTCTAAATTATTTTCCATTATTAAAAAGTAAAAAAAAATCAATTTAAAACCCATCTAAATATTTTTTGTCACTTAGTTAGATTAGGAATTAACTAAAAGGCTCCTCAAGAGAATACGGCCCGAGTTGTGCCCTTCATTACATAATTTGGTTTATTTTGATTTAACCTGAGGCGACTAAAGGCTTTAAATCACAAATCCAAAGCAAATATCCAATATCCAAATCCTATTCAACATTTGACAAATGGATATAATTCTCTTACCTGTATCTAAAATACCTAAATAATTTTACAAGGATAGAGCACCAGGCAAGGGATAGAGAACATCCAATGATATTTAACAATTATATTTATTTTTCAAAATATAATATAAAACATATATTTATAGTCTATAATTAAAAATCTCCTCGTTTCAATAATTGTGTGGGGAAACATTTCCTTTTAAACATTAGCAGCTTGGCTCCATTTTGTAGCTCCGTGGCCATTTGGCCATTTCACTTTTCTAATTTTTCAAAAGAAACACTGTTATTCATAATTCATTTGATTTTTATACAAATGTTTGGTATCATTCTTTTTGGTTTCGAGTGCAACTAATTTTATATCTATTAAACTATGGTATAGTATGATATTTCTTTAGACCTTTACATATAATACAAGGATCAGTAGATCTAGTCTTAAAATAATGTATGAAAAAAAGTAATTTAACAAATAAATAGGTAGCAAATCAAGTCTGTAGCATATAATATAATTTTCTTATGGATAGTCTAATTACTATGTCTAACATACAGAAGCTATATATCTTGTCAGGGTAGCCTATCCACTAGAACAGGGAATTCGGGCCAGCCCGAGCCTGACGGGCTGGCCCGACGCGGGTTCAGTGAAATCGGGCTGGGCTTCACTCAGCCCAATTATAACACGGGCTGCCATAGGGCAGCCCGAGCCCGATTATTCGGGCTGGCGGGCTAACCGGCCAGCCTGAAATTTTTTTTTTTGATTTTGGGCTAATGGGCTATATCACTGTTTTTTTTTTTTTTTGCCTAGCATGCTTCCATTAGCTTTTGGGCTATACTTGTTTTCGTTTTTTTTTTTGTGAATTTGGGCTATACAAACTGGACCAATTTGCCACACAAATTATTTGCTCCCATTAGTTTTTATTGCTTGCCAATGCCACATAATTTCATGTTGCACACACATAACCTTACTAATTAATACTACCAATCTACCATTACTTTTTCCTAATTACATAAATAACTCACTAAGTCATTTAGTTGAAATCATGTCATATCTAATGAATGAAATAAATGAAATCATGCATCACACATCAAGTTTTCTAATTAATTTTGTCCTTCACACATAAATGAATTTCACAAGTTTACTATCTATGCATGGCATGAAAAATTGCAAATCATGTATCACTCATCAGGCAAGACAATGAAGACATGGCATAAGTGTATTCAAAGGGAATGAGGGATATAATTCATATAATACAATAACAATTAGCAAGAAAGTTATAATCTTTTTGGAGCTAATTCTTCACAACAACAACAAAAACTTGTAATCTTCCTTCGTCATTCTTCAATCGGCAATCACTATATTCGAAGCATTGTCTGAAGCAGCAAAAATAGGGACAGGAGCAGTTTCCCTTTTCTCTATCTCAGAATCCTCTGCCACAAGTAATGACATAAACATAAAAGATTTATTAAATAAATATATTAAAAAAGATAAATGAACAAATATGATTATAAATATTACCATCCCATGGAAAACCAAGAAGCCAATTTCGTGTGCAAATGAGAGCTTCAATATTATCTGGAAGAAGACAAGATCGATACTTTGTGAGAACCCGAGATCCTATGCTAAAGGCTGATTCACTGGCAACGGTAGTAATTGGAATACTAAGAATATCACATGTCATCTTTGAAAGATAGGGAAATCGAGCTGAGTTGGCTTTCCAATAATCCAAGACATTAAATCTTGTAGCCAATCTATTATCAAGTATCGCTTCTTCCAAATAGTAGTCCAATTCAGACCTTTCAATTGTTGCCTCATCTTGACACTTGAATGAAAAAAAATCCTATACCATTGAAAAATTAATAAAAAGGTCAAATTAAATGAACAGAGGATAGTGACAATGAAAATTCAAATTAAATCTAAACAAAAACTATTTAAGAATTTCAAACTTACATCAAAAACTTCGTAGTCATCCACTTCATTCGAGTTACGGCTAGGAATTGGTTCTGTGATAAACACTGTGTTGGCATTCGAGCTTGAAGCAGCTCCACCAATTGGGGTGTCAGATGAAGATGATCCCACATTTTTATACTCATTGAAAACATAGTACAACTTACTCCTAACGTTTTCAATCTTCTCATGAGCATTTATGGGATCTAATTTCGCAAAAGTAAACTTTATGACTTCAAGCTTCATTCGAGGATCAAGGATAATGGCTAATGCAAGAATAACACTATATTCAGTCCAATATTTGTCAAATTTGTCAAGCATACTCTGAGCCATATCCCGAATCACAGAATCCTCACTCTTCAAATGTCCTTTTAGCAGCAACTCAATCTTTGATATTTGTGTGAAATACATGTTAGAGGTGGGATATGATGATCCAGATATCAAGTTTGTTATCACTACAAAAGGCTTCAAGAATGTGCACATAGCCTCTGCTCTTGACCACTCTTCATTTGTTGGACAATGATTGTAATTTGTGTCATTCAAGGCCAAGCTAGCAAAAGCACGACGATATTTAATTGCACTTTCAAGCATTGCATGTGTCGAATTCCATCTAGTTGGGACATCATACCTTAAACCCACAGAAGTGTCAATTCCCCCAACTTGTTCAACCCTTTTCTTGAACTCTATCATCCTTGCCTCTGATTTCCATACATACATAATGCTGCTCCTAATTTTATTCAAAGCTGCTTCCGCTACTCGCAAACCATCCTGAACTATGAGATTCAAGATGTGGGCAGAACATCTCACATGAAAGAATTCTCCATTGCATATCAAGCAACCACTCAAATTCAAATTCTCTTTAAGTATTCTTTGCATATGAAAATTTGCTGAAGTATTGTCCAGCGTGATAGAGAAAACCTTCTTGTCAATCCCCCAATCTATCAATATCTCATGCGCCCTGTTTGCCAATTCAAGTCCCGTGTGAGGAGGCTCCATCTTAGAAAAGGAAAGTATTTTGCTGTGCAAATTCCATTTCTCATCAACAAAGTGAGCAGTCAAGCAAAGATAACTTTCTGTAGTTATTGCTGTCCAACAATCAGAAGTCAAACATATTCTACTTGGACTCATTGCTAGTTTGGCCTTTAGGTTGTCCTTTTGATGAAGATAGAAATTCCATACATCCACCACAGCAGTTTTTCTTGTAATACTCTTATAATCAGGATTCAAATATGAGAGCAACTCCCTAATTCCCTCATACTCAACAAAAGCATAGGGAAGATTATGTTTAATGATGGCATAGGCAATGAGTTCTCGAACTTTGTTGTGGTCAATCTTTCTAGCTCTAACAATCCCTGATTGGTCTATCATCATGGCACCAACATCCTTGTATTTTGGGAGTGCATTACAATTTTCAATATGACGCCGAAGGTGTGAAGTCCCACAATCCTTACTTCCCACAGCATATAGCTTTCCACACCCATTACATTTGGCTTTTTCCTTACCATCAACTATGCCAAGTTTTGTAAAGTATCTCCAAACATCAGATGTCGTACATCTCGCCCTTTTATTTACAGTAGGAGCATCTTTATGTTGTGTTTGTACAGTGGAAGCTTCAAGTTCAGTAGGTTGTTCGGATTGTGTGGCCACATTGTCAACATCCATGGTAGCCATCTTTTTTTAACAACAAAAGTATTATCATCTTTGTTTAAGGACAAAAGCATTATTCAAAAGTGAAAACAAAATCCAACAACAACCACAAATGCACAATCATAGTACAAAATGGAATTAGAAAAACAAATCCACTTATCCAACAAAGACAGAACTACAGAGTTCAAATTTTCATCCAGCAAATGCACAATTACAGCAATTCAACAAATGAGCATTTGAGCTTAACCAACAAATGCACAATCACAGTACAACAATCAATTGGAAATATAGAGTCGAATTTCATGATGCTAGGACTCAGAAAACCACTGTCAACATCCAGCAAAATGAACAAATGCACAATCAAACTAAAGACAGAAATATAGAGTCGAATTTCATGATGCCAGGACTCAGAAAACCACTGTCAACATCCAGCAAAATGAGCAAATGCACAATCAAACCAAAGACAGAAATATAGAGTCAAATTTCATGATGCCAGGACTCAGAAAACCACTGTCAACATCCAGCAAAATGAGCAAATGCATAATCAAACCAAAGACAGAAATATAGAGTTCGAATTTCATGATGCTAGGACTCAGAAAACCACTGTCAACATCCAGCAAATGCACAATCAAACCACTTTCAATGATTTGCTTCAGGTTTTAGTTTACTTCAATTCAAAAAAGAACAGAAACAATTACCTCTTACACTGTCTATTGTCTAACGCCGGATGGAATTCAAGGGCGACGAGTCTCGACTGTGTTTGGAGTTGAGAGTAGAGTCGACGAGCACCGAGAGGAAGAGAATGAGATTGAGGAGGGTTTGCTGGTTTGGTTTCACCGTTTCAGATCGGCCACCACCGTCCTCCAAGCAAAGGGAGAGCAACTGAGCGGCGGAGGAGCAAAGCCAAAGTCCAAAGAGGAAGAGGGAGTCTGGGATAGCACAGAGCGGCTGAGGACCGGAGGAAGAGGGAGACTTGGAGATGGAGAGCACCGAGCGGCGGAGGCGCGAAGGAAGAGGGGAGACTTGGAGAGCCCGGACCAGTTTGCCAGAGAAGAAGAGTGATGCTGTGATGGAGCCACCGAGCCGGAGAGGAAGAGGGGGAGGGTTAGGCGGCCGTTGCCATTCCTCGGTGTTAGGGTTCAGAGCGCTCAAAGAAGAGGGAAGGAAGAGACCGATCGAACATCGAAGACAGGACACGCACGAGTGGGAGTCTGGGAGAGGCCGACCGAGAGGGAGAGACAGTATAAGGGTTTTTTTTTTCGGGCTAAACGGGCTAACCCGTTTAACCCGCGGGCTAAACGGGTTCAGCCCGTTTAGCCCGATTAAAAACGGGCTGCTATTTTTGCAGCCCGAACCCGATTTGTTAAACGGGCTGGCGGGCCCAACCCGCCAGCCCGGCCCGAATTACCGCTTCTACTATCCACTCAGTGATGTAGGATGAATACTGTGTATCCAAAGGCTAAATCTTAATTCACTGATGTGTAAACATAATAAAGATTTAAAAGTCTATTAGAGTTAGTTAAGGGATATAGCCGTTAGGCTAATGACAGCTGTTAAGTTTGTTAGTTGGGGAATTAGAATGATGGTTGTTAGTTTAGTTAGAAGGGTTGCTTATATGCCTATAAATAGATGTCCTTACCTATTGTTTCTCTTAGTCTATGATTGATAATGAAATAGTTCAGAAATGTTTCTCTCTTATTCTCTCACTTCTTCTCTCTTGAATCCTCTGTTTCTCCTTCTCTATTCCCTCTTCCCCTCTCTTTCTCCCTTTCTTTTTATATAGAATTACAATTCTTTATTAGTGGTATTAGAGCCTTCAATCCTTGGCCCTTCTACTGCAATACTAAAAAGGAAAAAAAAGAAAAAAAAAGTCCTTCCAATGTGGCTTGTGCATATGCATCTCAATTTCATTCAAGAAGCTTCGAAGAACGTCTCCAACAAATAGATAGGCAAATCCAGCTATAGCATCTTCAACAGTAGGGGTCAGTAGCTGAGTTTAATTATGAGTCCGATTCCCCCTCAACCAATCTAGATGTGCTAGAAGATTACTTGGTAAAGTCATTTGTTTGGCTTGAAAGAAGAGATTGTAGAATCAGTTAAGCTTTTCAACCCTCTCACTTTGCCTTGAAGCTTGACAATTGACATGTGTAGTCAATCTCACTCACCCTTCTAACCCCAACTAATTGAATTCTCCTAAGTTTGAAACTTGTTAAAAGTAGTAGTGAAAGCCATAATAGAAATTGTAAATACGATTAGCAATGTTGTGATTCGTATTACAAGTTTAGTCAATGATTTCATACATTACACTTTTACTTGTAAAAATTGATAAGTGTAGTTAATCTCCCACACCCTCACCCAATTATTTGAATTTTTTGCAAGTTTGAAATGTGTTAAAAGTAGTGGTAAATGGTGTAAAAGAAATGACAAATACATTTACTAATGTTGTCATTCGCATTATAAGTTTAGTCAATGATTTCAAACATTACGCTTTTGCTTGTAAATATTGGTAAGTGTAGCCAATCTCGCACACCCCGACTCAATTAGTTGAATTGTTTCAAGTTTGGAACATATTTAAAGTAGTAGTAAATGGCGTAGAAGAAATGGTAAATACTAATGTTGTAATTTGCATTACAAGTTTAGTCAATGATTTCAAACATTACACTTTTGCTTGTAAATTAAAAATTGATAAATGTAGTCAATCTCGCACATCCTTACCCAATTAGTTGAATTTTCCCAAGTTTAGAATGTGTTAAAAGTCACAGTAAATGGCGTAAAAGAAATAGTAAATATCTTTACTAATGTTATCGTTCTCATTACAAGTTTAGTCAATGATTGCACACATTTCACTTTTACTTGTAAAAATTGATAAGTGTAGTCAATCTTACACACTTCGACCCAATTAGTTGAATTTTTTCAAGTTTTGAATGTGTTAAAAGTAGTAGTAAATGGCATTAAAAAAGGGTAAAGGTGCAAAAATAGCCATGAACTTTGTTCAAAGGTGCAAAAATAACCATGAAGTATTTTTGGTAGCAAAAGTAACCATGAACTATGTAAAATGGGGCAAAACCGTTAAATATGACCGTTGACCGTGCGTTGACCGTTAACATATTTAACGGTTTTGCCCCATTTTACATAGTTCATGGTTACTTTTTGTAACATCCCAAATTTTATATTCACCAAAAATATATTGTAATTATTTGAGTAATTCAATAGAATGGTGAATATTCATGGAAATTAGATCTTATGAATTTTGAAATATTCATATTCATAAGGAAATGGGCAAATAAATTCAAGAATTGAATATTCTTGGTAGAATAAATTGAGATTTGTGGAATAAATAAAAGCCCATATTTTTCTTTTATTGGTGGATATTTAGGAGAAGGGAAATATTTACTTGGAAGATAAATATGCCAAGTGGCATCATCTAAAGCCAAGAGATTAAATTATAATGGCTAAAGTTGGAGCACATGTTTAAATTGCAATAAAATATATTATGTTGGCCAAAGGAATGAGATAATTGTAGAAAACCCAATTGTTAATTGAAGGGAATTGGTTCAATTACAATGAGACTTATGACTCAAGTTTGGAGTAGATAAGCACAAGTTGGAAGTGGATAAGGCCAAGTACACAAATGATGACAAGGGATGGCATAAAGTGGAGGGAGTATGGCATAAAGCAAGTCATCATGAAGGGAGGCATGGTGAAGGCATGGAGGGAGGCATGGTGCAAGAAAGGTGTTGCAATCTCAACCATTGATGAAATCAAGGGCTAGGAAGAAAGATGACAAGGTTAATAAAATATCTTCCCTTCCCCTTCATACACACATTTTCTCCTTCCTCATTTTCATTCAACACAAGAAGAGAAGAGAAGAGAGAGAGAGAGAGAGAGCTCTCAAGTTCTAGAGAGAAGGAAGAAGAAGAAGTTTAAGGTAAGAGTGATTTCTTAGGCTTTTCTTGTGATTTTGTCTTAGATCCTTCTCTAAACCGTGATTCTTCATGCATCCATGATCTTGAAGACACATTCTTAGCTCAAGAAGAGAAAGAGGAGATTCCTAGAGAGAGAATATTCAAGATCTCAAAAGGTAACCTCATAAACCTTAGATCTAAACTAGTATGGTGTTGTTGTTGAGGTTTGTGTTTAGTTTATGAGATATTTGGTTAAGTTGTAAAATTAGCAAAGCTATAACCCTAAGGGGTTATGCTGCCCAAATTTCTTTGAATCTTGATTAAGAAATGTTTATTTAAGTTAATAAAGGATTAGAAGTGGAAAAGTACAAGTTTTAGAAGCTAAAACACAAAACTCCATTTTTCCAATTTTTGACCAATATTTCGGCCAGACCAGATCTGGTAGTAGGAGTTGGATTTTCATGAAATAAATGGTTCCATTGGACTCAGTGGGCAAAAATAGGTGGGGTTACAGTTGGTCACTCTTTCGGTAGAGGCCGAAAAAGTATAATTACGAAAACGCCACTGAAATCTCTAAATAGGGGCTGTCAAGGGTATTTTCATAATTTGACAGTGAATTTGGTGATTTCGAGCCTGGAAATGGATTCCTTGGGCGAAATTATGTCAGAATAGCCTTAATCAAAATTTTGGTAAAACGTGCCATCGGGGCCGGGTACAACGGGGCCGGGCCGGGGTCCCGGGAGCATTTTGGTAAAATTTCTCCATAGACTAATATAACCACCAGAAACACTATGGAAGTGTCTAAACTATACATTTGACGTTCTATGACCGAGTAGAGAGCCCGAGGGATTGTCACGCAAATCGAGGCATGTTATTCGAAGATCAGGGAAGGGCGATTAAGGTAGGGAATTTACCTCTCCTGCATGTATTTGATATTTGTGCTGGTGTATTGATGCATGTTATTGCTTTTCCTGATGATGTGAAACATAGATGAATAATTGAAGCTCTGTTCCTGTTTATGCTATGGCCATACGCATATTGTTTAAAACATTGAGCATGCAGATATGTCATTGTGTGAGCATGAGTTATGTAATGCAAGCACGTCATGCATTAAGTACTTATCTTGCATGCATATTGGCATTGCTTTCCTACTGAGATTCCCCAGAATCTCACCCTCCCCTACCAACAATTTAGACAGGAAAAGACAGAACGTATGCTGAGAGCAATAAAGAGAGTACGAAGGGGATTGCGGTGGTGGAGCGAAGATGAGAAGATGTCTCCGTTTCACTGGGACGGTTTAGACACCCACGTAGCACTGCGATGTTACATTAATAGTAAATGTCACATTCTCATTTTATTTTCAACTATTTCAGAGTATTTGCGGAAAACGATACGCAGTTCAATAGGCAACACAGGAATAGCATAAACATACTGATATTATGTGCACGATTACGGAAATTCCCCATAGGAGTTCGTACTTGATAATTACAATTAATGTAACATCGCAGTGCTACGTGGGTGTCTAAACCGTCCTAGTGAAACGGAGACATCTTCTCATCTTCGCTCCACCACCGCAATCCCCTTCGTACTCTCTTTATTGCTCTCAGCATACGTTCTGTCTTTTCCTGTCTAAATTGTTGGTAGGGGAGGGTGAGATTCTGGGGAATCTCAGTAGGAAAGCAATGCCAATATGCATACAAGATAAGTACTTAATGCATGACGTGCTTGCATTACATAACTCATGCTCACACAATGACATATCTGCATGCTCAATGTTTCAAACAATATGCGTATGGCCATAGCATAAACAGGAACAGAGCTTCAATTATTCATCTATGTTTCACATCATCAGGAAAAGCAATAACATGCATCAATACACCAGCACAAATATCAAATACATGCAAGAGAGGTAAGTTCCCTACCTTAATCGCCCTTCCCTGATCTTCGAATAACATGCCTCGATTTGCGTGACAATCCCTCGGGCTCTCTACTCAGTCCTAGTGTAACCCCCTGACTTTTAACACGTAATGATATTCCGATAATGCATAATTAAGTCGGTTTAGAGACCGTCGGATAGTTTAAATTCATTTCAAACTTCCTACTATACCGTAGGGTTTTCACAAAAATCTTTCAAAATCTTTCCCTTATCCTGGTCTCATTTTAAACATTCGACTATAATTACCTGTGCAGTTGATTTACATTCACATATCAGAGTGGATAGCTAAATCCCCGGCAACTCCCGGATTCTATACATATATATAACCTGAGGGTTTATAAGTATTTACTAGGGGATTACACATCCAAAATTGATTATGATCTTCATGTTTCAAAATATACAGTAATCCCGAGTTTAAAATAGATAACCAACATCTCAAAAATCCTTAGTATAACTAAAGATCCTAAGTGCTCTGGGTTGGCCGCTTCTCCTTTGAGCCACACGCCCTGTCTGAAATGTTAGTCATAGGAAAGAATGAGATTCGAGAGAATCTCAGTAGTAACAAACCACTCACACAATGCATAAACACAAAGCATGTACATAAATCACAAACAGCAACAGCAGCAGCAATTCACAGATACATGGTTTTCACCACAAACGACAGCACTCACGGCTGTATACACAATACGACAGCTCTTGCTGTAATCAACATCACGACAGCTTACGCTGTAATCACAATAACGACAGCTTACGCTGTAAACAACAGCTTGCGCTGTAAACGACAGCTATCACCAGCTGTAACCGCAGCAGCATCAGAAATCATCATAAAACAGTGATACAACACACATACAGTGCATTACACAAAGTATAAGAGAGAGAGAGTCACTACCTTGTCCTTTCCTGGCGTCCTTCGGCGCAGTTGGCTCACGAGGGCGGCAAATATCAAAGTCTATAAACAAAATCAAGAATGGTGGATTAATTTCCTACCCCCAATTCCTACTTTCAAACACTTAGAATAGGTTCCATACGAGTCTATAATGAAAATTTACAAAAATGACCCTGGGGACCCGGCCTGGGCCCGCCGTACCCGGTCCAGTTGCACTTTTCCCAAAATTCTAATATGGGCTATCCTAACATATTTCCTCCCAAGGAATCCATTTCTGGACTCGGAATTATCAAATTCAATGTAAAATTACAAATTTACCCTTGACAGCCCCACTTTAAGGGTTTTAGGGGCGTTTTCGTAATTATGCTTTTTCGGCCTTTTCCGAAAAAGTGACCAACTGTAACCCCACCTAATTTTCGCCCCTGAACTCAATGGAACCATCAAATCATTGAAAATCCAACTCTAAGACCCATTTCTAGAGCTGGCCGAAATTTATGAGTTCTCCGGGGAAAATCGGGGTTTTACGATTTCGGCTCCGTAAACGCGTTCCTTTCTACTCCTAACCACTTTATTCACTATTACATTAGGTTATAACTACCATTTGAACCAAAATTGGGCAGCATAACCCTTAGGAAACTCAATTTCCAAAATTTAAAACCAAAGGCAATCCGGCGAAATTTCACCGATTAAATTGCCTACAGCAGCCAGAATAAGCAATATACGAAAGTTTGGAACTTACCTCAAGCTCCCTCTGGCTTTTCCCAAATTTGGCTGAACCCTAGCCTCTTTGAAACACCAAATTTTGAGCTTCACAACCTTAAAGAATAAAGAGGAGTAGCTTAGAGTCGGAGTTATATGCGTTAGGAGCTAGATCGTCGGAGAAATCGGCTTACCTTGCGAGATTTCTTCCTCTTTTTCTCTCTTTTCTCCAAGCTCTCTTCACGTCTTTTTTTTCTGTGAAATGGGTCGGGAATGGCTGATCAAGATGATGGAATTGCTTTTAATTCCATGTTGATGTCACCTTACCACATGATGATGTCATAATTTCTAATTTCACATTTTCGGATTTTCTGGCAGATTTTCTGCCCAACTTTGAAAAATCATAACTAATTCTAGAAAACTTGAAATGAGGTGATTCCAAAGCCAAATGAAATATATTTAAGTCCTCTTCATAGAAAAAATATTGGCCATTACTGAAAATCACCACAAAATTCCCAGAATTTCAATCTTTGCATACTGTTCCAGAAAATAATTAATTTCGCTGGGCAAACTTCAAAAATCCAAAAATCTTAGGTCACAAATCAAAATGATACAAATTATATGTTCATTTTGAAGCTTGACATGTGAACTTTAATACTGGAAAATTTCAGAATTTTTAGACACCATTTGCCTATTTAAAACGTCCATACAAATTGGCTGCCCTGTATAGAGTTTCAATGGACAGAGTTTTCAACTTTTGCACGATTGTTCCCAATGGTTCCAATTTCACAATAAACACTCTCCCCACACGAATTTTCACAAGGAAGCCATTGGAATCATTAAAATATCCAAATTCCCATCACACATTCTCCAAAAGTGTTTATTCAACAATAATTATATCCACTTTTAAAGTCATTAGCCCTTAATCACTTTTTGGGATATTACACCTAGAACGTCAAATGTATAGTTTAGACACTTCCATAGTGTTTCTGGTGGTTATATTAGTCTATGGTGAAATTTTACCAAAATGCTCCCGGGACCCCGGCCCGGCCCCGTTGTACCCGGCCCCGATGGCACGTTTTCCCAAAATTTTGACTAAGGCTATTCTGACATATTTTCGCCCAAGGAATCCATTTCCGGGTTCGAAATCACCAAATTCACTGTCAAATTACGAAAATACCCTTGACAGCCCCTATTTAGAGATTTCAGTGGCGTTTTCGTAATTATGCTTTTTCGGCCTCTACCGAAAAAGTGACCAATTGTAACCCCACCTATTTTTGCCCACTGAGTCCAATGGAATCATTTATTTCATGAAAATCTAACTCCTACTATCAGATCTGGTCTGGCCAAAATATTGGTCAAAAATTGGAAAAATGGAGTTTTGTGTTTTAGCTTCTAAAACTTGTACTTTTCCACTTCTAATCCTTTATTAACTTAAATAAACATTTCTTAATCAAGATTCAAATAAATTTGGGCAGCATAACCCCTTAGGGTTATAGCTTTGCCAATTTTACAACTTAACCAAATATCCCATAAACCAAACACAAACCTCAACAACAACACCATACTAGTTTAGATATAAGGTTTATGAGGTTACCTTTTGAGATCTTGAATATTCTCTCTCTAGGAATCTCCTCTTTCTCTTCTTGAGCTAAGAATGTGTCTTCAAGATCATGGATGCATGAAGAATCACGGTTTAGAGAAGGATCTAAGACAAAATCACAAGAAAAGCCTAAGAAATCACTCTTACCTTAAACTTCTTCTTCTTCCTTCTCTCTAGAACTTGAGAGCTCTCTCTCTCTCTTCTCTTCTCTTCTTGTGTTGAATGAAAATGAGAAAGGAGAAAATGTGTGTATGAAGGGGAAGGGAAGATATTTTATTAACCTTGTCATCTTTCTTCCTAGCCCTTGATTTCATCAATGGTTGAGATTGCAACACCTTTCTTGCACCATGCCTCCCTCCATGCCTTCACCATGCCTCCCTTCATGATGACTTGCTTTATGCCATACTCCCTCCACTTTATGCCATCCCTTGTCATCATTTGTGTACTTGGCCTTATCCACTTCCAACTTGTGCTTATCTACTCCAAACTTGAGTCATAAGTCTCATTGTAATTGAACCAATTCCCTTCAATTAACAATTGGGTTTTCTACAATTATCTCATTCCTTTGGTCAACATAATATATTTTATTGCAATTTAAACATGTGCTCCAACTTTAGCCATTATAATTTAATCTCTTGGCTTTAGATGATGCCACTTGGCATATTTATCTTCCAAGTAAATATTTCCCTTCTCCTAAATATCCACCAATAAAAGAAAAATATGGGCTTTTACTTTATTTCACAAATCTCAATTTATTCTACCAAGAATATTCAATTTTTGAATTTATTTGCCCATTTCCTTATGAATATGAATATTTCAAAATTCATAAGATCTAATTTCCATGAATATTCACCATTCTATTGAATTGCTCAAATAATTACAATATATTTTTGGTGAATATAAAATTTGGGATGTTACACTTTTGCTACCAAAAATAGTTCATGGTTATTTTTACACTTTTGAACAAAGTTCATGGCTATTTTTGCACCTTTACCCTTAAAAAAATGGTACATATCTTTACAAATGTTGTCATACACATTGCAAGTGTAATATTATTTTATTTTATTATATTAATTATTTTTAAATTGATTTATTTAGTTTGGAAGTACAACAGTCAACATATAATTAAAAAAAATTCTAAAAAATAGAATAAAACTCTGATGAATTATTTTTTATTTTTATAATTATAAATATTTTCAACCATGTTACAAGTATAGTAAAAATCTAGAGCTAAAGTGCTTAAATAACCTTCAACTTTTTTGAATAATGCAACAGCAACCATAAACTATTTTTTTGATCAAAAGTAATTACAAACATCATAAAAGAGAGCAAAAGTAACAGTGACATTAATAATCCCAAACGTCCGTTAACGTCCATTAGAAAACCTCTCATCTTTTATTTACTTTTGCATTAAAAAAAATTTATGGTTATTTTTGCACTTTTAATATAATTTAATAGCTATTTTAGTACCTTAACCTCTCATTGAAAACCTCATGGTAACATACGTTTGTGATTGTGGTCACTTTTATTGTTTTTTATAATATTTATGGTTACTTTTCCTCAAAAAAAATAATTTATGGTTACTATTACACTTTTCAAAAAAGTTGAAAATTATTTAAGCACTTCAACCCAAATATGTATTTAAGTGTTATCAATTGCATGACAAAAGTTGTTAATTGCATGTTGCCAAATCTTAAGAGCTAACTTATATATATATATATAGATATATTTGTGAATATACATGACACATAATAAGCTTGGTGACTCAATGAACACCTGTATTTTGTGACCCAAAGGTTGGGAGATCAAACCCCACTCTAACACTCATGGCACAATTTGATTATTAAGAAAAACATGGCACAAAAATATCTCGTTGGAGCTTCGGTGTTGGTTATTAGTAGGGGCTAGGCTTCAGGCAGTAAGGGATCTTGTCTTTTTTTGTAAAAGAATGTGAGGGGCATTTTAGTAAAAGTACCAACACTTTAAAATCTCATATTCTTACATGTTTACTAATTTGTCCTTTTGAATATTTATATGACATTTTGGGGGTTTTTGAAGTTCAAGTTTGATAATTTTCCTTATAGGTAAATGGACCTAAATTTTGCCCCATAAATAAATATCCTTAAAGCAATTTTTAAAATTTGAAAATAATGTAATAAAAGGTGCTTCTTTAATAAAAATTAAGGGAAAAATAATCTTTTAGTTCTTATAGTTTTGGCTCACTATAGTTGAGTTCTTTAAGCTAAGTATGAATTTGTTTCATCCAATCCCTATATTTTTTACTCACTGATAACTACGTTGCTAACTTTTTCATAACTTGTAGGAAAAAAAGGAATTTTTTTTCATAATTTATAAGTCACCGCTGAGTCATCTTGCATTGCAACAAAATGTCTACTAAATACCAATAAAATTGATGATGTGGCTTTCCACATCAGCTTTGAAATATTGTTAAACAGAGGAAGAAAAAGTCAGCCTCGTTCTACTTTCCTCCACCGTCACACCATCTATCTCCACCATCAAATCTTCTGCTCCACCATGACTCCAAGATTGCATTTCTATGTTGAACTCCAAACCACCCTTTAGAGTCTCCATCGTGTAGTGAGAAGCTCCAAGAAGATCTCCGGCGTCACAAACCTCTGAGGGTATAATGGCTTCATCAATTTTGGTCTTCATCGTTTATTTGTCTTCTTGCTTCTCATGTCTTTTTTCTTCTTCTCAGGCGTCACACACCTCTGAGGGTATAATGGCTTGCATCTAAACATAATTGAGTAAAAGTGAGTCACAGACGAACAAAAAATTATTTTCCCAAAAATCAAGATCCTTGTTGGAAAATCTTATATTTTGGAGACCGTCAAAGACTTAGATATTTTTTCTATCATAGCTTTTTTTTTTTCAAAAAAAAAGAAGGAAGGATATAATGTAACATAATATTGAATTTCTTGGAATTGAAATGATAATTATTTAATACTTGGCTCTTGTTGAGCGCAAAGGATTTGGCCTCTCCCAATAAATAATCTTGTTTTTTCTAATCTGATAAATTTTCTTGAATCTTTCTAATTAATAAATCTTTTTTAAGATGTTCTTTGATTATTTTTAAGATTGATAATGAATTGACTTAAAGCATTAATAAAAATTTTCAAATATATGAGAAAAATCAGAATGGTTTACTTTAAATAAGGGTTAATATAACTTTTGGTCCCTAAAATTTGATCCAATTTTGGTTTTGGTCCCTCAAGTTTAAAATCGGTGGTTTTGGTCCCTGAAGTTTGACCCTTGGTCCCTCAAGTTTAAAAGTTTTTGTTTTGGTCCTTCAAGTTTGAGAAGGACTTTGATTTTTCCAGTTCGGTTAGGTTTTCCATCATGTCCTTCTCAAACTTGAGGGACCAAGTGTCAAACTTCAGGGACCAAAACCATCGATTTTAAACTTGAGGGACCAAAACCAAAATTGGATCAAATTTCAGGGATCAAAAGTTATATTAACTCTTTTAATAATTAATATTATTTTAAATTTTGATGAGATTTCAATTTGAAATAAAAAAAAAGATAATGATTTATAATAAGTTATACTTTAGAACTATCTCAATATTTTAGTTTTTTCTATCAATCATATCACCTTTGTTCACTCTAAGAATTGTACGTAGGGAAAGCAAGAGTTGAGGAAGTGAAAGCATCAAGAATGAAAGCCATTCGATCTTCCCGAATCTAAAAAATATTTTCTAAATTTTTATAAATTATGTGTTCATATTTAAACGTATGTTCTGATTTTTTTTTATTTTAAAAATAAATATTGATAAAATTTAAGGTAGTTTTCTTAAAAGAATAAATATATTATTGTCTGTTTTATTTTTTTTAGGACCATTTACCACAGATCCTTTCGCAATAATATAACATTTTAGTTTTTGGACCAATCATATCACTTTAGTAAAACAATTTATTGTAAGATTCGAAGAGATTTCATTTCTGAGAGATTAATGATATTTTTTTAACCAATCCAATTACTTTAGTTAATTATAAACCATCTATAAATAAGAGGTCGCATGGAAAAGAAGTCACACCTACCTAAGGCATAGAGTGAAGATTTTGAATTGCTGCCCCCTCTGGTTTGTGTTTTTTTTTTCAAATCTCATAATATGATTTCGAACTATTTTCTCTTAAATTTAAATACTACTTGAAAACTAAATGATTCAAAAATATAATAAGTTTATAGTACATGCTAAACTTTAGAAATTTTCATTACCGTATAGGAGACTAGTGAACCCATATCTAGTTTGTGTTAGAGGAATTGGGGTTTGTTTTTACTACGAACTTAAACTTTTGGCACAATGGTTAGTGTCTTGTTCCTAACATAGGAAATTGATGAACCTGTGTCAGATCTAGATTAAAGGAATTGAGATATGTTTTTGCTATTAGTTTAAACTTTTGACATGATAGTTATCACTTTGTTCCTAACATTTGCTATTTCCAAGATAGTTATAGGAGACTAGTAAACACATATCTTAAAGGAATTGAGATGTGTCTTTACTACTAACTTAAACTTTTGATACAATGGTTAGCACTTTGTTCCTAACCTTTGGTATCTCTAATGTGTGAGCAATCTTTTCTCTGTTGAGGGTAAAGAAATGTGACTTGAGTTTTTGGTTTTTTTGGGGAGTTATCTTGTTTTAATCTTTTCATTATTTATAAAAATGAGTTATAGAGACTCTTGTTATTTAAGTTATTATACATATTGGGGAGTTGAATTTTGTCCCTTGAATATATATCAATGGTATGTCCTAGCTTTGGTAGGGTATGGATTGGGTTTTGCCTAGTGGACCATAAAGCTATAGGAGATTAGTTGACTCATATTTGATTTGGGTTAAAGAAATTAGGGTGCGTTTCTGCTACTAGTTTAAACTTTTGGCATGATAGTTAACACTATGTTCTCAACTTTTGATATCTCTTAGGTGTGGCTAATCTCCCCCCCTGAGGGTAGATAAATGTCATTTGAGTGCTCAATTTTTGTGGGGAGTTATCTTGTTTAAATATTTTCCATATTTATAAACATGAGTTATAGAGACTCTTGTTATTTAAGTTATAATACAAGTAGTTGGGGACTCCAATTTTGTCCCTTGAATATATGTATCAATCAAATTAAAATGGTATAAATGGTAAATTTTGAGTTGAAAATGATGTAGATTAAGTTCTGATGACAAAAAAGTTATAGGAGATTGATGAACCCATATATGATGTGTTTAAGGAATTGGGATGTGTCTTTAGTACAAGATTAAACTTTTGACAAGATGGTTAACTCTTTGTTCCTAACCTTTTGTATCTCTAAGGTAGTAGTTATAGGAGGCTAGTAAACCTATATCTAATTTGGGCTAAAAGAACTTAGGTGCATCTTTGCTATTAACTTAGACCTTTAATATGATGGTTAGCATTTCATTCCTTACCTTTGGTACCTTGACTAATCTTTTCTTCCTTGAGGGCAGAAAAATGTGGCTTGAGTTCTTGATTTTTTTTTGGTAGTTATCTTGTTTTAATCTTCTCCTTATTTATGTAATTTATGATTTGCTAGCTAGGGTTTAGGTTTGAATTCCCATACTTTGAGGCTTGATTTTCATGTTGGAATTCTGGTTGATTAAACAATTTGCATATTCAATTTATTATTTAAATTTTTTATATATTATATCTCCTATTTTTGAGTTTGATAAAAAATATTTTTTGAGTGTTTTATTAATTATATGTTCTTGGTCAAAACCTTTGTGTCAAATGTTCCATTTAGAGGAACAATTTACAGTTATAAATTGCAATTTAACTGATTCTCTACATTAGTTTCTATGAAAGATGTTTATTTGCTGGTTTTTCGGAATAATTATTAGTCAAGAAATTACACATCATAGTCACCATACTGTCCTCAAGAATTTCATCACTATTTTGTAATTGTTTCTTTACGTTATTGTTTTAACCTTTTTTTCTTTCTTTTATAAAATATAAAGAAATGTTCCTTTGTATTTTAGTTGTGCCTTTCTACTTGATTAATCTTGGAATCAAAATAAATGGATCCACTAGAGATCAAACTAAGTTTACCCATATACTATATAGAGTTAATCTAGTAATTAGTTAATTTGTACGCTAATGTCTAGTGTGATCAAATTTGGTAAATGATTCATAAAAATAGACATTGCAGAAATGAATGTCAAGATGAAAGATTTATTATTCTTCATAATTTACGCTAATATTTTTATGAATTAGATCATTATATATATATATATATATATATATATATATATTCTTTAACTACTTAATATCTTCATTATATTATTGATTTATTATTTCTATATGTAAATTCATCTTTTGCAGGACAAGTAATATTCATTACAACAAACATCCTAATTCAACCTCAAAATTGAAGTCCTCATGGTATCAATGTATGACAAAACTCATGAATACCCAAATAAATAAAAAATCAGAGTACATGAATTTTCCTATATCAATAGCGGAAGACTTATAAGAACTGCCTCTCGCCAATGCAAAACTTTGATCGAATGGAGAACTCATGAATCCTGATGAAAGAGAGCTGCAAAAGAATTGAAGACAGGATATGATTGTCAGGTCTCTTTCTGACTAGTTGTGGGGCACAGTGATGACAATTGGGTTAAGAGCCATCGCCAGTCAGGGAACCTTAGATGAGTAGATTAGGTTTTTCCTTGTACGCTCAATTCAGACGGCTGTAAACTTAATTGTGTATTTTCTACCATCAGAAAAACCACATTAATAGCCAGTAACCATAATCGTGAATTGGGCCTAAATCTGACTAACAGGCCACACTCTGAATATTTTAATTAATTACCTAATTAATAACTAATAATAATTATAATATATATTAAAATATCTAACATTCTCCCACTTGGCCCGTAACTAATGTCAGTTGCCCTATTCATATTAATAAAGGCTATGCTGCAAGAATCATGGCGATAAGTCCCCTTAAGTTGAGCATTATTTTCCATGTATTACATAGCAGCACCCTTACTTAATGGGTTAAGACTTTATGAATAAAACTTAAATGTTTATTCGGTTCCTTTTTGAATGTTTGTCAATCTCAATAACTATGTACCAATATGAGACAACAAACTCCAACTTGAATTTCATCATTTATCAATACCTTATTTAGATCATTCAATGTGATCCAAGTCACAAATAAGGTATTTGATCCTTCAATGTCTCTAAATGTATGCAGTTCATTTAAGGATCTATACTTTATGTGTTTATGATCCATTGACTTTATGGTCATACAACACCCTTAATGGGTTTAAATTGATTTAAAACCACATGATGAAATTCTTTAATCAGCAATCTTATAACTTGCCTCCAAGAATGACTAGATTAAGCAATTCATGGTGAAACTAAGCAATCAGTGATTACGTAGCAATCTTGTACTCTTCCATAATGCAATTTGTTTAGTAAACATAAAGATGCATCAGAATGTTAACCATTTTATAGCTAACACATCATACTAAACTAAACAAATCTAATCATTCTCCTATATGTAGAGCATGAGACTTAATGTACATTTTAAAATGTACTTCATGACCTACATCTTTTCAATTATTATTCAAGCAAGAATATGCTTGATAATCCTCCTAAAGTTTCCTTACAATGGTATTGTCAGTTTGTGTGCACATTTAAGCAAGCCTACACCTATGCAACTTAATTAGAAGGAATACAATGATATATATATATATATATATATATATATATATATATATATATATATTAGAGACATGTGGAAAGTCTAATTATATTTTCATAACAACTACCATCTATCTCTAAATGTTCAAATACATGTGATCATAAGTTTCTTATGACATTCTCAAGTGTTTTGAGAACAGTTTCCTTATGTATTCTAAAAGAATACTACATTTAACCTAGTCCTATCACAAATTTGAACAATGATGATTTTGTTATGTGTAACACCTTATGTCAGAATTCACAAGCAATGAGTAAATCATCATTTTGTTCAATATAGATGATTCAACTCCTACTAATCTAGTGATATAAATAGTACTATGATGCTTTCAACATTATCATGTATGTGATTGCATCATGACTCATTATTCACCACTAATGTGAGACATGCATGTGAGGACGGTTTCTTAGTTTTGCTAACTAAATTCTCCTCATAGTTTATGTGACCTTTCTTTTAGTTCACACACATCTCTCTTTGTTACTATAATGGAAAGATGCTAATGGAATTTAGGGTCGCTCTCATTGTTTATGCTCTAGTCAGATTACTTGAAATACATGATGTATAGTTGGTAGCAATTGCCAAATTTAAATTGTCATTTGGTCTTAACCCAATCTGCTAATAGATTGAAGTTGTATAATAAGAGCATCATCTATCAATTTAGAATATCCCTTGCTTGTTTTGGGATATTTTTCCTAATAATTGATAGAGTCCTTAATGTTGATGCTTTTTATTTCAAGCTTGACCAATTGAGAATTTCAGAACTTCATTATGTTTCACATCTATCTCAAGGAGAAGAGTATCATATAAAACCAATGTTCCATCATAATTAGAGGTTACAATCTGTTACGTGAGATCATCCTAAATGAGTTTGACCACTCCCACTAATCATACCATTTCTTAATAATTTGGCATTCCAAAATTACTACACAACTTCTAAAATGGAAAGGATAGCTCAATAGAATTCCTAAGATCTCTCTGCATCTTTACCAAAATATGTAGTCTTAATCTTTAGGATGTTTTTCATCCACACTCTTTCATTTATAAGACAATTCTATATAAACCGAGCTTCTAACTTTCAGATTTTAAAAGGGTTTAAACATAATTTTGTTGGAAACTCATCTAAGATATATATAGTTATCTTGAGTGCAATCTTTAAGAGAAAACATATAGGCTAAATTACTATCCTCAACCATGTACCCATCATGTCATCCATCTCTTTTAATTAATTTCACTATATTAATCTGTTTACCAGATTAAATTACCCACTTCTACTTTATATTCTCTAAAAGTGTCAAATGACACTACTTAATTATAAAACAAAAGATGTTCAGGTATTAGAAGAGTCAATTAAATTAGGATGAACTATTTCATCTGTTAGAACAAAACTAATGGCAAGTGTATATCCACTACTGCCTCCAATCAAGCTACTAAATATAGACATATTAAACTTGATATGTCTATCGCTTTATGGCTTTAAGGTTGGTAGCTTGATAACCCTCATTTAAAATCTCATACTTTTCCAAAAGGAGGAAAACTTATATATACACATTTACAATGAATACTTAATGTTCATGCATGTATTCATGAAAATGAGT
Source organism: Inga laurina (assembly GCA_963855925.1). Lineage (NCBI taxonomy): Eukaryota > Viridiplantae > Streptophyta > Magnoliopsida > Fabales > Fabaceae > Inga > Inga laurina. The sequence goes on along the minus strand of OY979702.1, from coordinate 38,896,832 downwards.
AATAAATCATGAGATAATAAATAAAAGATCTTTTCCACCAAGATTAATGGAGACATCTTACTCTATGATGGAGAATCACTTAATAGTCAACAAAACAATGCAATAACATTTATGAGAATTTCTAAATATGTCTCTCAGCCTATCAACAACCATTGACTTTGTTCCATTCTCTATGTATTTATAATAACCAGCTTTTAACTGAGATTACTTTATTGAGACAATAATGTTATCTCATTTCTCATGCTAGCATTATAAATACTAGAACTTTTCTTAATGTCAATTTTGTCCTAATGGCAGGGGTTCTCCTTATAGGCTTAATTGTCTCTAATAAATTATATCAAACTAAATAATTGAACATATAACAATCATGCTGCAAAGTCAAAATTAAAACATGCTTACAAAATTACAATAAGAGGCAAGCAACCATCGCATATTGGCGTATGTTTACCAATATAAATCATACAATTATAAATTTGTATCCCTAAAGTCTACCTATGGGTAAAGACATCAGCATAGCATGAATTTATCTCAAATTGGTGAAACTGGAATGCAGTTATATCCCCTAATACATGTGGGCTACTTAGAAAATATAATGTTGTTCCATTTCACCCTAATTAAAACTATAATTATAATTATCTACCTGTGGGTGAAGATTAATTATAACCACACATTTAATTACAATTGACGTCTTTAAATCTTTGAGTGATATTTTTTTGTTTAGTAGAACAAAATAGAGTGTATGTGCCTAGTGAGGATGCTGTGGCTACTCCTCGATTCTACACACTCATCACAAAGACATCACATCATTGTGATACTAATTGTACATAAGTACATAATTTGATATGGTAAAACCTTATGTGATTACCTATACATACAATATGTGCATAAGGATGTTGTAGCTATTCCTTAAACAAAATATATATGCTAATCACTAATATCAAATATGTACAATTTAAATGCTATATACACACACAATGTCAATGGGAATCCTAATTAATTAATTTAATCAATTTCTGAAGATTGATATTTTAAAATCCATGTGATTATTTATGCATGTTGTAAGAGGGCGTTGTAGCTACCACTCTAGCACACAAGTTAATCATAAGTATCAATCAAGTGCACTTAAATTATGTATATGCACAGCTTTATGGAGGATTTAACCAATTAATTTAATCAACATATGCGACTAAATACAATCCTCCTACTTTGATTAAATTAATATTACCCATTAAATGGAGTTGACATTTTAAAACATATAAGTGATTATTTACACATGCAACAGAGGATTTGTGGCTATTCCCCAAAATGCATGTTAATCACAAATATCAACCTTGCGCATTTAAATTCCAAATATGCACAAAACTTTAATAGGAATTAATTTAATAGATTGATTTAATGAACAAAATGTGACTAAATAATCAAGAAAAATAAATTCTCCCACTATCTTGTGCATCCATATTAAATATAATATATGCACTTCTTGATGGAGGGATTAATGAATTAATTTGCTCAGCAAGGTCCCTAGATAATTAATTAGAAACCCTCCCACTGTTTAATGTATCCAACATTGTTTATAAATAATAAATTTTGGCACTTTTCAACTCAAATTAGATTTTACAAAATTTGAAAAGTTAGATAATTGTCTAAAATTGATTTTCCATATTTTTAGGTAATTAAACAACTCAAACTATTTTTGCAAATTTTCCAAAATGTGAAAGTTGCCAAAATTAACCTTTTTCATTAATTTAAACAATTTGATGTGATATAATCAAAATCACACATAAAACAGAAGCTAATTTAATTAACAGTGAGAAAAACATTTATTTATCCAAAAACATCTTTTCTAGAAACTCAAAATCATAGCTTAGGCAAATCAGAACGTAGGGCCTTGAAGATTGCTCAAATGTCACTGTTCATACAATTAACAATTTTGTTTAGGAAATTCCAAAAAAACCCAAACTTGGAGGCCCACTCCAAAAATATTTCCAAACTTGCTGCCGTGAGATATTTAATAACGCCCAAAATGCAAGCCCAGAAAACAAAAAGAAAATGTCCAACACAAAAATAAATAAAGCCATTTCACCTCGGCCCAGAAAAATGAAGGTAGGAAAAAGAACATTAAAACGCATGCCTAATAAGGCCTTAGCCCATATGAAAACTTAGCCTAGAATGCAGGAAAAAAATATTTGCCACGGCCCAGTTGCATCAATGGCCCAAAATGAAATAAAATTAAAAATGCAAACATCCCAGGCCTAGAAACACGTCGGCCCAAAACAGGCGCCTGGCCCATCCGCATAAGTGAAAAGTGCGTTTCACTGGGCCAAGCAAAACGACACCGTTTGGCTAGGGAAAGAGGAGCCTTCCTGGACACTGAAACCACGCCGTTTATGACTTAGTCAAAACGGTGTGTTTCAGCCTTCTTCCTCACCTTCCAGAGAAACCCTACCCGACCCGAGAACAACCCGATGAGCTGCTGTGACCCGCGATCTCAGGTGGTCCTTTTAGGCGATCAGAGAGCTTGAAAATGGCAATCTCAACGGCGATTTCGGTGGCTCTGACGTTTTTGATGGCGATGATCGTGGAAAAACATGCCGAAATGCATGATATCAGAAAAAATCAACACAATTAATTCAAGTAGTTTGAATTTCAAATCAAAACTGGGAAAACTTTGACTTTTTCGTATGCACGAGGCGACTGTGATCTCAAAAAGTAAGTGAGCATGTGATATGAACATTAAACCTTACATATAATCGAGATCGAAAACAAACCAAAACCAAACGAATCGAAGCAAAGAAAATCTCTTGGTTCCAACGGTGACAGTGATAATCGTGAATATTAGCGAAGCAAGATCTGAAGCAAACAGAGGTGCCGATTTTGGTTTTGGACCTCTGATTTTCCGATGAAGCAGTGACGATTCCATCGAAGAACAAGATTGTTCTCTCGCCATTAGCCCGAACGCCCAAAAATGAAAATCAACCATAAAAATTTCCAAAATAAAACAGATTATCAAGGAGTAACTAAGGGATTCTTTTCTCTCAATTTTTCCGAATAGATCCAGGCACATAGAGAACATACATATCAGTTCAAGAATGAAATTAATAGTTTTGAAAACCCATATTCAAAGTGATTGAAATACATGCCTTAGTCAATTAGAACGCTATTAACCAAAAAGGGAGAACCCAGATATGTTAATCAGATATTTCAAAGCCATCAATAAGTCATGTATTCGATGATATAGGTTTGTTCAAAATTCTCCGAAACAGCTAGAATCAGATCCTTCAAGTCTGAAGGCGGTGATGATTCCTCGGATGAAATTAATCATCCTCACATCCCAAAATCCGAAAAGCACACAGGCAATTTAATATAATCAAATAAATTGCAAACAGAGAGCTAGATGAAATAATTCCAACAATAATATAATTCATCTGCTTAAAGGGTTTGATCTCCATTCTAAACTATGGAATCAGTGTAAAATTATCACGGTATACTTAATTCAATTTTATACTTAGATCATCCCTGATCAAAGAGTAGAAGGCAGAGGATCATAGAGCGTGGCTCTGATACCACATGTAGGATAAAACTCATGAATACCCAAATAAATCAGAAATAAGAGTATATGAATTTTCCTATATCAATAGCGGAAGACTTATAAGAATTACCTCTCGCCATTGCAAAGCTTTGATCGAATGGAGAACTCATGAATCCTGATGAAAGAGAGAAGTAAAAGAATTGAAGACAGGATATGATTGTCAGATCTTTTTCTGACTGGCTGTGGGGCACAGTGATGACAACTGGGTTAAGAGCCGTCGCTAGTCAGGGAACCTCAGATGAGCAGATTAGGTTTTTCCTTGTACGCTCAATTCAGATGGATGTAAACTTAATTGTGTATTTTCCACCATCAGAAAAACCACATTAATGCCAATAACCCTAATCGTGAATTGGGCCTAGATCTGACTAACGGGCCACACTCTGGATATTTTAGTTAATTACCTAATTAATAACTAATAATAATTATAATATATATTAAAATATCTAACAATCAATTCAAGAAGCCTATGAAAATTATTTCAACATCAACTTTATTGTTAATTCTCTTGTCATTTCGGATGAGATAGGAGTTCCTGAATTCTTTTCTTGTGTTTGAACCTCCTTTCTTTATACCTTGTGAAGAATTGCTCCAAGATATTTTAGGATTTCTTCGTAGAAATATATCCAATTATGTCCGTGAGCATGACCTTCAACCACTGGCATCTCAAATCATATCTTATTATCATTATGCACTTCAAAATACTGCCTCTGAAACCGAAACTATAGAAGCTCGCATAATACCATTGTTCTTGGATTTACCGTTAATCACCCTGGATGGATCAGAAACTCAAAATTTGATTGAGATTGGTGGTGATGATTCTAATCTGTTGGCAGAAATCATGGATTAATCAATGCAACAGTTCACTATGATTCCAACTTCAAAGGAGGCTATAATATCACTCAAGAAATTGGAAACTTAAATGATGAAATGAAGGCACTTTAAATGATGAAATGAAGGCACACACGTGTATCATTTGCTTAGAAGGTTTTGAAGAAGATTATGGAGACGTTTCTCCAATGCCATGCGACCATTTTTATCACCATAATTGTATTGTAGCATGGCTAGAAATAAATCTAGTCTTCAAAGAGGATGATTGGTTCAGCAGATGTCTTTGAAGGGTTATACATCATGAAGAATGCAGATATACCTCAATCTTCAATCATTGGTAATATTTCAACTACCACAGACTCTTGTAAACCCTTTATACTTTGGCATTTTCGCTTAGGCCATTTGTCTAGGTCTACTTTACATACAATAAATAAATATTTTCCTCGTGTATCTTGCAATACTAGTTTTAATTGTTGTGATGTTTGTCACTATGCCAAACAACACAAGCTTCCTTTCCTTATAAGCAGCAATCATTCTAATAGAGTGTTCAATTTAGTATACATGGATATTTGGGGTCCATATCATATTCCTTCTGTACATGGTCAAAAATATTTATTAACAGTAGTAGATGATTACTCTAGATACACATGGGTTTATTAGCTCAAACATAAATATGAAGTTCGAACTCATATTGAATCTTTTGTTTCTCAAGTCTCTACTCAGTTTCAAACTAATGTTCAAACATTAGATCAGACAATGGTTTGGAGTTTCAAATGAATGAATTTTATGCTAAAAAGGGGATACTCCATCAAACATCTTGTAATGAGACTCCTAAGCAAAATAGTCAAGTAAAAAGAAAGCATCAACACATATTAAATGTTACAAGGGCCCTTTTATTTCAAGCAAATATTCCTAAAGTTTTTGGGTCTTATGCCTTAGCTCATGTTGTCTATCTCATCAATCGTTTACCCACTCCAATTTTGGATAATAAAAGCCCTTTTGAAATATTATTTGGTCACTTACCTGATTTTAGCATGCTCAAAGTGTTTGGATGCCTTTGTTTCCTTCTACATTGTCTCATCATCAAACTAAATTGGATAAATGAGCAAATAAATGCATTTTTATGGGTTATAAGACTGATACAAAGGGATATGTTATTCTAGACATTCATATTAAACAAATTTCAGTTCCTCGTAATGTTCATTTTTATGAGTCTCTTTTTCCTTTTTCTCAACCTCACTCTACCATACAACCTGATTCAATCCCTTTAATTTGCCTCAGTCTACACCACCTCTTGATTATACTGATATTGCTTCTCCTATTCCAACCCTACCTCTTGAGCCTATTTCTGCTTCTCCATCACCTATCCTTAGGCACTCTACTAGACCTCGCCATTTACTTGAATATCTGCATGATTACCATTTTGGTGTAGTTTTGGGTGTAAAATGATTGGGCTGAAGTTTTTTTTAAGAAAATGGTGTATAATATTTTGAAGTATTTTTTTTGGATGTATCTAGTATCTTAAATTATTTTTTAAGTAGTATGCAGTATTCTAAAATAATTTTTTGTACTTTTAACCCCTTATAATATTTTTTCAGTTGTACCCAGTGTCTCGAGCATACTGACTGCAATTTTACCCTTAATTATTTTTTCAACTCCAAAAATTACTTTAAAATTTAGGTGCTACTAGAAAAATATCTTAGAGTGGGTGGAAATCAATAAATCAGTATCCTAAGTTTTGGGTGCTTATTACTACTAAGAAAAATACATTAACGGTAAATTTTTAGTCAGTCTCCTAAGACACTGGATACAATTGAAAAAGTATTTTAAAGGGTTAAAGCACCAAAAAATATTTTAAAGTAATTTTTGGCGCTGAAAAATTACAGTAAGGGTAAAATTGCAATAACTCTGCTAACATACTGGGTACAACTGAAAAAATATTTTAAGGACTTAAAAGAGCTAAAAATTATTTTAGGATACTGCATGATATTTTAAAAAAATTTTAAGATATTAGATACATCAAGAAAAATACTTCAAAATACTAGACAACATTTTCTTTAAAAAAAAAAATCTTTAGCCCTATCATTTTACACCCAAAACTACACCAAAATGGCATAGTTTTACCAAAATGACGGGCAACGGACAGATCTGACAGCGGAGGGAATTTTAGCCCTATCATTTTAAAACCATTCTTTTTTATTTTCCTGAATTTTATTGTTTACTTTTATAAATATTTATTTGCTTAATGTTTTTAGCACAAGTTTGAGAAATTTAGTCAACGTACATGCAAAAAAATTGATTAAAAATTTGATAAATTCTTTTAATAAATATATACTTAACTAAATATGTTTATAAATGTTTGTAGCAAAATGGTGTTTATGAATTTTAAATTATTTATGTAACATCTCAAACATATATCATTTATAATATGTGATAAGAAATGTGTTTGAATATTTTTTTCCGCCAATAAATATGATAAAAACTAAAATTATAAAATTTTATATAACTAAATTATAAATCTATATAATATAATCAAAATTAAAAAATGCTATAATATGTTAGAAATTTTGAAAAAAAATATATATTAGAATTATTTCTTGGTTGTATAATATTTTTTGTAAATATAAATGTTTAAATAATTCTTATGTTAAATAGGGTTATTTTGGTCAAAAAAGTGTTTATAAGTCTAAGTTAACGGTCAACTAACGATTGAATGGATAAAACTGGAATATTAAAAATACATGAGTGGTTTGTGTAACACATATTTTAATTTTAAGGGAGGTTTACATGAGTATTTAAAATAAAGGAAATTTTTGTGTAATTAAGGCAAAATGCAGTTGTGGTTAGAGTATTTTACTCAAGTTTTTAATCGCAAGTCAAAAAAGAGAGTTTTTAACACATTTTTTATTTCAAGTGTAAAAGTTAAAATTCTAAGAAATAATATAATTCAAAACATATCTATTTAGAATATTATAATATAATATTTCAGTTTTCTTGGCCAATCATATTACTTTTGTCAAATAATTTATTTTAAGATTTAAATAGATTCCATTTATAAAAGATAAATGACCTTCTCTTAACCAACCCATTCACTTTTGTTAGTTTTGAGCCATCTATAAATAAAAGGTAGGTAGAAGAGAAGTCACACCGTAACTAAAGTATATAGGGAAGCTTTCGACCTGTTGCCAAGTTTGGTAAGTTTTTTTTTATTTTTTTAATTTCATAGTATGATTTTGGATTATGTTCCTTGAAAACTGAATGATTAAAAAAATATAATGAAGTTTATAGTAGATACCAAACATGACTCTGGTTATTTAAGTTATTACACAAGAAGGCTGGTGAACCCATGTCTCTGATTTGAGTTAAGGCAGTTATTGGAGACTGGTAAACCATGTTTGTTCTAGCCTAGAGGAATTGTGGTGTGACTTTACTACTAGATTAAACTTTTGTCACGATAATTAGCACTTTTTTCCTAACCTTTGGTATCTCTAATGTAGTTCTAGGAGACTGATGAACTCATGCCCGATCTAGGTTAAAGCAATTGGAGTGTGTCTTCGCTACTTGCTTAAACATTTGGCATGGTGGCTGAGCTTTATTGCTAAACTTTGGTGCGTCAAAGTTGTGACTAATCTTTACGTTCTTGAGGATAGAGAAATGTGACTTGAGGTTTTTTCTTAGGGAGTTATTTTATTTAAATCTTTTCCTTATTTATAAACATGAGTTATAAAGACTCCTGTTATTTAAGTTATTATACAAAGTAGTTGGGGACTTGAATTTCGTCCCTTAAATATGTATCAATGTTACATCCCAAGTTTGGGAGGGTGTAGATTGGTTTTAACCTCATATCAGAAAGTTATAGGAGACTAGTGAATTCATGTCTAATTTTAGTTAAAGGAATTTAGGTACGCCTCTTCTACCAGCTTAAACTATTGCCATGATGATTAGTGCTTTGTTTCTAGCCTCTAATATCTCTAAGGGCCTGTTTGGTTCAAAGGGAGAGGATGGAAGGGGAGGGGTTCATTTTCATTTTCCATCCCCTCCAAAATCCTCCAATTTGGAGGGAACAAAAATAAGGGGATGAGAGGGATTTGGAGCCCATCCCCTCCAATTTTTCATATCAAACAAGGGGAGCAGCTCATTTTTCATCCCCTCCCATTCCCTCCCTTTCAACCAAACAAGCCCTAAGGTGTGGCTAATTTTTTCTTTTCTGAGGGTAGATAAACGAGGTTTGAGTTCTTGGTTTTCTTAGAGATTATCTAATTTAAATCTTTTTCTTATTTATAAACATGAGTTATAGACTCTCGCTATTTAAGTTACCATAAAAGTATAAATGGTACGTTTCAAGTTTGCCAGGGGTGTATATTAAATTTGGCCCAATGGATCACAAAGTTATAGGAACCCATGTCTGATTTGTGTTAAAGGAATTTGGGTGCCTCTTTGCTGCTAGATTAAACTTTTGGCATGATGGTTAACAATTTCTTCCTAACCTTTGGTATTTCTAATCATTAATTAGTTGAGACTCATGCACTCATCTAAAGTTTGTATGTTTAAAATTTAATAAATTATTTATCTCTATATTTTGGGGGATCAGTACACACATGTTTTGTTATATATGTATGTACCCCTTTATTATGCATTCGGAAGCTTTATGGCTCAGGGGAAACAATAGTTAAAGTCCCCAAACCAAAAGTTTTAATATTTATTTTTGGGGCACTATTCATTTGGTAAAAATTGTACTTTAAGTTTACTAAGCATCGGGAGCTAACTCATTAACTAACCTTATGAATTTCAGTTACAATTTGATATCTCCCGAATTACTTCCCATTCTTAATTCAATTATCCTGCTAGGAAAAAATATCCATTTGTCATACCACTCATGCAATTAATCATGTCACACGATAATTTACATGCAACAAATTATGGGATACCATTCTTCAATTTACCATCACATCTTCCGCTGTGCAACTCTGATGTATTTCACTTCTGTTCTTAATATACCTATATGGTTGGGTAAGGGAGGGAGAGATTCGGGAGAATCTCAATGGCAAACACTAACAAAATGCATGCAATATAAATGCTTAGTGCATAATATGCTTGCCTTACCTCATCTTATGTTCATATAATGACATATTTGCATGCTCAATGCTTCACATCTTATACATATGGCCATAGCATCAATAGAAACAGAGCTTCAATTATTCATATATGTTACACATAATTAAGCAAAGCAATCATGCACATCAATACACAAATTAGGGGTGTTCATGGGCAGGGCTAGGCAAAGCGAAGCCCTTGTCCAATGCCCTACTTAAAGGATCAACGGGCTGTATTTTGTAGCTCGATGCCTCGCCCTGCTTGGTAGAAGCTCAAACATTTTCGGGCTGGGAAAGGTGGGCTTCGCCTTGCCCAACATTTATTAACCCAACTTTGAAGCCACTCTTCAAGGGAGCACAAACAGGTTCGTAATTGAGCTTTTATGCTTGAAAAACTTGACCTTTACTTGCATTTCTTGTGTTTAAAGATGTACCAAGAAAGGGTATCCAAGATATAGCAACCCTGGAAGAAAATGAATTTTCATAACAATCAAAGCAAAAGGCAAATTTCTACCAATTTCAAAGCAAGCAGTTCCCATTCTACATTAAAGGGAGGAACATCTATAATTCTACACATGGAACCATTCCAAAATAAGTCTACAACTTAAGTCTTGAAGTCAAAAAGAGTAAAGACTGCCATATGTCTTAACAAATAATCAAATGCCCATACTTGAAGAATTAAATAACATCTATAAGCCATTAAAAACAAGGCATCAAAAAATTGTAACTAAAGCCTTGTAGTTATGCAAGTGGTTGCATCAATCCCTCAAAATTGACAAACGGATGAAACAGTTAGAATTACCTACAAGCAAGCAAAAAAGAAAGCATGTAATTAGTACAAGGAAATTTACGTGTACAAGTAAATTTTTAAAGGTTGCAAATTACCTACATGGCAACTCATTCTTGTAAAATTATTCTTCAATCACCATTATTCAACCATACCCATTACATTCTCCCTTTTCCAAGTGTAGCATCTAAGGAGGGAAAAAAAATAAAAGAACAATTGCATTACAAATTATGAAGTAATATCTCTGTGTTTAGGTGTGTGCATATATGAATTTATGAGCATCAGAATAAAATCTTAACTTGCAAGCTGAATGGCATTTTTTTTCTCACTAAAATTATCAAACTCACGATGCTTTTCAACAAATTCAAAGAGAGATTGCCCAGATTGTAGCCAATTTTGGCTACAAATAAGTGCTTCTGTCATTTCAGGAAATAGAGAGCTCCTATAATGATCAACCACATGTCCTCGTGTACTAAAGGTAGACTCATAAGCCACTGTGGAAACTGGCATAGCTAATACATCTCATGCCATGTGGGAGAGATTTTGTATTTTTCGGAATTAGCTTTCCACCATAATAGTATGTCAAACTCAGTTGTTTAAGGGACTTCATCTCTTGAGTTAGTTGCAATATATCTATCTAACTCAGTTCAAAGATCTGTTGAGGTTTTTTGTTTCATAGATTCTAACCACTTATGACCAAGATCCTCTTCATCATCATCAAAAGAAGAAAATGAACCCGCACCTGTTGTACTTGTTGAGGCAATTCCTAATTCAATAGAAACCCTTATAGAGTACTCATTAAACAACAGACACAAACAATCTTTATCCCTTTCCTTCATAATCAAGCATAAGTCAGGGTTAGCAAAAAGGACATCAAACATATGATACACATAAGCTAGCTTATACTGAGGATTTTAAATTACAGCTATAAATAGCAATGAATTCATATTATCTGCTTGACCCCAATACTATTCATACTTCACCTGCATGCTAGTGCTTATCTCTCCCAAGAACTTGTTAGCATTATTCATAACATTCTTTCTCAACATTTTCTGATCACGAGCAATATGCTGGAAACATTCATTTGATGTTACAAAAAGGGAATTCAAAAATTTCAATGTTATTTCATAAAAGACCTTCAAGAATTTGATGAAGACCTTAGCATTATCCCAATCATTTATAATAGGACTAGAAAAGGCTTCACGCTCACGCCTAACACCACCAGAAGCATCACCTCATGCTTAGAGCTTGAATTAGTTGTGAAATATTGTCAGAATCTTCATCATGTATCCACTCAAATACCTTCTGAAACTTCATGGCAGCTTCCAACATCAAGTATGTTGAATTTCACCTAGTGATCACATCAAGGCAAACACAGCTTTTGATGTCTATTTTCTCAGCTTCAGCCCAAGTTTTGAATTTAAGAAAGCGTGAAGGAGAAGAACAAACATATCTAACAGTACTTTGAATGACTTTAAAGCTATCTTTCGTCTCTTTAATTCCTTCATTCACCACCAAATTAAGAACATGGGCACAACACCTTAGTTGTAGATAATCACCTCCATACTGTAAGCCATTCCAACTCCTTAAGCGCCTTTTAAGATATCCCAAAGCTATATCATTAGATGAGGCGTTATCCACGGTTATTGTGAACACCTTCTCAATTTCCCAATCCAACAAGCATTTTTCAATTGTCCTCCCTATAGTATCATCTCTATGATTTTCTACCCTAACAAAATTCAGAATCCTCTTGTGCGGTTTCCATTCTTTATCAACAAAATGTGTTGTCAAGCATAGTTAGTTGAAATTTTGGTTCGATGTCCAGCAATCTGTCATGAGACAAACATTTTTAGATCTTTTCTTCAAGAATGTCTTCAATACTTTAACTTCTCCAAGATAACATTGCCACACATCCCTTGCAATTGTTATTCTTGAAGGGATTGGAAAGAGCGGTTCAAACTAATTTAACAACTTAAATGAAGGCTTTTTGACAATTTTGAACGACTGCTCGTCACATATAATGAATTCATCCAAAACTCTTTTGCATTGTTTCTCATCATATTTATGTGAGACCAAAGATCTTCCCTGCCTACTCGTCCCACTAGAAAACACATTTAACATGGCTTGTTTTTTATATGCAGTGGCCTTATATGGATTCTCTCGACACTTTGGGATGTGCCTCAACATAGAATTTGTTCCAGGGTGATTTGGATCAGCTTCATAAGTCTTATGACAATACTTGTAAGCTACTAAGCGCTCCCCATTAGTTTCTTCAATTCGCATTCTGATAAAGTAGTCCCACACCTCTCATATGTGCTTGGGTTCTCTTTCTTTTTTCTTAGTACCCTTACTTTCAACATTTGTGATTTGGGTAATAGGTTCAATCAATGTTTGTGGGGGCTTTGGAGGAGGAAGAGGGGGGAAGGGGTAGGGATGGACACTTTGAGCAATATGTGGAGCAAGAAGAGGAAGTGTAGGGCTAAGGGAAGGAGCTTTACCAAGTCCATTAGGATTAGAAGTTGGTGCTTGACTCAGTCCTGTAGGGGTTGGTGTTTGAATAGGGGTCGAAGCACCATGAGATATTTTAATAGGGGATGGTGATGTAATAGAATCTTGATCATCCATTGACCCTAAAATTTTGGGAAAAATCATAATTGGAGGACAAATACAACATTTTGGGCTGGACAACAAAGATTGGCAACCAGAAGAAATCCAAATAATGAACATATAAATAACATAAGAATAATAAGAATGATAAATAACGTACAGAATGATAACTTAAATTATAGGATCAAGGATGCTAAAAATTTCTATTACATCACCATCCCCTATTCCATCATAATGAACATGTAAATAACATAAGAATAACAAGAATGATAAATAACATAAACTTGTACAGAAGAAAATTCATATAAAATAACAAGAATGATAAATAACATAAGATTTGCAACTAGAACAAAATTCAAAGCTTTTGTACTGTTGGGCAAGGTATCAAGTGAAAAAAAATGCACTTGGGAGTAGTTATCAACTAAAACTTGCAAACCTCATGTGATTATATAATGAACATGTAACCACACTTTTGTTTTAGGAGTCTTTCATCTGAATAACTTCTCCGTTTCGATTTGATATAATATAAGATGGAAATAATATCACTTAACATGATCCTCTCTCATAATGATAAATGTTACTGAACAAAATGGTGGAAGAGAGTAGAACATAAGGGACAAAAATCTCTACATCAAACATGCTAGATTATTTTTATCAGAGGAATGTCCTTTGCAAGTTGGGTTAAATACTCAAGATCACCTCCAAGCAAAGACATCATTACCGTTGCATCCAAGAGGAGCAGGTTATGATGACATTCTACCTCCTGGCTTTAAGGGAACTCAATCCTCAAGTTAGATGTAGATTAAGCTCTCCCAGATTTTAGTGATCAAATGGACCAATCTACTTAAGGTGTATGTGTGGGATGTGTGTATTCCAGTTTTTGTGTTGAACAATTTTCTTATTTGTTGGATGGCTTTTCAAATAGAAGAAAAAAAGGAAGATGCAAGAAAATCTCAAGTTTTGTTTCATTCCTGTATGGTATTTTAACTTGTTTCAACAAATTGAGCTTAATCTCACATGGCAAGTGGTGGCTGCGGATGAAAGCAAAGAGGTAAAGGATCAAAATCAAAGAGAGATGAAAGTACTTGAAGCCATTTATCCCCGCCCCATCTATAGACTTAAATATGCAGTTCTTATTTAATTACCGAATATACAACCATTTCACCAAATATATATACACACACAACTCGTGCAGATAGCAAGATATGATGGAACACTATAAAAGTTTCAGAATCATAGTGCAAGTGTTGCCTCAAGAGAAAGGAAGTGTTGTTCATTTAACACTAGAATGTGACACGAGGTAGCACCCTCGAACCCTAGGGATCTAGACCAAGCTAAGAAAGAAAGGATCTAGACAGAAAGAAAAACAAAACCAAGCTCAGAAAAAAAAAATCAGAACCAAGTTCTGAAAAAAAATAAAAAGAAAATCGTAACCATTGGAAATGAGCTTCTGGCCGATCTTCGATCAGCAAAAAAGGTGAACAGAGATAAGGTGCCATAGAGAGATTGAGAGACAACGAGGAGCGCTAAAGGCCCAAAGTGAGCAGTAGCAGCAGCTAGAACTTGGAAGTGTCGAGCTGCCGAGCTGGTTCGCAGTCGAGGACTCGCGGCTAGGGCAAAAGAAAAAGATGAGATTTGAGAAAGTCAGAAATAGAACAGAGAAAGGGTTAAGGGTTAATGACTTAATGCCGTGTGTGTGTGTGTGTAATGGACGAGCAAAGGACTCACTAAGACTCTCACTAAAGGGTCGGCCTAATAAAACATATAATATAATATAATATAATTATATAAACTGTTAAATAAAAAAAAACTTACAACACATATATTAATATATATATAAAATTAGATACCTACGGGGCAAGGTCAAATGGGCAGGGCGACATACCCTACCCAATGCCCAACCCTTCCTGCAAAAATGCCCAGCCCAATTGTGCCTAATTTTTTTTAGGGCTCAGGTGGGTGCACCGGGCATCTATGCTTCATGAACACCCCTGACACAAACATAAATACCAAGTATATGCAAGGTAGGTAAGTTTACTACATTTTGCATTTATGTCCTCCTCTTGTACCCTTTCTTCCAACCATTAGAGTTGCTTGAAGAATCTTCCATTGCCCCTTCCTTGACATTTTATGGCCTTAGATACATAACCACATGACTTGTTAGAACCATGAAAGCAAGTCATTACTCATGGCTTGTTTCTCTTATATAATCTTTCAAAACTCTTGTGTTATGCCAAATGAGTGTCTAATCTAAGACACATTATGTGTCTCTTGACCCTTGTGATTTGGGTATCTATTGTGGTCACATTAGGTTCTAAAACATGTCTCTACTCTTTGGACCCATACTAGTCACAATTTATCTCAAATGTCACAAATTCGTAGGGCAACCCTAATTTGTCAGACTTTATTGGTCAACTTTAAAAATTCATAACTTAATTTAGAAAATTCCAAATGGGATGATTCCAGTTCCTATGTAAAGCTATTTAATTCTGAAAGGTAAAACAATAAAATGATCCACCTAACCCTTCAGAACTAAGTCATATTTTTTGTCTGAATTTAATAACTTTAAGAATCGAAAGAATTCATCATAAGCAAAAGTGGGAAGTTTCCTCAGTCTCAAGCCAAACTTAGCAACCCCTATAATGGAGGATGAAAAGAGCCAGGAGAATTTAATGACTGATAAGTTAGTGACTAAAGATAAATATAAGACAAGATAGATTATATATAATTTAGAGGTATATATTTTCTGATTTGTTTATGAATCTTACATTTCAATTATTTCTATCTCTGTATACTCTATGCTCCTATATTAAGCCTTTTGCTGTTGTGTTTGGATCAATTTCAGAATTCAGTCTAATCCCCCCTCATATACCTCTTTTCCTCCCCTTTCCCCCTCAGGTCTCCCTCTCATCCCTTCTGTTTCTGCTTTGTTCTTTCATTTCTATCCCTCTTTGCATCTCTGTTCTACATTGCTATAGGCCGAGGATGACAAGAAAGGGAACACAAACATTTCAGAATGATAGAGTAACACCTTTTTTCTCCATTTCATGCCACAAAATATTGAACTAATATCATAATACAACCAGATAATGAACTGCTTTTTACCTTCTAAAAAAAAATAAAGATAAGCCTGTGTGCTGGAAAACAGGAACTTTCAACGTACCATCAAAAACAGCAAAAAAGGCGACCACCATCAACCTCTGATATCCTTGTCTCATAAAAATCCTCCATTGAAGTCCTTTTACCCTTGAAACTGGAATATCCATAGCTGAATTTTCCATTTCGACTTCCAGAGAGATAGCTAATAAAAGATAGCCTACTTTAGTCTATTGCATAGTTTATTGTTTAAGGCCAATAACAGCGTAAACAAACTATTGCACAAAATTCCAGAAATCCGTAATGCTTTTTACCAGTTTTAGTAACTTCCAAAGTCCTAGTAAAATAATACTCATGGAATTGCTATTGAGTATTGAAACCCTTAAGCCTATCAAAAAGACACGTATCATTTATCAAACATGGTTAAAAATAAAATTCTAACATGCCATCACACTTTTCCATGGTACCCCTTCTCTGTACGGACAAATAATTTCCAATAGCAGATAAGAGGGTGAGAACAGCTAAAAACGCCCAGTATCAGGTATCTTCTATGATAACAATAATGAAAATATATTTAATTTCCCCTCAGATTTTGTTTGGGCGGTGAAACCAAAAATGCAAAAACCAGTTTCCATTTCAAAAATGCACAAATTGTTCTGTCGAGAGATTCCATCAGTGGATCAATGAAGGGTCAATTTAACTCTTAGGGTGGTAGTCAAAAGTTCAAAATAAATCAGCCACAAGACAACAGCAAGAAGAAGCTACTGAATGCATTTATTGCTCAATTGAAATTTCCTGGCAAGGCTACTGTTATTTAAGAATAAAAGATTCTTAAAAATTTCCGCCAAATGGTTTTCTACATCATGTTTTAACTATAAAAATGGAGATACATAAAATATGGGAAACAAGAACATTATTGATTATTCAATCAGTAAACTATTCTGTCAGAACAAAATCTATGCAACTCAAATTTGTCCTATTTATCATAAAGACAGTTAAATTTTGGAATTTTAAAGGGATTGTCTTTTTGTAATAACAAATTTTGCGTGGATTTGGATCAAATCCAAATGCATCAAATTCTATGCATCCAAATAATGGGTTGGTCCAAGTCCAAATCGCCATAATCCAAACATAACCTGAATATTTTGACAAGCTACTGTTTGTGTCAAATTGCAGCATCCAACAATTTAATTCTAGCTTTAGTGGTCTAATCTTTATGCTAAGCGAGAAATGAACTTATGGTTTCTTGTCATAAATGCTGGAAGGGAAAAATAATGTCAATATATAAAACCTATAGAAAGCAAACTATTCACAGAGTAAACAATGTGGCTTCAGCTTCAATCTTTGTGCAACACACAAGGCCCAGAGAACAAAAGAGGACAAATAATCCTCCCAGAGAATTAATAAAACAAGCAAAAAGCAGTAAACAACACTAGCTCAAAAAAGCTTTACAATCCCTTTGTAAATTCTCAAAGGAAACTCCTCTAGAAAGACCATTTGTTGATTGGACAGCTAGAGGGAGGCCAAGTTCCTTCCTGAAGAAAATTTGCCGAGAGAAACTTTTGCTAAAATTTCTAGCTTTCTGCTCCAATCATAGACACAACAAGCCTGCAGAGACAGCACCCGGCCAAAAATCTTTTTGCTCCTTATGACTCCCAAAACCCTGGAACACAACAGCTTAGAAATATCTACATCCATTGGTGGCATAATTGCAAAATACTATATAAGAGATATCTTGAATGAAGCGAATCAGAAATTCTCCCTCAATTTGGTTGTTTTGGTAAATCCTGTACCTTTTGTGGCATGAAAATTGTATGTGAACTCACCAAATCATTAAATGCGAAATTCAATGATTACCATAACGAGCTTCAAACACTTAAAAGAGTATAAATAATTAGACACGGGTATTAACATCAAAAGATTTTTTAAAGGATGACTAATTCACAAGCATAAACCTAAATGTTGTTCTGTAAGAGCACCATCTGACACAGAGGAACAAAAATACAAACAAAAATTCCCACACTTTACAGAAACTTGCCCCAGGAAAGTATTCCGGAATGTCAATCCCCTTGATAGGCAGTTTGGTCTGTATAAAACATCATACAGCCCAATCATGAAACGAATTCAAATATTCAATAATCTCGGGGCAACATTAAATGAATTGTGATGCACAAATCATCCATATAGCACATGCTAAGAACATGATATGAAAACAAGATTCAGGTATAATAAGAGGCCTCCGGCTCAATATTCATAATTCCCCATAAAAACTCGAAAACCCAATATGCAGCCAAATCAAGCCCGACAAACAAAGGGGAGAGGCGGGGAATGAAATTGAAAAATTGAAAATTTCAAACAAGCAAACGAATCCAGCGTCCAATGAATAGCGGGAAGCGGGACCCTCCTGAGGCCACCTCAGCTGAAGAGCGAAGTGGAATCCTCGGAGGAAATCACAGGTTTCGCCGCCGGTGGCTGTGCGGCCTGATCGGTATCAGCGGAAGGCGGAACGGGATGAAGAATCCGTGGCACTGGAAGAGGAGGGAGGTGAGGCAGAATCTGTGGAGGCCGAAACAGTGGGAGCGACGGGAGGAGGGTCCGTATCTGGGATCATTCTGCCATTTCAGTGTCAGAGAGCGTACATTTGCTTTGAATTCTTCGGGCCCGCTCTGGTTTTTTGGTCTCCTCGCTTATTTCGCTCATTTTGTCTCCCCTGCCGTTTTGGAAGAGTGAAAATTACACTTACGCCCCACAAAAATTACTTTCAAGTTTATCTGTTACTATTATATATTTTTTTTAAAAAAACCTGTTATCCTTTTCGGAAGTATTAATTTTTTTCATATCACGTTAAAGTTTAATATAATTAATAAGGATAATTTTAAAAAATTATTTAAATTAAAATTTAATAATTTTTAACCAACTTTTATTTTAAGATTGAGACTCATGACTTTAAATCTTTAATTTTTATAATTAAATTAAATCAATATTAAGTAAAAGTTTCAAATACTTAAGTCAAACAATTTATTTTAAGTTTTAAAGATATTTCAATTCTAAAAGATAAATTATCTTTTTAAGAATTTTTTTAACCAATCCAAACATTTTTGTTGGTTTTAAGCCGTCTATAAATAAGAGCAGCCCCCAATGAAGAGAAGTCCCACTTTACCGAAAGCATAGTGTGAAGATTTGGACTTGCTGTCACGTCTCGTAAGTTTTTTAAACTTTCATAATATGATTTCGAACTATTTTCTCTTAAAATTTACATATTCCTTGAAAAGTTGAATGATTCAAAAATATAATCAATTTATTAGTATATAGGAAACATGAGTTATAGAGACTCTCATTATTTAAGTTATTATACAATTAGTTATACACTTTTATATAAATTGAGGTGCACCTCTACTACCAGCTTAAACTTTTGTCATGATGATTAATGCTTTATTTCTAACATTTGGTATCTTTAAGGTGTGGCTAATCTTTTCTTTCTTGAGGGGTGGCTTTAGTTCTTGGTTTTTTTTTTTTTTTTTTGAGGAGTTATTGTGTTTTAATCTTCTCCTAGAGACTCTTATTATTTAAATTATTATATAAGTAGTTGGGGACTTGAATTTTGTCTCATGAATATGTATCAGTACGTTTCGAGTTTGGGAGGGTGTGAATCGAGTTCAGCCTGGTAGACCATAAAGTTATAGGAGATTAATGGACCCGTGTCTAATCTAAGTTAAAGAAATTAGGGTGTGTATCTACTATTAACTTAAATTTTTATCACGATAATTAGCACTTTTTTCCTAACCTTTGATATCTCTAAGGTGTGACTAATGTTTTCTTTCATGAGGATAGATAATTGTGGTCTTAGGTCTTGGTTTTTTTGGGTAGTTATCCTGTTTTAATCTTTTTCTTATTTATAAACCCAAGTTATAGAAACTCATTTAAATTATTTTACAAGTAGTTGGGGACTCGAATTTCATCATTTGAATATATGTCACTGGTACATCTATCAATGATACATGTTGAGTTTAGGAGGGTATGGATATGATTCGATCTAGTGGATCATAAAGTTATAGGAAATTGATGAACCCGTTTTTTATTTGAGTTAAAGAAACTAGGATGCGTTTTTGCTACTTGTTTAAACTTTTGGCACAATGGTCAGCGACATTTGATATCTCTAATGTGTGGCTAATATTTTCTTTTTTTGAGGATAGATAAATGTGGCTTGAGTTCTTGATTTTCTTGAGGAGTTATCTTGTTTAAATCTTTTCCTTATTTATAAACATGAGTTATAGAGATACTCATTATTTAAGTTAATATACAAGTAGTTGGGGACTCAAATTTTGTCCCTTGAAGATGTATCAATCTAATTAAAAAAGGCATAAACGATATCTCTAAATTTGGGAGGGTTCTGGATTAGATTTGGTCTAGTGAACCATAAAGTTATAGGAAACTGGTGGACCCATGTCTAATTTGAGTTAAAGGAAATGGGTTAGTTCTCTGTGCCTAACCTTTGGATCTCTATAGAGATAATATAATCTAGTAATGAATTTGTGTGCTAACAAGCATGATTAAATTTTTTGAATGATTTATATAAGTAGACATTGTGGGAGACGAAAGTATACCCCAGATGAATGTCAAGATGAAAGATTTATTATTCTTTATAATTTACTTACATATTTTAATGAATTCTATATTATTCTTTAATTACCTAATATCTTGATTATATTATTGATTTAATCATTCTATTCGTTTGTTGGACAAGTTAGTATTTCCATCACAACAAACATCCTAATTCAACGTCAAAATTGAAGTCATCATGGCATCCGTTCAAGAAACCTCTGAAGATTACTTCAACATCAACTTTATAGTTCATTCTCTTGTCATTTCGCGTGAGAGAGGAGTTCTTGAATCAATGTCTTTTCTCGTGTTTGAACCTCCTTTTTTCATGCCTTGTGAAGAATTGCTCCAAGATGTTTCAGGATTTCTTCGTAGAAATCTATCCAATTATGTCCGTGAGCATGACCTTCAACCACTGGCATCTCAAATCATATCTTATTATCATTATGCACTTCAAAATACTGCCTCGGAAACTGAAACTACAGAGGCTCGCATAATACCATTGTTCTTGGATTTACCGTTAATCACTCTGGATGGATCAGAAACTCAAAATTTGATCGAGATTGATGATGATGATTCTAATCTGTTGACAGAAATCATGGATCAATCAATGCAACATTTCACTATGATTTCAGCTTCAAAGGAGGCTATAGCATCACTCAAGAAATTGGAAGCTTTAAATGATGAAATGAAGGCAAACACGTGTAGTATATGCATGGAAGGTTTTGAAGAAGATTTTGGAAACGTTTCTGCAATGCCATGCAGCCATTTTTATCACCATAATTGTATTGTAACATGGCTGGAAACAAATCATACATGTCCATTGTGTCGCTTTCAAATGCCTACAGAATAATTTTATGTATACTATATATACACAATCTTATTATGAAATTTCATCATTCAGATATTTATTGCTGAAATATTATTTTAATTGTTTTTTTAGGTTTCATAATGTTTTAATTGATTATAGAGTTTTTCTATTGAAAATTATGCTTCTACGTATCAAAAGTCAATAGTGTTCAAATTAAAACTCATATTTCAAAAACTGATATTGATAGACTCCATCAAAGCCTTTCGACATTACACTTAGTTGGTCGTGATCCTTTGATCGTATCAGAATATGTCCTCTATACAATTAAAGATATACAAAAATTGAGCTCACCTTGACACACCACATAGTATTGAATTTTCTAATAAGGGGTGTCAATTCTATTACAAGGGAATTTGAATTTTTAAATACACACATCTTATTAGTGAAAACAAGTTTCAACATAACCGAAAAATCAAGATGACCAACCACTAAATCCCTCTTGAAATGGATGATACAATATAAATGTTAAAAACAAAAAAGAACAACCTCACTTCCAAATGAAGAACAATGTCGTGATTATTAATTTATTCTATTTCAAATATCACCCAAAAATTATTTTCCTTTTCAAAGAATAAAGAAACAGTTACAAATTCTAAACAAGTTTATACTCCCTCTAGTCCTAATAATTAGACACCCACTAGAAATTTTTCATCCTTCTTAATATAAGACACTTTGCAAAATGTATGAATGAAGCATTTATGGTTTTTTAAAAATAAGCCCTTCATTATTATACCATGCTCCAACCCTCTCTCTTTTCTACACTCTGATTAATGTGGAGAACAAAACTATTATCCCACACGTGGACCAAAAACCATTTAATTAAGGGAAATTTTTAAATACTGTCATCATTTCCAAAGAAATCAAAGTTATCAACAAATTTTAACCAATTTTCTTAATCTATGCAATTCAGTTAAAGCAGAGATAATATCAGCAATGAAGGGAATAGTTCACGACATCAAATTCATTCCTTTTTTTTTTTCAAAAAAGGAAAGATTAAGGTTGAGCTAGTATTGAATGTGTAAGATAAACTGACTTTGTTTGATATGATGTTCCAAAGTCCTATTCTAGCTATTATTATAAAATCAACACCATCAATCACTTCTTCCTAAGCCACAATAGAAATGAAAAGGGTGGGGATTTAGCAAATAGCATATATAGGCCAATAGAGGAGTAACAAATGGAAACTTAAACTTATAATTATAGACAACCTGAATTTCTGGATGAGCAACAACATTTGGTTTAACAAGTTTGTCAACAAATCCAAGGGAAACGGTTAGAACACTAAATTAACCCACACAAGGTCAGACCGTTCAACTTAACTGAAAGACAAGTAACTTAAAAATGAAAGACAAGATAGAGGTCAGTACAGCACTGGTATTTAACAGCCAAAAATAAATAAAAAGGATACAAGAGCAAATATACCTACCTAAATAACAAATCCCTCAGCCTGTTCAATTCTTTGATGTTCATCACATTAGTCGTGGCTCACATGGAATGCCGTTTTTTTACCCTTAGTCTTATATCTCTCATTTTTTCTTCTTTCCTCAGGCCTTCTCTTTCTATGCTAATTGTGCATAACAATAGCTATCTTTGTCTCTTTGGTAAAGTCAGGATGGCTACTTATATTCTTAAAGGGATTCTTTTCCAGGTATTCAGCGGTCTGAGAACCTCCCCGACCTATCCCAAAAAAACAACCAAAATAACTATAAGTAAGCAGAAAAGAAACAAAAGTAAGTAGAAACATGAATGTTACCAAAAAACCAAAAGAAAGAAAGAAGAATGAAAAGAAGGGTAGAAACATGAATAAAAGATGTAAAATATAACAATCATAAGAAGGCACGAAAAAGGGCAGGCAGGTAGCCCCTCGAATTTTAGGCTTTTGGATCCAAATTGATATATCCCGATTTTATCATAATATTTAATATCATATTTAGAGATTTTATCATTAATTTTTGGGTTAAATAACATTTATTATGATTAAATTAAATTAAAGATAATTGTGTGAAAATAAATCTTAAAAGGATATATTTGTTATAATCTTGTAATTACTTTTTAAAATTTGAATTTTGAATAAAGATATTACAAGATATTGATCTGAATTGTAGGTCACATTGGAAAAGAAGGAGCTGAGGGACCAAAAAGTAAAGATTTTTAAGGACTGAAGCAGAAAATAAGATTCTACGTGTGTCTCCAAGGGAATTCTTACAGAAAGAAGGGTATATTTCTGTAATATTATCTGTCACTTTCATAGAGGAAAATATCAGAGATAATTACAGAAAAGTACCCCTAATTTACAAAACGTCATTTGGGTCCCAAAATACGCACATCACCGCTGAAACTGATTCATTTGCTCTCAGCGGAAATTACAGAATAGAACCCTGAATTTCCAAAACTCCAGTTTGGTCCCAATATCCGAAAACCAGCGTTCTTTCCCTTGGAACTGATTTTTTTTCCAGATTCTCATACAAAATCTTGGAAAATCTTATCTGAATATAGTTTTGAAAGATTTTTGCTGCAACTTGAGGAGATTTGACCTAGGTTTCAATTAACAAAAAATAAAAAATAAAAAGAGACGAACGCAGGCACAGAAGGGGATCTAAAATTAGAGAGAGAGCAGACAGCGAAAAGAACACAGCGGCAGATCTGAATCAACGCTCCAGAACTCAGAAAGACGCACCACAGACGCACATCAGAACCTGGAGGAGAAGCACACACGCGGACAGAGCGGCAGATCTGAGCGAGAACGAGAACAGGACGCACAGAACGGAGGACGCCACAGAAGAGAAGGAGAACAACGATCAAGAATCACCAACAACGCCGCTCTGCTTCTCTAATCTATTCCTTTCATCTTAATTTCATGGATTCTTGGTATCTTGGAGGGGTTGTAAGTGTGATAAATTCCATGAGAGGCTAAATTCCTTCTTGCTTCTTGGAGATGGAAGATTGGTTTGAGTTCCAGAGATACATCCAGGGGAGTTAATTGTTTTAATCCTTTTATTTAATTATGTAACGAATTTCCTGAGTTAGGATTTTATATTATATGGTTAATTTACTGAGATTGCGAGTTGTTTATCTTAGTAGGATTGAACAATTGTGATTTAGATTGATTTATGTAATTTGAGATTTAAATTTTTATATTTCCTTTTGGTTTAATGTGGTTGTTTATTCTTTCATAGTTTGAATGAATATTATGACTGCTTAGATCTTATTTGAATATTTCAGTTGAATGTTCATTATATAGAGGAATAAGTTGCATGAATCTAATCCTAAATTGCACACTAAGTGGTATTTAATAGTGTATTAAGAGGTAATTATCTAGCTAGAGTTCTAGGGGTAATCACCAATTAATATAATAGACTTAACGCGTTGTTAAGGTTTAATTTTTGACTTAGTGAATGGGTTAACTCCCAATTCAATTTGAGCAATGATAACCTATATTCCATTTTTCCAAGAAGCATTCATCATTAATTTGTTTAAATCACAATTTCATTAATTATTTCAACAATTTCTCAAAAATCCAAAAAAAATAGTAGTCTAAATTATTTTCCATTATTAAAAAGTAAAAAAAATCAATTTAAAACCCATCAAAATATTTTTTGTCACTTAGTTAGATTAGGAATTAATTAAAAGGCTCCTCAAGAGAATACGGCCCGAGTTGTGCCCTTCACTGCATAATTTGGTTTATTTTGATTTAACCTGAGGCGACTAAAGGCTTTAAATCACAAATCCAAAGCAAATATCCAATATCCAAATCCTATTCAACATTTGACAAATGGATATATTTCTCTTACCTGTATCTAAAATACCTAAATAATTTTACAAGGATAGAGCACCAGGCAAGGGATAGAGAACATCCAATGATATTTAACAATTATATTTATTTTTCAAAATATAATATAAAACATATATTTATAATCTATAATTAAAAATCTCCTCGTTTCAATAATTGTGTGGGGAAACATTTCCTTTTAAACATTAGCAGCTTGGCTCCATTTTGTAGCTCTGTGGCCATTTGGCCATTTCACTTTTCTAATTTTTCAAAAGAAACACTGTTATTCATAATTCATTTGATTTTTATACAAATGTTTGGTATCATTCTTTTTGGTTTCGGGTGCAACTAATTTTATATCTATTAAACTATGGTATAGTATGATATTTCTTTAGACCTTTACATATAATACAAGGATCAGTAGATCTAGTCTTAAAATAATGTATGAAAAAAAGTAATTTAACAAATAAATAGGTAGCAAATCAAGTCTGTAGCATATAATATAATTTTCTTATGGATAGTCTAATTACTATGTCTAACATACAGAAGCTATATATCTTGTCAGGGTAGCCTATCCACTCAGTGATGTAGGATGAATACTGTGTATCCAAAGGCTAAATCTTAATTCACTGATGTGTAAACATAATAAAGATTTAAAAGTCTATTAGAGTTAGTTAAGGGATATAGCCGTTAGGCTAATGACAGCTGTTAAGTTTGTTAGTTGGGGAATTAGAATGATGGTTGTTAGTTTAGTTAGAAGGGTTGCTTATATGCCTATAAATAGATGTCCTTACCTATTGTTTCTCTTAGTCTATGATTGATAATGAAATAGTTCAGAAATGTTTCTCACTTATTCTCTCTCGAATCCTCTGTTTCTCCTTCTCTATTCCCTCTTCCCCTCTCTTTCTCCCTTTCTTTTTATATAGAATTACAATTCTGTATTAGTGGTATTAGAGCCTTCAATCCTTGGCCCTTCTACTGCAATACTGAAAAGGAAAAAAAGAAAAAAAAAAGTCCTCCCAATGTGGCTTGTGCATATGCATCTCAATTTCATTCAAGAAGCTTCGAAGAACGTCTCCAACAAATATAGAGGCAAATCCTGCTATAGCATCTTCAACAGTAGGGGTCAGTAGCTGAGTTTAATTATGAGTTTGATTCCCTCTCAAACAATCTAGATGTGCTAGAAGATTACTTGGTAAAGTCATTTGTTTGGCTTGAAAGAAGAGATTGTAGAATCAGTAAAGCTTTTCAACCCTCTCACTTTGCCTTGAAGCTCGACAATTGACAAGTGTAGTCAATCTCACTCACCCTTCTCACCCCAACTAATTGAATTCTCCTAAGTTTGAAACTTGTTAAAAGTAGTAGTGAAAGGCGTAATAGAAATCGTAAATACGATTAGCAATGTTGTCATTCGTATTACAAGTTTAGTCAATGATTTCACACATTACACTTTTACTTGTAAAAATTGATAAGTGTAGTTAATCTCCCACACCCTTACCCAATTATTTGAATTTTTTGCAAGTTTGAAATGTGTTAAAAGTAGTGGTAAATGGTGTAAAAGAAATGACAAATACATTTACTAATGTTGTCATTCGCATTATAAGTTTAGTCAATGATTTCAAACATTATGCTTTTGCTTGTAAATATTGGTAAGTGTAGCCAATCTCGCACACCCCGACTCAATTAGTTGAATTTTTCCAAGTTTGGAACATATTAAAAGTAGTAGTAAATGGCGTAGAAGAAATGGTAAATACTAATGTTGTAATTTGCATTACAAGTTTAGTCAATGATTTCAAACATTTCACTTTTGCTTGTAAATTAAAAATTGATAAATGTAGTCAATCTCGCACATCCTTACCCAATTAGTTGAATTTTCCCAAGTTTAGAATGTGTTAAAAGTCACAGTAAATGGTGTAAAAGAAATATTAAATATCTTTACTAATGTTATCGTTCTTATTACAAGTTTAGTCAATGATTGCATACATTTCACTTTTACTTGTAAAAGTTGATAAGTGTAGTCAATCTTACACACTTCGACCCAATTAGTTGAATTTTTTCAAGTTTTGAATGTGTTAAAAGTAGTAGTAAATGGCATTAAAAAAATGGTACATATCTTTACAAATGTTGTCACAAGTGTAATATTATTATATTATATTATATTAATTATTTTTAAATTGATTTATTTAGTTTGGAAGTACAACAGTCAACATATAATTAGAAAAATGTCTAAAAAACAGAATAAAATTCTGATGAATTATTTTTTATTTTTATAATTATAAATATTTTCAACCATGTTACAAGTATAGTAAAAATATAGAGCTAAAGTGCTTAAATAACCTTCAACTTTTTTGAATAATGCAACAGCAACCATAAACTATTTTTTTGATCAAAAGTAATTACCAACATTATAAAAGAGAGCAAAAGTAACAGTGACATTAATAATCCCAAACGTCCGTTAACGTCCATTAAAAAACCTCTCATCTTTTATTTACTTTTGCATTAAAAAAAATTTATGGTTATTTTTGCACTTTTAATATAATTTAATAGCTATTTTAGTACCTTAACCTCTCATTGAAAACCTCATGGTAACATACGTTTGTGATTGTGGTCACTTTTATTGTTTTTTATAATATTTATGGTTACTTTTCCTCAAAAAACTAATTTATGGTTACTATTACACTTTTCAAAAAAGTTGAAAATTATTTAAGCACTTCAACCCAAATATGTATTTAAGTGTTATCAATTGCATGACAAAAGTTGTTAATTGCATGTTGCCAAATCTTAAGAGCTAACTTATATATATATATATATATATATATATATATATATATATATATATATATATATATATATATATATATATATATATATATATATATATATATATATATATATATATTTGTGAATATACATGACACATAATAAGCTTGGTGACTCAATGAACACCTGTATTTTGTGACCCAAAGGTTGGGAGATCAAACCCCACTCTAACACTCATGGCACAATTTGATTATTAAGAAAAACATGGCACAAAAATATCTCGTTGGAGCTTCGGTGTTGGTTAGTAGGGGCGGGGCTTCAGGCAGTAAGGGATCTTGTCTTTTTTTGGAAAAGAATGTGAGGGGCATTTTAATAAAAGTACCAACACTTTAAAATCTCATATTCTTACATGTTTACTAATTTGTCCTTTTGAATATTTACATGACATTTTGGGGGTTTTTGAAGTTCAAGAGGTATTTTTTGATAATTTTCCTTATAGGTAAATGGACCTAAATTTTGCCCCAGAAATAAATATCCTTGAAGCAATTTTTAAAATTTGAAAATAATGTAATAAAAGGTGCTTCTTTAATAAAAATTAAGGGAAAAATAATCTTTTAGTTCTTATAGTTTTGGCTCACTATAGTTGAGTTCTTTAAGCTAAGTATGAATTTGTTTCATCCAATCCCTATATTTTTTACTCACTGATAACTAAGTTGCTAACTTTTTCATAACTTGTAGGAAAAAAAGGAATTTTTTTTTTCATAATTTATAAGTCACCGCTGAGTCATCTTGCATTGCAACAAAATGTCTACTTAATACCAATAAAATTGATGATGTGGCTTTCCACATCAACTTTGAAATATTGTTAAAAAGAGGAAGAAAAAGTCAGCCTCGTTCTACTTTCCTCCACCGTCACACCATCTATCTCCACCATCAAATCTTCGGCTCCACCATGACTCCAAGACTGCATTTCCATGTTGAACTCCAAACCACCCTTTAGAGTCTCCATCGTGTAGTGAGAAGCTCCAAGAAGATCTTCGGCGTCACAAACCTCTGAGGGTATAATGGTTTCATCAATTTTGGTCTTCATCGTTTATTTGTCTTCTTGCTTCTCATGTCTTTTTTCTTCTTCTCAGGCGTCACACACCTCTGAGGGTATAATGGCTTGCATCTAAACATAATTGAGTAAAAGTAAGTCACAGACGAACAAAAAATTAATTTTCCCAAAAATCAAGATCCTTGTTGGAAAATCTTATATTTTGGAGACCGTCAAAGACTTAGATATTTTTTCTATCATAGCTTTTTTTTTTCAAAAAAAAAAAAAGGAAGGATATAATGTAACATATTATTGAATTTCTTGGAATTGAAATGATAATTATTTAATACTTGGCTCTTGTTGAGCGCAAAGGATTTGGCCTCTCCCAATAAATAATCTTGTTTTTTCTAATCAGATAAATTTTCTTGAATCTTTCTAATTTATAAATCTTTTTTAAGATGTTCTTTGATTATTTTTAAGATTGATAATGAATTGACTTAAAGCATTAATAAAAATTTTCAAATATATGAGAAAAATCAGAATGGTTTACTTTTAAATAAGGGTTAATATAACTTTTGGTCCCTAAAGTTTGATCCAATTTTGATTTTGGTCCCTCAAGTTTAAAATCGGTGGTTTTGGTCCCTGAAGTTTGACCCTTGGTCCCTCAAGTTTGAAAGTTTTTGGTTTTGGTCCTTCAAGTTTGAGAAGGATTTTGTTTTTTCCAATTCGGTTAGGTTTTTCATCATGTCCTTCTCAAACTTGAGGGACCAAAACCAAAACTTTCAAACTTGAGGGACCAAGTGTCAAACTTTAAGGACCAAAACCACCGATTTTAAACTTGAGGGACCTAAACCAAAATTAGATCAAACTTCAGGAATCAAAAGTTATATTAACTCTTTTAATAATTAATATTATTTTAAATTTTGATGAGATTTCAATTTGAAATAAAAAAAAAAAGATAATGATTTATAAGTTATGCTTTAGAACTATCTCAATATTTTAGTTTTTTCTATCAATCATATCACCTTTGTTCACTCTAAGAATTGTACGTAGCGAAAGCAAGAGTTGAGGAAGTGAAAGCATCAAGAATGAAAGCCATTCGATCTTCCCGAATCTGAAAAATATTTTCTAAATTTTTATAAATTATGTGTTCATATTTAAACGTATGTTATGATTTTTTTTATTTTAAAAATAAATATTGATAAAATTTAAAGTGGTTTTCTTAAAAGAATAAATATATTATTGTCTGTTTTATTTTTTTTAGGACCATTTACCACAGATCCTTTCGCAATAATATAACATTTTAGTTTTTGGACCAATCATATCACTTTAGTAAAACAATTTATTGTAAGATTCGAAGAGATTTCATTTCTGAGAGATTAATGATATTTTTTTAACCAATCCAATTACTTTAGTTAATTATAAACCATCTATAAATAAGAGGTCGCATGGAAAAGAAGTCACACCTACCTAAAGCATAGAGTGAAGATTTCGAATTGCTGCCCCCTCTGGCTTGTGTTTTTTTTTTTTTCAAATCTCATAATATGATTTCGAACTATTTTCTCTTAAATTTAAATACTACTTGAAAACTAAATGATTCAAAAATATAATAAGTTTATAGTACATGCTAAACTTTAGAAATTCTCATTACCGTATAGGAGACTGGTGAACCCATATCTAGTTTGTGTTAGAGGAATTGGGGTTTGTTTTTACTACGAACTTAAACTTTTGGCACAATGGTTAGTGCCTTGTTCCTAACATAGGAAATTGATGAACCTATGTCAGATCCAGATTAAAGGAATTGAGATATGTTTTTGCTATTAGTTTAAACTTTTGACATGATAGTTATCACTTTGTTCCTAACATTTGCTATTTCCAAGATAGTTATAGGAGAGTAGTAAACACATATCTTAAAGGAATTGAGATGTGTCTTTATTACTAACTTAAACTTTTGATACAATGGTTAGCGCTTTGTTCCTAACCTTTGGTATCTCTAATGTGTGGGCAATCTTTTCTCTGTTGAGGTTAGAGAAATGTGACTTGAGTTTTTGGTTTTCTTGGGGAGTTATCTTGTTTTAATCTTTTCATTATTTATAAAAATAAGTTATAGAGACTCTTGTTATTTAAGTTATTATACATATTGGGGAGTTGAATTTTGTCCCTTGAATATATATATCAATGGTATGTCCTAGCTTTGGTAGGGTATGGATTGGGTTTTGCCTAGTGGACCATAAAGTTATAGGAGATTAGTTGACTCATATTTGATTTGGGTTAAAGAAATTAGGGTGCGTTTCTGCTACTAGTTTAAACTTTTGGCATGATAGTTAACACTATGTTCTCAACTTTTGATATCTCTTAGGTGTGGCTAATCTTCCCCCCTGAGGGTAGATAAATGTCATTTGAGTTTTCAATTTTTGTGGGGAGTTATCTTGTTTAAATATTTTCCATATTTATAAACATGAGTTATAGAGACTCTTGTTATTTAAGTTATAATACAAGTAGTTGGGGACTCCAATTTTGTCCCTTGAATATATGTATCAATCAAATTAAAATGGTATAAATGGTAAATTTTGAGTTGAAAATGATGTAGATTAAGTTCAACCTTGAAGACAAAAAGTTATAGGAGATTGATGAACCCATATATGATATGTGTTTAAGGAATTGGGATGTGTCTTTAGTACAAGATTAAACTTTTGACAAGATGGTTAACTCTTTGTTCCTAACCTTTTGTATCTCTAAGGTAGTAGTTATAGGAGGCTAGGAAACCTATATCTAATTTGGGCTAAAAGAACTTAGGTGCATCTTTGCTATTAACTTAGACCTTTAATATGATGGTTAGCATTTCGTTCCTTACCTTTGGTACCTCGACTAATCTTTTCTTCCTTGAGAGCAGAAAAATGTGGCTTGAGTTCTTGATTTTTTTTGGTAGTTATCTTGTTTTAATCTTCTCCTTATTTATGTAATTTATGATTTGCTAGCTAGGGTTTAGGTTTGAATTCCCATACTTTGAGGCTTGATTTTCATGTTGGAATTCTGGTTGATTAAACAATTTGCATATTCAATTTATTATTTAAATTTTTTATATATTATATCTCCTATTTTTGAGTTTGATAAAAAATATTTTTTGAGTGTTTTATTAATTATATGTTCTTGGTCAAAACCTTTGTGTCAAATGTTCCATTTAGAGGAACAATTTACAGTTATAAATTGCAATTTAACTGGTTCTCTACATTAGTTTCTATGAAAGATGTTTATTTGCTGGTTTTTCGGAATAATTATTAGTCAAGAAATTACACATCATAGTCACCATACTGTCCTAAAAAATTTCATCACTATTTTGTAATTGTTTCTGTACGTTATTGTTTTAACCTTTTTTCTTTCTTTTATAAAATATAAAGAAATGTTCCTTTGTATTTTAGTTGTGCCTTTGTACTTGATTAATCTTGGAATCAAAATAAATGGATCCGCTAGAGATCGAACTAAGTTTACCCCTATACTATATAGAGTTAATCTAGTAATTAATTAATTTGTACGCTAATGTCTAGTGTGATCAAATTTGGTAAATGATTCATAAAAATAGACATTGCAGAAATGAATGTCAAGATGAAAGATTTATTATTCTTCATAATTTACGCTAATATTTTTATGAATTAGATCATTATATACATATATATATATATATATATTATTCTTTAACTACTTAATATCTTCATTATATTATTGATTTATTATTTCTATATGTAAATTCATCTTTTGCAGGACAAGTAATATTCATTACAACAAACATCCTAATTCAACCTCAAAATTGAAGTCCTCATGGCATCAATGTAGGACAAAACTCATGAATACCCAAATAAATAAAAAATCAGAGTACATGCATTTTCCTATATCAATAGCGGAAGACTTATAAGAACTACCTCTCGCCAATGCAAAACTTTGATCGAATGGAGAACTCATGAATCCTGATGAAAGAGAGCTGCAAAAGAATTGAAGACAGGATATGATTGTCAGGTCTCTTTCTGACTAATTGTGGGGCACATCGATGACAACTGGGTTAAGAGCCATCGCCAGTCAGGGAACCTTAGATGAGCAGATTAGGTTTTTCTTTGTACGCTCAATTCAGACGGCTGTAAACTTAATTGTGTATTTTCCACCATCAGAAAAACCACATTAATAGCCAATAACCCTAATCGTGAATTGGGCCTAAATCTGACTAACAGGCCACACTCTGGATATTTTAATTAATTACCTAATTAATAACTAATAATAATTATAATATATATTAAAGTATCTAACATTCTCCCACTTGGCCCGTAACTAATGTCAGTTGCCCTATTCAGATTAATTAAGGCTATGCTGCAAGAATCATGGCGAAAAGTCCCCTTAAGTCGAGTATTATCTTCCATGTATTATGTCATGCCCTTATTTTAATTTCACCTTTACCAAAGTATTCACGGAAAACGATATGCAGTTCGGTAGGCAACACAGGAATAGCATAACTATACTGATAATATGTGCATGATTACATAAATTCCCCATAGGGGTTCGTACATGATCATTACCATCAATGTAGTCACACAGGGCTACTGGGGTATCTAAACCCGTCCCAGTGAAACGGAGACATCTTCTCATCTTCGTTCCACCATTGCAATCCCCTCATATGGTTCTCTGCATTGTTCTCAGCATATCTTCTGTCTTCTCCTGTCTAAATTGTTGGTAGGGGAGGGTGAGATTCGAGAGAATCTCAGTAGGAAACAGATACCATAAAGCATGCATGATAGATGCTATGTGTATGACATGTTAGCCTTAACTCTATGTATGCCCCATAATGACATTTTTGCATGCTCAATGTTTCATGTAACAAAACTATGGCCACAACAGAACAGAAACAGAGCTTCATTTATTCAAATATGCTCTACACAATCAAGTAAAGCAATCATATACATCACTACACAAGCAAAGATATCAAATACATGCAAGTAAGGTAAGTCCCCTACCTCCAATCTTTCTCCTCGATATGTGTGCCAAGAGCTTGTGGCTCTATATTCGATCCTGCAATATCAAATGTACTATTTTGACACTTCCATAATGGTTCTAGGGGTTATATGAGTTTATCTTGAAAAATTACTAAAATACCCCCGGGGACCCGGCCCCATCATACCCGGTTCGGCTATACTTTTCTCAAAATTCTAACCTAGGCTATCTTGACATATTTTCACCCAAGGAATCCATTTCTGGACTCAGAATTGCAAAATTCAATGTCAAATTACAAAATTGCCCTTGGCAGCCCTACTTTTAGTGTTTTAGGGGCATTTTCAAATTATGCTTTCTCGGCCTTTTCTGAAAAAGTGCCCAACTGTAACCCTACCTAATTTTCCCTCCTGAATCCAATGAAACCATCAAATCATTGAAAGTCCAACTCTAAGACCCATTTAGAGCCCTGACCGAAATATATGGGTTTTCCAGGGAAAATCGGGGTTTTTTGGTTTCGGCTCCGTAAACACGTTCCTTTCTACTCCTAACCACTTTATTGACTATTCCATTAGGTTACAACTACCATTTAGTATCAATTTGGGCAGAATAACCCCTAGGGAAACCCATTTCCCTTTTTTACAACTAATGGCAATCCGGCAAAATTTCACCGATTAAATTGCCCACAGCAGCTAGAATAGTCAATATATGAAGGTTTGGAAGTTACCTCAAGCTCCTTCTGGCTTTTCTTGACTTGGCTGAAACCCTAGCTACTCCAACAAGAGATTTTGAGCTTCAAAAACCTTAAACACATAGGAGAGTAGCTTAGGAGCGGAGTTATACGCATTACGAACCGATTTACCGAAGAAATCACTTACCTTTGCAAGTTTTTTCCTCCCCTTTTCTCTCTCTAAAATTTCACACTTCCTCTCTCTAAGTTCAGAAAAAATGAAGAAAATGGGAGGAGGAAGATGATAAAATATGATTTTATAAAATATTATAATTATCCAATAATTATTTTTCCATTTTCGGATTGTTACAAAATTCTGGCAGATTTCTGTTCAATCTTTGAAAAATCATAACTAATTCTAGAAAAATCAAATTAGAGTGATTCTAAAGCCTATAGAACCTTTATTGAGTCTAGTTTCAAGGAAAAATATATACTTGTGCTGAATGGAATCACAAAATTCCCATAATTTCAATCTTGACATACTGTTCCAGAAATTTCACAGTTTTTCTGTGCTGAATTCAAAAATTCATATCTTTTTGTGTATAGCTCTAATTGAGTCATATGACCTATCAAATTAAAGCTTAGGATGTATACTTTCATATTGTAAAATATCATAATTTTTTGTCATCATTTGGTCATTCACAATCACATGACAAGCTTACTACCTCATAGGCGATTTCACCGAAAACATAATTATATTCTCTAGAATTCACCATTTTACTTTCTTAATACTCCAAAGATACAAGAAACATTAGAGAATATATTTGGGACACCTGCTAAATCGGCCCTTAGCAGTCCACTTAATTTAGGCTTATTCTCAAGCCTCAAATTCCAAATTTCGGGGTATTACATATTACATAGCAGCACCCTTACTTAATGGGTTAAAACTTTATGAATAAAACTTAAATGTTTATTCAGTTCCTTCTTGAATGTTTGTCAATCTCAATAACTATGTACCAATATGAGACAACAAACTCCAACTTGAATTTCATCATTTATCAATACCTTATTTAGATCATTCAATGTGATCCAAGTCACAAATAAGGTATTTGATCCTTCAATGTCTCTAAATGTATGCAGTTCATTTAAGGATCTATACTTTATGTGTTTATGACCCATTCACTTTATGGTCACACAACACCCTTAATGGGTTTAAATTGATTTAAAACCATATGATGAAATTCTTTAATCGGCAATCTTATAACTTGCCTCCAAGAATGACTAGATTAAGCAATTCATGGTGGAACTAAGCAATCAGTTATTACGTAGCAATCTTGTACTCTTCCATAATGCAATTTGTTTAGTAAACATAAAGATGCATCAGAATGTTAACCATTTTATAGCTAACACATCATACTAAGCTAAACAAATCTAATCATTCTCCTATATGTAGAGCATGAGACTTAATGTACATTTTAAAATGTACTTCATGACCTACATCTTTTCAATTATTATTCAAGCAAGAATATGCTTGATAATCCTCCTAAAGTTTCCTTACAATGACATTGCCAGTTTGTGTGCACATTTAAGCAAGCTTACACCTATAAAACTGAATTAGAAGGAATACAATGATATATATATATATTAGAGACATGTGGAAAGTCTAATTATATTTTCATAACAACTACCATCTATCTCTAAATGTTCAAATACATGTGATTATAGGTTTCTTATGACATTCTCAAGTGTTTTGAGAACAGTTTCCTTATGTATTCTAAAAGAATACTACATTTAACCTAGTCCTATCACAAATTTGAACAATGATGATTTTGTTATGTGTAACACCTTATGTCAGAATTCACAAGCAATGAGTAAATCATCATTTTGTTCAATATAGATGATTCAACTCCTACTAATCTAGTGATATAAATAGTACATGATGCTTTCAACATTATCATGTATGTGATTGCATCATGACTCATTATTCACCACTAATGTGAGACATGCATGTGAGGACGGTTTCTCAGTTTTGCTAACTAAATTCTCCTCATAGTTTATGTGACCTTTCTTTTAGTTCACACACATCTCTCTTTGTTACTATAATGGAAAGATGCTAATGGAATTTAGGGTCGCTCTCATTGTTTATGCTCTAGTCAGATTACTTGAAATACATGATGTATAGTTGGTAGCAATTGCCAAATTTAAATTGTCATTTGGTCTTAACCCAATCTGCTAACAGATTGAAGTTGTATAATAAGAGCATCATCTATCAATTTAGAATATCCCTTGCTTGTTTTGGGATATTTTTCCTAATAATTGATAGAGTCCTTAATGTTGATGCTTCTTATTTCAAGCTTGACCAATTGAAAATTTCAGAACTTCATTATGTTTCACATCTGCCTCAAG
Source organism: Inga laurina (assembly GCA_963855925.1). Classification (NCBI taxonomy): domain Eukaryota; kingdom Viridiplantae; phylum Streptophyta; class Magnoliopsida; order Fabales; family Fabaceae; genus Inga; species Inga laurina. The sequence continues at coordinate 38,859,750 of OY979702.1, read as the reverse complement.
GAGAAGAGTATCATATAAAACCAATGTTCCATCATGATTAGAGGTTACAATTTGTTATGTGAGATCATCCTAAATGAGTTTGACCACTCCCACTAATCATACAATTTCTTAATAATTTGGCATTCCAAAATTACTACACAACTTCTAAAATGGAAAGGATAGCTCAATAGAATTCCTAAAATCTCTCTGCATCTTTACCAAAATATGTAGTCTTAATCTTTAGGATGTTTTCCATCCACACTCTTTCATTTATAAGACAATTCTATATAAACCGAGCTTCCAACTTTCATATTTTAAAAGGGTTTAAACATAATTTTGTTGGAAACTCATCTAAGATATATATAGTTATCTTGAGTGCAATCTTTAAGAGAAAACATATAGGCTAAATTACTATCATCAACCATGTACCAATCATGTCATCCATATCTTTTAATTAATTTCACTATATTAATCTGTTTACCAGATTAAATTACCCATTTCTACTTTATATTCTCTAAAAGTGTCAAATGACACTACTTAATTATAAAACAAAAGATGTTCAAGTATTAGAAGAGTCAATTAAATCAGGATGAACTATTTCATCTATTAGAACAAAACTAATGGCAAGTGTATATCCACTACTGCCTCCAATCAAGCTACTAAATATAGACAAATTAAACTTGATATGTCTATTGCTTTATGGCTTTAAGGTTGGTAGCTTGATAACCTTCATTTAAAATCTCATACTTTTCCAAAAGGAGGAAAACTTATATATACACATTTACAATGAATACTTAATGTTCAAACATGTATTCATGAAAATGAGTAATAAATCATGAGATAATAAATAAAAGATCTTTTCCACCAAGATTAATGGAGACATCTTACTCTATGATGGAGAATCACTTAATAGTCAACAAAACAATGCAATAACATTTATGAGAATTTCTAAATATGTCCCTCAGCCTATCAACAACCATTGACTTTATTCCATTCTCTATGTACTTATAATAACCAGCTTTTAACTGAGATTACTTTATTGAGATAATAATGTTATCTCATTTCTCATGCTAGCATTATAAATACTAGAACTTTTCTTAATGTCAATTTTGTCCTAATGGCAGAGGTTCTCCTTATAGGCTTAATTGTCTCTAATAAATTATATCAAACTAAATAATTGAACATATAACAATCATGCTGCAAAGTCAAAATTAAAACATGCTTACAAAATTACATTAAGAGGCAAGCAACCATCGCATATTGGCGTATGTTTACCAATATAAATCATACAATTATAAATTCGTTTCACTAAAGTTTATCTATGGGCAAAGACATTAGCATAGCATGAATTTATCTCAAATTGGTGAAACTGGAATGCAGTTATATCCCCTAATACATGTGGGCTACTTAGAAAATATAATGTTGTTCCATTTCACCCTAATTAAAACTATAATTATAATTATCTACCTGTGGGTAAAGATTAATTATAACCACACATTTAATTACAATTGACGTCTTTAAATCTTTGAGTGATATTTTTTGTTTAGTAGAACAAAATAGAGTGTATGTGCCTAGTGAGGATGCTGTGGCTACTCCTCGATTCTACACACTCATCACAAAGACATCACATCATTGTGTATACTAATTGTACATAAGTACATAATTTGATATGGTAAAACCTTATGTGATTACCTATACATACAATATGTGCATAAGGATGTTGTAGCTATTCCTTAAACAAAATATATATGCTAATCACTAATATCAAATATGTACAATTTAAATGCTATATATACACACAATGTCAATGGAAATCCTAATTAATTAATTTAATCAATTTCTGAAGATTGATATTTTAAAATCCATATGTGATTATTTATGCATGTTGTAAGAGGGCGTTGTAGCTACCACTCTAGCACACAAGTTAATCATAAGTATCAATCATGTGCACTTAAATTATGTATATGCACAGCTTTATGGAGGATTTAACCAATTAATTTAATCAACATATGCGACTAAATACAATCCTCCTACTTTGATTAAATTAATATTACCCATTAAATGGAGTTGACATTTTAAAACATATAAGTGATTATTTACACATGCAACAGAGGATGATGTGGCTATTCCCCAATATGCATGTTAATCACAAATATCAACCTTGTGCATTTAAATTCCAAATATGCACAAAACTTTAATGGGAATTTATTTAATAGATTGATTTAATGAACAAAATGTGACTAAATAATCAAGAAAAATAAACTCTCCCACTATCTTGTGCATCCAAATTAAATCTAATATATGCACTTCTTGATGGAGGGATTAATGAATTAATTTGCTCAGCAAGGTCCCTAGATAATTAATTAGAAACCCTCCCATTGTTTAATGTATCCAAAATTGTTTAAATAATAAATTTTGGCACTTTTCAACTCAAATTAGATTTTACAAAATTTGAAAAGTTAGATAATTGTCTAAAATTGATTTTCCATATTTTTAGGCAATTAAACAACTCAAACTATTTTTGCAAATTTTCCAAAATGTGAAAGTTTCCAAAATTAACCTTTTTCATTAATTTAAACAATTTGATGTGATATAATCAAAATCACACATAAAACAGAAGCTAATTTAATTAACAGTGAGAAAAACATTTATTTATCCAAAACAATCTTTTCTAGAAACTCAAAATCATAGCTTAGGCAAATCAAAACGTAGGGCCTTGAAGATTGCTCAAATGTCACTGTTCATACAATTAACAATTTTGTTTAGGAAATTCCAAAAAAACCCAAACTTGGAGGCCCACTCCAAAAATATTTCCAAACTTGCTGCCATGAGATATTTAATAACGCCCAAAATGCAAGCCCAGAAAACAAAAAGAAAATGTCCAACACAAAAATAAATAAAGCCATTTCACCTCGGGCCAGAAAAATGAAGGTAGGAAAAAGAAAATTAAAACGCAGGCCTAATAAGGCCTTAGCCCAGATGAAAACTCAGCCCAGAATGCAGGAAAAAAAAAATCTTTGCCACGGCCCAGTTGCATCAATGGCCCAAAATGAAATAAAATAAAATCTTTGCCACGGCCCAGTTGCATCAATGGCCCAAAATGAAATAAAATAAAAAATGCAAACATCCCAGGCCCAGAAACACGTCGGCCCAAAACAGGCGCCTGGCCCATCCGTATAAGTGAAACGTGTGTTTCACTAGGCCAAGCAAAACGACGTTGTTTGGCTAGGGAAAGAGGAGCCTTCCTGGACACTGAAACCACGCCGTTTATGACTTAGTCAAAATGGTGTGTTTCAGCCTTCTTCCTCACCTGCCAGAGAAACCCTACCCGACCCGAGAACAACCCGATGAGCTACTGTGACCCGCGATCTCAGGTGGTCTTTTCAGGCGATCAAAGAGCTTGAAAATGGCAATCTCAACGGTGATTTCGGTGGCTCTGACGTATTTGATGGCGATAATCATGGAAAAACATGCCGAAATGCATGATATCAGAAAAATCAACACAATTAATTCCAGTAGTTTGAATTTCAAATCAAAACTGGGAAAACTTTGACTTTTCCGTATGCACGAGGCGACTGTGATCTCAAAAAGCAAGTGAGCATGTGATCTGAACATTAAACCTTGCATATAATCATATAATCGAGATCGAAAACAAACCAAAACCAAACGAATCGAATCAAAGAAAATCTCTTGGTTCCAATGATGACTGTGATAACGGTGAACATTAGCGAAGCAAGATCCGAAACGAACAGAGGTGCCGATTTTGGTTTTAGCCCTCTGATTTTCTGATGAAGCAGTGACGATTCCATCGAAGAACAAGATTGTTCTCTCGCCATTAGCCCGAACGCTCAAAAACGAAAATCAACCATAAAAATTTCCAAAGTAAAACAGATTATTAAGGAGTAACTAAGGTATTCTTTTCTCTCAATTTTTCCGAATAGATCCAGGCACATAGAGAACATACATATTAGTTCAAGAATGAAATTAATAGTTTTGAAAACCCATATTCAAAGCGATTGAAATACATGCCTTAGTCAATTAGAACGCTATGAACCAAAAAGGGAGAACCCAGATATGTTAATCAGATATTTCAAAGCCATCAATAAGTCATGTATTCGATGATATAGGTTTGTTCAAAATTCTCCGAAATAGCTAGAATCGGATCCTTCAAGTCTGAAGGCGGTGATGATTCCTCCGATGAAATTAATCATCCTCACATCCCAAAATCTGAAAAGCACACAGGCAATTTAATATAATCAAATAAATTGCAAACAGAGAGCTAGATGAAATAATTCCAACAATAATATAATTCATCTGCTTAAAGAGTTTGATCTCCATTCTAAACTATGGAATCAGTGTAAATTATCACAGTATACTTAATTCAATTCCATACTTAGATCATCCCTGATCAAAGAGTAGAAGGCAGAGGATCAGAGAGCGGGCTCTGATACCACATGTAGGACAAAACTCATGAATACCCAAATAAATCAGAAATCAGAGTACATGAATTTTCCTATATCAATAGCGGAAGACTTATAAGAATTACCTCTCACCATTGCAAAGCTTTGATCGAATGGAGAACTCATGAATCCTGATGAAAGAGAGATGTAAAAGAATTGAAGACAGGATATGATTGTCAGGTCTCTTTCTGACTGGCTGTGGGGCACAGTGATGACAACTGGGTTAAGAGCCGTTGCCAGTCAGGGAACCTCAAATGAGCAGATTAGGTTTTTCCTAGTACGCTCAATTCAGATGGATGTAAATTTAATTGTGTATTTTCCACCATCATAAAAACCACATTAATGCCAATAACCCTAATCGTGAATTGGGCCTGGATCTGACTAACGGGCCACACTCTGGATATTTTAGTTAATTACCTAATTAATAACTAATAATAATTATAATATTTATTAAAATATCTAACAATCAATTCAAGAAGCCTATGAAAATTATTTCAACATCAACTTTATTGTTAATTCCCTTGTCATTTCGCGTGAGATAGGAGTTCCTGAATTCTTTTCTCGTGTTTGAACCTCCTTTCTTTATACCTTGTGAAGAATTGCTCCAAGATAATTTAGGATTTCTTCGTAGAAATATATCCAATTATGTCCGTGAGCATGACCTTCAACCACTGGCATCTCAAATCATATCTTATTATCATTATGCACTTCAAAATACTGCCTCTGAAACCGAAAATATAGAAGCTTGCATAATACCATTGTTCTTGGATTTACCGTTAATCACTCTGGATGGATCAGAAGCTCAAAATTTGATCGAGATTGGTGGTGATGATTCTAATCTGTTGGCAGAAATCATGGATCAATCAATGCAATAGTTCACTATGATTCCAACTTCAAAGGAGGCTATAGCATCACTATAGAAATTGGAAACTTTAAATGATGAAATGAAGGCACACACGTGTATCATTTGCTTAGAAGGTTTTGAAGAAGATTATGGAGACATTTCTCCAATGCCATGCGACCATTTTTATCACCATAATTGTATTGTAGCATGGCTAGAAATAAATCTAGCCTTCAAAGAGGATGATTGGTTCAGCAGATGTCTTTGAAGGGTTATACATCATGAAGAATGCAGATATACCTCAATCTTCAATCATTGGTAATGTTTCAACTACCACAGACTCTTGTAAACCCTTTGTACTTTGGCATTTTCACTTAGTCCATTTGTCTAGGTCTACTTTACATACAATAAATAAATAGTTTCCTCATGTATCTTGCAATACTAGTTTTAATTGTTGTGATGTTTGTCACTATGCCAAACAACACAAACTTCCTTTCCTTATAAGCAGCAATCATTCTAATAGAGTGTTCAGTTTAGTACACATGGATATTTGGGGTCCATATCATATTCCTTCTGTACATGGTCAAAAATATTTATTAACAGTAGTAGATGATTACTTTAGATACACATGGGTTTATTAGCTCAAACATAAATATGAAGTTCGAACTCATATTGAATCTTTTGTTTCTCAAGTCTCTACTCAATTTCAAACTAATGTTCAAACATTAGATCAGACAATGGTTTGGAGTTTCAAATGAATGAATTTTATGCTAAAAAGGGGATACTCCATCAAACATCTTGTAATGAGACTCCTGAGCAAAATAGTCAAGTAAAAAGAAAGCATCAACACATATTAAATGTTACAAGGGCCCTTTTATTTCAAGCAAATATTCCTAAAGTTTTTGGGTCTTATGCCTTAACTCATGTTGTCTATCTCATCAATCGTTTACCCACTCCAATTTTGGATAATAAAAGCCCTTTTGAAATATTATTTGGTCACTTACCTGATTTTAGCATGCTCAAAGTGTTTGGATGCCTTTATTTCCTTCTACATTGTCTCATCATCAAACTAAATTAGATAAATGAGCAAATAAATGCATTTTTCTGGGTTATAAGACTGATACAAAGGGATATGTTATTCTAGACATTCATATTAAACAAATTTCAATTCCTCGTAATGTTTATTTTTATGAGTCTCTTTTTCCTTTTTCTCAACCTCACTGTACCATACAACCTGATTCAATCCCTTTAATTTGCCTCAGTCTACACCACATCTTGATTATACTGATATTGCTTCTCCTATTCCAACCCTACCTCTTGAGCCTATTTCTGCTTCTCCATCACCTATTCTTAAGCACTCTATTAGACCTCGCCATTTACTTGAATATCTGCATGATTACCATTTTGGTGTAGTTTTGGGTGTAAAATGATTGGGCTGAAGTTTTTTTTTTTTTTAAGAAAATGGTGTATAATATTTTGAAGTATTTTTTTTGGATGTATCTAGTATCTTAAATTATTTTTTAAGTAGTATGCAGTATTCTAAAATAATTTTTTGTGCTTTTAACCCCTTATAATATTTTTTCAGTTGTACCCAGTGTCTGAGCATACTGACTGCAATTTTACCCTTAATTATTTTTTCAACTCCAAAAATTACTTTAAAATTTAGGTGCTACTAGAAAAATATTTTAGAGTGGGTGGAAATCAATAAATCAGTATCCTAAGTTTTGGGTGCTTATTACTACTAAGAAAAATACATTAACGGTAAATTTGTAGTCAGTCTCCTAAGACACTAGGTACAATTGAAAAAGTATTTTAAAGGGTTAAAAGCACAAAAAAATATTTTAAAGTAATTTTTGGCGCTAAAAAATTACAGTAAGGGTAAAATTGCAATAAGTCTGCTAACATACTGGGTACAACTGAAAAAATATTTTAAGGGATTAAAAGAGCTAAAAATTATTTTAGGATACTGCATGATATTTTAAAAAAATTTTAAGATACTAGATATATCAAGAAAAATACTTCAAAATACTAGACAACATTTTCTTAAAAAAAAAAAAGCTTTAGCCCTATCATTTTACACCCAAAATTACCCAAAATGGCGTAGTTTTACGAAAATGATGGGCAACAGACAGATCTGACAGCGGAGGGAAGCCAGATCCATGTTTATCTTGGATTGCATGTTTTGGCTAAATTTTTTTCTATGATTAAAACCATTCTTTTTTATTTTCCTGAATTTTATTGTTTACTTTTATAAATATTTATTTGCTTAATGTTTTTAGCACAAGTTTGAAAAATTTAGTCAACGTACATGCAAAAAAATTGATTAAAAAGTTGATAAATTCTTTTAATAAATATATACTTAACTACATATGTTTATAAATGTTTGTAGCAAAATGGTGTTTATGAATTTTAAATTATTTATGTAATATCTCAAACATATATCATTTATAATATGTGATAAGAAATGTGTTTGAATATTTTTTTCCGCCAATAAATATGATAAAAATTAAAATTATAAAATTTTATATAACTAAATTATAAATCTATATAATATAATCAAAATTAAAAAATGTTATAATATGTTAGAAATTTTGAAAAAAAAAATATATTAGAATTATTTCTTGGTTGTATAATATTTTTAGTAAATATAAATGTTTAAATAATTCTTATGTTAAATAGGGTTATTTTGGTCAAAAAAGTGTTTATAAGTCTAAGTTAACGGTCAACTAACGATTGAATGGATAAAACTGGAATATTAAAAATACTTGAGAGGTTTGTGTAACACATATTTTAATTTTAAGGGAGGTTTACATGAGTATTTAAAATAAAGGAAATTTTTGTATAATTAAGGCAAAATGCAGTTGTGGTTAGAGTATTTTACTCAAGTTTTTAATCGCAAGTCAAAAAAGAGAGTTTTTAATACTTTTTTTTTTATTTCAAGTGTAAAAGTTAAAATTCTAAGAAATAATATAATTCAAAACATATCTATTTAGAATATTATAATATAATATTTCAGTTTTCTTGGCCAATCATATTACTTTTGTTAAATAATTTATTTTGAAGATTTAAATAGATTCCATTTATAAAAGATAAAATGATCTTCTCTTAACCAACCCATTCACTTTTGTTAGTTTTGAGCCATCTATAAATAAAAGGTATGGTAGAAGAGAAGTCACAGCGTAACTAAAGTATATAGCGAAGCTTTCGACTTGTTGCCACGTTTGGTAAGTTTTTTTTTTTTTTTTTTAAATTTCATAATATGATTTTGGATTATGTTCCTTGAAAACTGAATGATTAAAAAAATATAATGAAGTTTATAGTAGATACCAAACATAACTCTGGTTATTTAAGTTATTACACAAGAAGGCTGGTGAACCCATGTCTCTGATTTGAGTTAAGGCAGTTATTGGAGACTGGTAAACCATGTTTGTTCTAGCCTAGAGGAATTGTGGTGTGACTTTACTACTAGATTAAACTTTTGTCATGATGATTAGCACTTTTTTCCTAACCTTTGGTATCTCTAATGTAGTTCTAGGAGACTGATGAACTCATGCCCGATCTAGGTTAAAGAAATTGGAGTGTGTCTTTGCTACTTGCTTAAACATTTGGCATGGTGGCTGACGCTTTATTGCTAAACTTTGGTGTGTCAAAGGTTTGACTAATCTTTACGTTCTTGAGGATAGAGAAATGTGACTTGAGGTTTTTTCTTAGGGAGTTATTTTATTTAAATCTTTTCCTTATTTATAAACATGAGTTATAAAGACTCCTGTTATTTAAGTTATTATACAAAGTAGTTGGGGACTTGAATTTCGTCCCTTAAATATGTATCAATGTTACATCCCAAGTTTGGGAGGGTGTAGATTGGTTTTAACCTGAGATCAGAAAATTATAGGAGACTAATGAATTCATGTCTAATTTGAGTTAAAGGAATTTAGGTACACCTCTTCTACCAGCTTAAACTACTGCCATGATTATTAGTGCTTTGTTTCTAACCTCTAATATCTCTAAGGGCCTGTTTGGTTCAAAGGGAGAGGATGGAAGGGGAGGGGCTCATTTTCCATCCCCTCCAAAACCCCCCAATTTGGAGGGAACAAAAATAAGGGGATGAGAGGGATTTGGAGCCCATCCCCTCCAATTTTTCATATCAAACAAGGGGAGCAGCTCATTTTTCATCCCCTCCCATCCCTCCCTTTCAACCAAACAAGCCCTAAGGTGTGGCTAATTTTTTCTTTTCTGAGGGTAGATAAACCAAGTTTGAGTTCTTGGTTTTCTTGGAGATTATCTAATTTAAATATTTTTCTTATTTATAAACATGAGTTATAGACTCTCGCTATTTAAGTTACCATAAAAGTATAAATGGTACGTTTCAAGTTTGCCAGGGGTTTATATTAAATTTGGCCCAATGGATCACAGAGTTATAGGAACCTATGTCTGATTTGTGTTAAAGGAATTTGGGTGCGTCTTTGTTGCTAAATTTTAACTTTTGGCATGATGGTTAACCATTTCTTCCTAACCTTTGGTATTTCTAATCATTAATTAGTTGAGACTCATGCACTCATCTAAAGTTTGTATGTTTAAAATTTAATAAATTATTTATCTCTACATTATGGGGGATCAGTACACATATGTTTTGTTATATATGTATGTGATCGATCATAATGATTGACATATATATATATATATATATATATATTTATGATGAACAATGAAGGGAAGAGACAAGACGGTGGACGATGAACTCAGTTGCCCATATTGAATCGGGCCAAGTTCCAACACCAAATTACCCAAATGACTGTGGGCCCTCCTCCTTTGCTAGTCAACTACCCAAATATAGCGGTCCCATAAGGAAGAGAAGCACTTGGACTTTGACAGAACACATGTAATTATTTATTGTTATAATCATCATTCATTGTTTTTTCCTATTCAAGATTGCCATTGATATTTTGATTTGTTTGTGTCATGTCTTTTTGCGTTATCATTTATATTGTTGATATATATGAATATCATCTGTTAAATGAGCTGAAATAAATTATTTTTATTTTGATTTGTGTAGACTCTTCCTGGTTGGAGTAAAGATATATGGCAAGGGAAAATGAAAGAAAATTTCAAAAAATATAGTGGTGACAAAAAATGCAATTCAGTTGGCAAGCCATAATCAAAAGTTTGATGATTGCCAAAGAGAAAGAGAAATAGGAGTGAAGAGAAGAAGTATCCATAATGTCAATTTAAAAAACTTCAGCCAAGAATATTTGAATGATCTTCTTTCTTCACTTCCTCATTCAATGCCTCACTCATGGATTATACAACAATCTAACTCATCACTTCATAACAATCTACCACTACATCATCAGCCTCCTTCAATGAATCAACAATTAGGAACTCAAATTCCTCCGAGAAGTCTTCAATCACATAAAGCTAACTACCCAATTGATTTTGATCTTTTATCAAATCAATTGGGATTTCAAATAAATCAACCTCAAAATCATAATAATCTTCCACATCATCATAAATATCACTCACTATCCATGGGTCAATTAGGAACTCAAGTTCCTTCAAGCCTTCATCAATTTCATCAAGCTGCCTCACCAGTTCATTATGTTATTCCATTGAATGAGTTATTAACATAGATGAGTCAAGTAGGCCCACAAAATCCTTCAGGTGCATAACCCATATAATCAACCTAACTCACAAGTTGTGTTTCAAGCACTACCAATGAATCAAGGGGATCAATTGGAGTCACAATTTCCTGATCATAGTATTACTAATGCAGTATATTATTAAAAACTTTTGATCAACTTTCCTATGTTGAGACAAACTCAGCTCATCATTTTACTTTGATATATTTAATATTCAATACAATATCATACATTTTTATTTATATACTTTTTAGCACAACCATCATAAGTAAAGAAAGTATATCTTACAAACAAAAATTATCTTTTATCAAGCAATATAATTGAAACCAAATTTGTTATTTTAACAATTTTCAATTAACATTCAATATAACTGATAGAAATATAAGATAGATAAATAACCGTAAGTTTACATGGCTTTATATATATATATATATATATATATATATATATATATATATATATATATATATATATATATATATATATATATATATATATATATATATATATATATATATATCTGTGTGTGTGTACACGTGTGTCTGTTTGTGTGAACACTAGTACAACATAAACATTTTACACTTGTTTTGGAGAACTTAAATATAGGTGATAGTAAGTAAACTTATCTACATTTGTTTTAGAAAAGATTTAAAAAAAATATTTCCTCGTCTATTAATTCAAAAGAAAACTTGGAAAGTAAAACTTTTTGTTTATTTTGCTATAGCATACATGAAAAAAACTTTCCATGTCTTTTCATTCCAAAAAACAAATTGATTTGCTCAAAACAAGCATATTTTTTCTCAAAAGAGGCCTGAAAAGTCTGACTTTCCACATCTATTTTATATATTTTATTTACTTTAAATAAGAAAATTGGAATCAGCCACCAAAATTAAATAGAAATGATGAGGATGGACAATAATTGAGTTGTACATTACATCCAAAAAATATTATATTCATATTAATGCCGGTGACATTCCGCCTTAAATCATGAGATTTCAGTCCAAGGCACAGCCCCTTCATGATCAAGCTGGACACACTAGTATAACTAGGAATTAGATCTGTCTCAACAAAGCAAATGAGGAAAAAAAAAGGACAAACAAAAGACAATGATTGGTCATAACGTCAATTATAAATAAAAACTGCCTATTTGACTTCTTTAATTTAAGTATAATTTTAACAAAACCAGAAAACAAATTCCTCTTCATGTAGTGTACAACGACAATACTCAAAAGTGGAATTTGCTTTTGAATTAATTAAATTAGAAGATTGATGAACTTCCTATGACGATGGCTTTCCTATTTAATATTAATTAATGGAATAATAATAATTACTGGGTATTTGCTTGGAAACTGAAACAGAGCCCACTAAAATGCATATGCTTCAAAAATTATTCTACATGAGGATAAATGAGAAATTCCAAATTTTTTTAGATAAAAAAATAAATAGAATTGAAGTTTGAATCAGAATTACAGAACAATAAACATCAAAATAAATGACAAAATGAACGCGAACACGTGTAGCATTTGCTTAGAAAGTTTAGAAGATTGTGGAGATGTTTCTGCAATCCCATGTGACCATATTTATCTCCATAATTGTATTGTAACATGGCTACAAACAAATCCTATGTATCCATTGTGTCACTTTCAAATTGGCTACAATATAATTTTATGTATTATACACCCTTATTTTAAAATTTCATCATTGAAAATTTTATTAAGAGTGTGAAGAGATATTGATCCTTACCATGTATGAAGGCAATATATCTCGAAGCATATAATAGGATTTGATATTATCATATTATGTTTATATTATTTAAATATTTTGAATATTAGTATGGATGTATGGTTGTTATAATACTCTCTATTAGAGAACTCATGTACTAGCATGTGTATATATACCTCTATTCTATCAATGAAAGACGTGCAATTCATTTTCATTTCAATGTTTCACATGGTATCAAAACATGGTCTCCTTATATCCAAATTGTATCAGACGAGATAATGAAAAGTTCAAGTACATCAAGCATTAGCAACATCAGTCATTCTCCTGAGAATGGAGATAAGCGAGATGACAAATGGAAACAACCAAAATGCAATTATTGTGGGAAGCTTGAACATACTGAACATTGATGTTATGAGATCATAAATTATCTACAAGACTTCAAGAAGGGAGGACGTGATAAAGGAGAAGTTTAAGAGCAACATCTAACACCCCTCATTCCTCATTTGTACCCCTTTATTATGCATTCGGAAGCTTTATGGCTCAGGGGAAACAATAGTTAAAGTCCCTAAACCAAAAGTTTTAATATTTATTTTTGGCGCACTATTCATTTGGTAAAAATTGTACTTTAAGTTTACTAAGCATCGGGAGCTAACTCATTAACTTAACCTTATGAATTTCAGTTACAATTTGATATCTCCCGAATTACTTCCCATTCTTAATTCAATTATCCTGCTAGGAAAAAATATCCATTTGTCATACCGCTCATGCAATTAATCATGTCACACGATAATTTACATGCAACAAATTATGGGATACCATTCTTCAATTTACCATCACATCTTCCGCTATAATTTACCATCACATCCTCCGTTGTGCAACTCTAATGTATTCCACTTCTGTTCTTAATATACCTATATGGTTGGGTAAGGGAGGGAGAGATTTGGGAGAATCTCAATGGCAAACACTAACAAAATGCATGCAAGATAAATGCTTAGTGCATAATATGCTTGCTTTACCTCATCTTATGTTCATATAATGACATATTTGCATGCTCGATGCTTCACATCTTATACATATGGTCATAGCATCAATAGAAACAGAGCTTCAATTATTTATATATGTTACACATAATCAAGCAAAGCAATCATGCACATCAATACACAAATTATCCTGCAAAATTGTACTTTAAGTTTACTAAGCATCGGGAGCTAACTCATTAACTTAACCTTATGAATTTCAGTTACAATTTGATATCTCCCGAATTACTTCCCATTCTTAATTCAATTATCCTGCTAGGAAAAAATATCCATTTGTCATACCGCTCATGCAATTAATCATGTCACACGATAATTTACATGCAACAAATTATGGGATACCATTCTTCAATTTACCATCACATCTTCCGCTATAATTTACCATCACATCCTCCGTTGTGCAACTCTAATGTATTCCACTTCTGTTCTTAATATACCTATATGGTTGGGTAAGGGAGGGAGAGATTTGGGAGAATCTCAATGGCAAACACTAACAAAATGCATGCAAGATAAATGCTTAGTGCATAATATGCTTGCTTTACCTCATCTTATGTTCATATAATGACATATTTGCATGCTCGATGCTTCACATCTTATACATATGGTCATAGCATCAATAGAAACAGAGCTTCAATTATTTATATATGTTACACATAATCAAGCAAAGCAATCATGCACATCAATACACAAATTAGGGGTGTTCATGGGCAGGGCTAGGCAAGGCGAAGCCCTTGTCCGATGCCTTGCCTAAAGGATCAACGGGCTATATTTTATAGCTCGATGCCTCACCTTGCTTGGTAGAAGCTCAAACATTTTCAGGCTAGGAAAGGTGGGCTTCGCCTTGCCCAACATTTATTAACCCAAGTTTGAAGCCACTTTTCAAAGGAGCACAAATAGGTTCGTAATTGAGCTTTTATGCTTGAAAAACTTGACATTTACTTGCATTTCTGGTATTTAAAGATGTACCAAGAAAGGGTATCCAAGATATAGCAACCCTGGAAGAAAATGAATTTTCATAACAATCAAAGCAAAAGGCAAATTTCTACCAATTTCAAAGCAAGCAGTTCCCATTCTACATTAAAGGGAGGAATATCCATAATTTTACACATGGAACCATTCCAAAATAAGTCTACAACTTAAGTCTTGAAGTCAAAAAGAATAGATTGCCATATGTCTTAACAAATAATCAAATACCCATACTTGAAGAATTAAATAACATCCATAAGCCATTAAAAACAAGGCATCAAAAAATTGTAACTAAAGCCTTGTAGTTATACAAGTGGTTGCATCAATCCCTCAAAATTGACAAAATGATGAAACAGTTGGAATTACCTACAAGCAAACAAAAAAGAAAGCATGTAATTAGTACAAGGAAATTTACGTGTACAAGTAAATTTTTAAAGGTTGCAAATTACCTACATGGCAACTCATTCTTGTAAAATTATTCTTCAATCACCATTATTCAACCACTTATGACCAAGATCCTCTTCATCATCATCAAAAGAAGAAAATGAACCCGCACCTGTTGTACTTGTTGAGGCAATTCCTAATTCAATAGAAACCCTTATAGAGTACTCATTAAACAACAGACACAAACAATCTTTAACCCTTTCCTTCATAATCAAGCATAAGTCAGGGTTAGCGAAAAGGACATCAAACATATGATACACATAAGCTAGCTTATACTGAGGATTTTAAATTACAGCCATAAATAGCAATGAATTCATATTATCTGCTTGACCCCAATACTATTCATTCTTTACCTGCATGCTAGTGCTTATCTCTCCCAAGAACTTGTTAGCATTATTCATAACATTCTTTCTCAACATTTTCTGATCACGAGCAATATGCTGGAAACATTCATTTGATGTTACAAAAAGGGAATTCAAAAATTTCAATGTTATTTCATAAAAGACCTTCAAGAATTTGATGAAGACCTTAGCATTATCCCAATCATTTATAATAGGACTAGAAAAGGCTTCACGCTCACGCCTAACACCACCAGAAGCATCACCTCATGCTTAGAGCTTGAATTAGTTGTGAAATATTGTCAGAATCTTCATCATGTATCCGCTCAAATACCTTCTGAAACTTCATGGCAGCTTCCAACATCAAGTATGTTGAATTTCACCTAGTGATCACATCAAGGCAAACACAGCTTTTGATGTCTATTTTCTCAGCTTCAGCCCAAGTTTTGAATTTAAGAAAGCGTGAAGGAGAAGAACGAACATATCTACCAGTACTTTGAATGGCTTTAAAGCTATCTTTCATCTCGTTAATTCCTTCATTCACCACCAAATTAAGAACATGGGCACAACACCTTAGTTGTAGATAATCACCTCCATACAGTAAGCCATTCCAACTCCTTAAGCGCCTTTTAAGATATCCCAAAGCTATATCATTAGATGAGGCGTTATCCACGGTTATTGTGAACACCTTCTCAATTTCCCAATCCAACAAGCATTTTTCAATTGTCCTCCCTATAGTATCATCTCTATGATTTTCTACCCTAACAAAATTCAGAATCCTCTTGTGCAGTTTCCATTCTTCATCAACAAAATGTGTTGTCAAGCATAGGTAGTTGAAATTTTGGTTCGATGTCCAGCAATCCGTCGTGAGACAAACATTTTTAGATCTTTTCTTCAAGAATGTCTTCAATACTTAACTTCTCCAAGATAACATTGCCACACATCTCTTGCAATTGTTATTCTTGAAGGGATTGGAAAGAGCGGTTCAAACTGATTTAACAACTTAAATGAAGGCTTTTTGACAATTTTGAACTACTGCTCGTCACATATAATGAATTCATCCAAAACTCTTTTGCATTGTTTCTCATCATATTTATGTGGGACCAAAGATCTTCCCTGCCTACTTGTCCCACTAGAAAACACATTTAACATGTCTTGTTTTTTATATGCAGTGGCCTTATATGGATTCTCTCGACACTTTGGGATGTGCCTCAACATAGAATTTGTTCCAGGGTGATTTGGATCAGCTTCATAAGTCTTATGACAATACTTGCAAGCTACTAAGCGCTCCCTATTAGTTTCTTCAATTATCATTTTGATAAAATAGTCCCACACCTCTCATGTGTACTTGGGTTCTCTTTCTTTTTTCTTAGTACCCCTACTTTCAACATTTGTGATTTGGGTAATAGGTTCAATCAATGTTTGTGGGGGCTTTGGAGGAGGAAGAGGGGGAAGGGGGAAGGGGTAGGGATGGACACTTTGAGCAATATGTGGAGCAAGAAGAGGAAGTGTAGGGCTATGGGAAGGAGCTTTACCAGGTCCATTAGGATTAGAAGTTGGTGTTTGACTCAGTCCTGTAGGGGTTGGTGTTTGAATAGGAGTCGAAGCACCATGAGATATTTTAAAAGGGGATGGTGATGTAATAGAATCTTGATCATCCATTGACCCTAAAATTTTGGGAAAAATCAGAATTGGAGGACAAATACAACATTTTGGGCTGGACAACAAATATTGGCAACTAGAAGAAATCCAAATAATGAACATATAAATAACATAAGAATAACAAGAATGATAAATAACGTACAGAATGATAACTTAAATTATAGGATCAAAGATGCTAAAAATTTCTATTACATCACCATCCCCTATTCCATCATAATGAACATGTAAATAACATAAGAATAACAAGAATGATAAATAACAGAAACTTGTACAGAAGAAAAT
Source organism: Inga laurina (assembly GCA_963855925.1). Taxonomy (NCBI): domain Eukaryota; kingdom Viridiplantae; phylum Streptophyta; class Magnoliopsida; order Fabales; family Fabaceae; genus Inga; species Inga laurina. Next base: position 38,842,386 of record OY979702.1, on the reverse strand, counting down.
TCATATAAAATAACAAGAATGATAAATAACATAAGATTGGAACCTAGAACAAAATTCAAAGCTTTTGTACAGTTGGGCAAGGTATCAAGTGAAAAAAAAAATGCACCTGGGAGTAGTTATCAACTAAAACTTGCAAACCTCATGTGATTATATAATGAACATGTAACCACACTTTTGTTTTAGGAGTCTTGCCTCTGAATAACTTCTCCGTTTCGATTTGATATAATATAAGATGGAAATAATATCACTTAACATGATCCTCTCTACATAATGATAAATGTTACTGAACAAAATGGTGGAAGAGAGTACAACATAAGGGACAAAAATCTCTACATCAAACATGCTAGATTATTTTTATTAGAGGAATGTCCTTTGCAAGTTGGGTTAAATACTCAAGATCACCTCCAAGCAAAGACATCATTACCGTTGCATCCAGGAGGAGCAGGTTATGATGACATTCTACCTCCTGGCTTTGAGGGAACTCAATCCTCAAGTTAGATGTAGATTAAGCTCTCCCAGATTCTAGTGATCAAATGGACCAATCTACTTAAGGTGTATGTGTGGGGTGTGTGTATTCCAGTTTCTTTGTTGAACAATTTCCTTATTTGTTGGATGGCTTTTCAAATAGAAGAAAAAAAGGAAGATGCAAGAAAATCTCAAGTTTTGTTTCATTCCTGTATGGTATTTTAACTTGTTTCAACAAATTGAGCTTAATCTCACATGGCAAGTGGTGGCTGCGGATGAAAGCAAAGAGGTAAAGGATCAAAATCAAAGAGAGATGAAAGTACTTGAAGCCATTTATCCCCGCCCCATCTATAGACTTAAATATGCAGTTCTTATTTAATTACCGAATATACAACCATTTCACCAAATATATATACAAACACAACTCATGCAGATAGCAAGATATGATGGAACACCATAAAAGTTTCAGAATTGCCTCAAGAGAAAGGAAGTGTTGTTCATTTAACACTAGAATGTGACACCAGATAGCACCCTCGAACCCTAGGGATCTAGACCAAGCTAAGAAAGAAAGGATCTAGACAGAAAGAAAAACAAAACCAAGCTCAGAAAAAAAAATCATAACCAAGTTCTGAAAAAAAATAAAAAGAAAATCGTAACCACTGGAAATGAGCTTCTGGCCGATCTTCGATCAGCAAAAAAGGTGAACAAAGATAAGGTGCCATAGAGAGATTGAGAGACAACGAGGAGCGCTAAAGCCCAAAGTGAGCAGTAGCAGCAGCTGGAACTTGGAAGTGTCGAGCTACCGAGCTGGTTCGCAGTCGAGAACTCGTGGCTAGGGCAAAAGAAAAAGATGAGATTTGAGAAGGTCAGAAATAGAACAGAGAAAGGGTTAAGGGTTAATGACTTAATGCCGTGTGTGTGTATGTAATGGACGAGCAAAGGACTCACTCAGACGCTCACTAAAGGGTCGGCCTAATAAAACATATAATATAATATAATTATATAAACTGTTAAATAAAAAAAAAAAACTTACAACACATATATTAATATATATATATATAATTAGATACCTACGAGGCAGGGTCAAATGGGCAGGGTGACATACCCTACCCAATGCCCAACCCTTCCTGCAAAAATGCCCAGCCCAATTGTGCCTATTTTTTTTTTGGGGCTCGGGTGGGCGCAACGGGCATCCATGCTTCATGAACACCCCTGACACAAACATAAATACCAAGTATATGCAAGGTAGGTAAGTTTACTACATTTTGCATTTATGTCCTCCTCTTGTACCCTTTCTTCCAACCATTAGAGTTGCTTGAAGAATCTTCCATTGCCCCTTCCTTGACATTTCATGGCCTTAGATACATAACCACATGACTTGTTAGAACCATGAAAGCAAGTCATTACTCATGGCTTGTTTCTCTTATATAATCTTTCAAAACTCTTTGTGTTATGCGAAATGAGTGTCTAATCTAAGACACATTATGTGTCTCTTGACCCTTGTGATTTGGGTATCTATTGTGGTCACATTAGGTTCTAAAACATGTCTCTATTTTTTGGACCCATACTAGTCACAATTTATCTCAAATGTCACAAATTCATAGGTCAATCCTAATTTGCCAGACTTTATTGGTCAACTTTCAAAAATTCATAACTTAATTTAGAAAATTCCAAATGGGATGGTTCCAGTTCCTATGTAAAGCTATTTAATTCTGAAAGGTAAAACAATAAAATGATCCACCTAACCCTTCAGAACTAAGTCATATTTTTTGTCTGAATTTAATAACTTCAAGAATCGAAAGAATTCATCATAAGCAAAAGTGGGAAGTTTCCTCAGTCTCAAGCCAAACTTAGCAACCCCTATAATGGAGGATGAAAAGAGCCAGGAGAATTTAATGACTGATAAGTTAGTGACTAAAGATAAATATAAGACAAGATAGATTATATATAATTTAGAGGTATATATTTTCTGATTTGTTTATGAATCTTACATTTCAATTATTTCTATCTCTGTATACTCTATGCTCCTATATTAAGCCTTTTGCTGTTGTGTTTGGATCAATTTCAGAATTCAGTCTAATCCCCCCTCATATACCTCTTTTCCTCCCCTTTCCCCCTCAGGTCTCCCTCTCATCCCTTCTGTTTCTGCTTTGTTCTTTCATTTCTATCCCTCTTTGCATCTCTGTTCTACATTGCTATAGGCCGAGGATGACAAGAAAGGGAACACAAACATTTCAGAATGATAGAGTAACACCTTTTTTCTCCATTTCATGCCACAAAATATTGAACTAATATCATAATACAACCAGATAACGAACTGCTTTTTACCTTCTAAAAAAAAATAAAGATAAGCCTGTGTGCTGGAAAACAGGAACTTTCAACGTACCATCAAAAACAGCAAAAAAGGCGACCACCATCAACCTCTGATATCCTTGTCTCATAAAAATCCTCCATTTAAGTCCTTTTACCCTTGAAACTGGAATATCCATAGCTGAATTTTCCATTTCGACTTCCAGAGAGATAGCTAATAAAAGATAGCCTACTTTAGTCTATTGCATAGTTTATTGTTTAAGGCCAATAACAGCGTAAACAAACTATTGCACAAAATTCCAGAAATCCGTAATGCTTTTTACCAGTTTTAGTAATTTCCAAAGTCCTAGTAAAATAATACTCATGGAATTGCTATTGAGTATTGAAACCCTTAAGCCTATCAAAAAGACACGTATCATTTATCAAACATGGTTAAAAATAAAATTCTAACATGCCATCACACTTTTCCATGGTACCCCTTCTCTGTACGGACAAATAATTTCCAATAGCAGATAAGAGGGTGAGAACAGCTAAAAACGCCCAGTATCAGGTATCTTCTATGATAACAATAATGAAAATATATTTAATTTCCCCTCAGATTTTGTTTGGGCGGTGAAACCAAAAATGCAAAAACCAGTTTCCATTTCAAAAATGCACAAATTGTTCTGTCGAGAGATTCCATCAGTGGATCAATGAAGGGTCAATTTAACTCTTAGGGTGGTAGTCAAAAGTTCAAAATAAATCAGCCACAAGACAACAGCAAGAAGAAGCTACTGAATGCATTTATTGCTCAATTGAAATTGCCTGGCAAGGCTACTGTTATTTAAGAATAAAAGATTCTTAAAATTTGTCCGCCAAATGGTTTTCTACATCATGTTTTAACTATAAAAATGGAGATACATAAAATATGGGAAACAAGAACATTATTGATTATTCAATCAGTAAACTATTCTGTCAGAACAAAACCTATGCAACTCAAATTTGTCCTATTTATCATAAAGACAGTTAAATTTTGAAATTTTAAAGGGATTGTCTTTTTGTAATAACAAATTTTGCGTGGATTTGGATCAAATCCAAATGCATCAAATTCTATGCATCCAAATAATGGGTTGGTCCAAGTCCAAATCCCCATAATCCAAACATAACCTGAATATTTTGACAAGCTACTGTTTGTGTCAAATTGCAGCATCCAACAATTTAATTCTAGCTTTAGTGGTCTAATCTTTATGCTAAGCGAGAAATGAACTTACGGTTTCTTGTCATAAATGCTGGAAGGGAAAAATAATGTCAATATATAAAACCTATAGAAAGCAAACTATTCACAGAGTAAACAATGTGGCTTCAGCTTCAATCTTTGTGCAACACACAAGGCCCAGAGAACAAAAGAGGACAAATAATCCTCCCAGAGAATTAATAAAACAAGCAAAAAGCAGTAAACAACACTAGCTCAAAAAAGCTTTACAATCCCTTTGTAAATTCTCAAAGGAAATTCCTCTAGAAAGACCATTTGTTGATTGGACAGCTAGAGGGAGGCCAAGTTCCTTCCTGAAGAAAATTTGCCGAGAGAAACTTTTGCTAAAATTTCTAGCTTTCTGCTCCAATCATAGACACAACAAGCCTGCAGAGACAGCACCCGGCCAAAAATCTTTTTGCTCCTTATGACTCCCAAAACCCTGGAACACAACAGCTTAGAAATATCTACATCCATTGGTGGCATAATTGCAAAATACTATATAAGAGATATCTTGAATGAAGCGAATCAGAAATTCTCCCTCAATTTGGTTGTTTTGGTAAATCCTGTACCTTTTGTGGCATGAAAATTGTATGTGAACTCACCAAATCATTAAATGTGAAATTCAATGATTACCATAACGAGCTTCAAACACTTAAGAGTATAAATAATTAGACACGGGTATTAACATCAAAAAATTTTTTAAAGGATGACTAATTCACAAGCATAAACCTAAATGTTGTTCTGTAAGAGCACCATCTGACACAGAGGAACAAAAATACAAACAAAAATTCCCACACTTTACAGAAACTTGCCCCAGGAAAGTATTCCGGAATGTCAATCCCCTTGATAGGCAGTTTGGTCTGTATAAAACATCATACAGCTCAATCATGAAACGAATTCAAATATTCAATAATCTCGGGGCAACATTAAATGAATTGTGATGCACAAATCATCCATATAGCACATGCTAAGAACATGATATGAAAACAAGACTCAGGTATAATAAAAGGCCTCCGGCTCAATATTCATAATTCCCCATAAAAACTCGAAAACCCAATATGCAGCCAAATCAAGCCCGACAAACAAAGGGGAGAGGCGGGGAATGAAATTGAAAAATTGAAAATTTCAAACAAGCAAACGAATCCAGCGTCCAATGAATAGCGGGAAGCGGGACCCTCCTGAGGCCACCACAGCTGAAGAGCGAAGTGGAATCCTCGGAGGAAATCACAGGTTTCGTCGCCGGTGGCTGTGCGGCCTGATCGGTATCAGCGGAAGGCGGAACGGAGGCGGAACGGGATGAAGAATCCGTGGCACTGGAAGAGGAGGGAGGTGAGGCAGAATCTGTGGAGGCCGAAACAGTGGGAGCGACGGGAGGAGGGTCCGTATCTGGGATCATTCTGCCATTTCAGTGTCAGAGAGCGTACCTTTGCTTTGAATTCTTCGGGCCCGCTCTGGTTTTTTGGTCTCCTCGCTTATTTCGCTCATTTTGTCTCCCCTGCCGTTTTGGAAGAGTGAAAATTACACTTACGCCCCACAAAAATTACTTTCAAGTTTATCTGTTACTATTATATATATTTTTTAAAAAACCTGTTATCCTTTTCGGAAGTATTAATTTTTTTCATATCACGTTAAAGTTTAATATAATTAATAAGGATAATTTTAAAAAATTATTTAAATTAAAATTTAATAATTTTAACCAACTTTTATTTTAAGATTGAGACTCATGACTTTAAATCTTGAAGATTATAATTAAATTAAATCAATATTAAGTAAAAGTTTCAATTACTTAAGTCAAACAATTTATTTTAAGTTTCAAAGATATTTTAATTCTAAAAGATAAATTATCTTTTTGAGAATTTTTTTAACCAATCCAAACATTTTTGTTGGTTTTAAGCCGTCTATAAATAAGAGCAACCCCCAATGAAGAGAAGTCCCACTTTACCGAAAGCATAGTGTGAAGATTTGGACTTGCTGTCACGTCTCGTAAGTTTTTTAAACTTTCATAATATGATTTCGAACTATTTTCTCTTAAAATTTACATATTCCTTGAAAAGTTGAATGATTCAAAAATATAATCAATTTATTAGCATATAGGAAATATGAGTTATAGAGACTCTCATTATTTAAGTTATTATACAATTAGTTATACACTTTTATATAAATTGAGGTGCACCTCTACTACCAGCTTAAACTTTTGTCATGATGATTAATGCTTTATTTCTAACATTTGGTATCTTTAAGGTGTGGCTAATCTTTTCTTTCTTGAGGGGTGGCTTTAGTTCTTGGTTTTTTTTTTTTTTTTTTGAGGAGTTATTGTGTTTTAATCTTCTCCTAGAGACTCTTATTATTTAAATTATTATATAAGTAGTTGGGGACTTGAATTTTGTCTCATGAATATGTATCAGTACGTTTTGAGTTTGGGAGGGTGTGAATCGAGTTCAGCCTGGTAGACCATAAAGTTATAGGAGATTAATGGACCCGTGTCTAATCTAAGTTAAAGAAATTAGGGTATGTATCTACTATTAACTTAAATTTTTATCATGATAATTAGCACTTTTTTCCTAACCTTTGATATCTCTAAGGTGTGACTAATGTTTTCTTTCATGAGGATAGATAATTGTGGTCTTAGGTCTTGGTTTTTTTGGGTAGTTATCCTGTTTTAATCTTTTTCTTATTTATAAACCTAAGTTATAGAAACTCATTTAAATTATTTTACAAGTAGTTGGGACTCGAATTTCATCATTTGAATATATGTCAATGGTACATCTATCAATGATACATGTTGAGTTTAGGAGGGTATGGATATGATTCGATCTAGTGGATCATAAAGTTATAGGAAATTGATGAACCCGTTTTTTATTTGAGTTAAAGAAACTAGGATGCGTTTTTGCTACTTGTTTAAACTTTTGGCACAATGGTCAGCGACATTTGATATCTCTAATGTGTGGCTAATATTTTCTTTTTTTGAGGATAGATAAATGTGGCTTGAGTTCTTGATTTTCTTGAGGAGTTATCTTGTTTAAATCTTTTCCTTATTTATAAACATGAGTTATAGAGATACTCATTATTTAAGTTAATATACAAGTAGTTGGGGACTCAAATTTTGTCCCTTGAAGATGTATCAATCTAATTAAAAAAGGCATAAACGATATCTCTAAATTTGGGAGGGTTCTGGATTAGATTTGGTCTAGTGAACCATAAAGTTATAGGAAACTGGTGGGCCCATGTCTAATTTGAGTTAAAGGAAATGGGTTAGTTCTCTGTGCCTAACCTTTGGATCTCTATAGAGATAATATAATCTAGTAATGAATTTGTGTGCTAACAAGCATGATTAAATTTTTTGAATGATTTATATAAGTAGACATTGTGGGAGACGAAAGTATACCCCAGATGAATGTCAAGATGAAAGATTTATTATTCTTTATAATTTACTTACATATTTTAATGAATTCTATATTATTCTTTAATTACCTAATATCTTGATTATATTATTGATTTAATCATTCTATTCGTTTGTTGGACAAGTTAGTATTTCCATCACAACAAACATCCTAATTCAACGTCAAAATTGAAGTCATCATGGCATCCGTTCAAGAAGCCTCTGAAGATTACTTCAACATCAACTTTATAGTTCATTCTCTTGTCATTTCGCGTGAGAGAGGAGTTCTTGAATCAATGTCTTTTCTCGTGTTTGAACCTCCTTTTTTCATGCCTTGTGAAGAATTGCTCGAAGATGTTTCAGGATTTCTTCGTAGAAATCTATCCAATTATGTCCGTGAGCATGACCTTCAACCACTGGCATCTCAAATCATATCTTATTATCATTATGCACTTCAAAATACTGCCTCGGAAACTGAAACTACAGAAGCTCGCATAATACCATTGTTCTTGGATTTACCGTTAATCACTCTGGATGGATCAGAAACTCAAAATTTGATCGAGATTGATGATGATGATTCTAATCTGTTGACAGAAATCATGGATCAATCAATGCAACATTTCACTATGATTCCAACTTCAAAGGAGGCTATAGCATCACTCAAGAAATTGGAAGCTTTAAATGATGAAATGAAGGCAAACACGTGTAGTATATGCATGGAAGGTTTTGAAGAAGATTTTGGAAACGTTTCTGCAATGCCATGCAGCCATTTTTATCACCATAATTGTATTGTAACATGGCTGGAAACAAATCATACATGTCCATTGTGTCGCTTTCAAATGCCTACAGAATAATTTTATGTATACTATATATACACAATCTTATTATGAAATTTCATCATTCAGATATTTATTGCTGAAATATTCTTTTAATTGTTTTTTTAGGTTTCATAATGTTTTAATTGATTATAGAGTTTTTCTATTGAAAATTATGCTTCTAAGTATCAAAAGTCAATAGTGTTCAAATTAAAACTCATTTCAAAAACTGATATTGATAGACTCTATCAAAGCCTTTCGACATTACACTTAGTTGGTCGTGATCCTTTGATCGTATTAGAATATGTCGTCTATAAAATTAAAGATATACAAAAATTAAGCTCACCTTAACACACCACATAGTATTGAATTTTCTAATAAGGGGTGCCAGTTCTATTACAAGGGAATTTGAATTTATAAATACACACATCTTATTAGTGAAAACAAGTTTCAACATAACCGAAAAATCAAGATGACCAACCACTAAATCCCTCTTGAAATGGATGATACGATATAAATGTTAAAAACCAAAAAGAACAACCTCACTTCCAAATGAAGAACAATGTCGTGATTATTAATTTATTCTATTTCAAATATCACCCAAAAAATTATTTTCTTTTTTCAAAGAATAAGAAACAGTTATAGATTCTAAACAAGTTTATACTCCCTCTAGTCCTAATAATAAGACACCCACTAGAAATTTTTCATCCTTCTTAATATAAGACAGTTTGCAAAATGTATGAATGAAGCATTTATGGTTTTTTAAAAATAAGCCCTTCATTATTATACCATGCTCCAACCCTCTCTCTTTTCTACACTCTGATTAATGTGGAGAACAAAACTATTATCCCACACGTGGACCAAAAACCATTTAATTAAGGGAAATTTTTAAATACTGTCATCATTTCCAAAGAAATCAAAGTTATCAACAAATTTTAACCAATTTTCTTAATCTATGTAATTCAGTTAAAGCAGAGATAATATCAGCAGTAAGGGGAATAGTTCACGACATCAAATTCATTCCATTTTCTTTCTTTCTTTTCAAAAAAGGAAAGATTGAGGTTGAGCTAGTATTGAATGTGTAAGATAAACTGACCTTGTTTGATATGATGTTCCAAAGTCCTATTCTAGCTATTATTATAAAATCAACACCATCAATCTCTTCTTCGTAAGCCACAATAGAAATGAAATGGGTGGGGATTTAGCAAATAGCATATATAGGCCAATAGAGGAGTAACAAATGGAAACTTAAACTTATAATTATAGACAACCTGAATTTCTGGATGAGCAACAACATTTGGTTTAACAAGTTTGTCAACAAATCCAAGGGAAACAGTTAGAACACTAAATTAACCGACACAAGGTCAGACCGTTCAACTTAACTGAAAGACAAGTAACTTAAAAATGAAAGACAAGATAGAGGTCAGTAGAGCACTGGTATTTAACAGCCAAAAATAAATAAAAAGGATACAAGAGTAAATATACCTACCTAAATAACAAATCCCTCAGCCTGTTCAATTCTTTGATATTCATCACATTAGCCGTGGCTCACATGGAATGCCGTTTTTTACCCCCAGTCTTATATCTCTCATTTTTTCTTCTTTCCTCAGGCCTTCTCTTTCTATGCTATTTGTGCATAACAATAGCTATCTTTGTCTCTTTGATAAAGTCAGGATGGCTACTTATATTCTTAAAGGGATTCTTTTCCAGGTATTTAGCGGTCTGAGAACCTCCCTAACCTATCCCAAAAAAATAACCAAAATAGCTGTAAGTAAGTAGAAAAGAAACAAAAGTAAGTATAGAAACATGAATGTTACCAAAAAACCAAAAGAAAGAAAGAAGAATGAAAAGAAGGGTAGAAACATGAATAAAAGATGTAAAATATAACAATCATAAGAAGGCACGAAAAAGGGCAGGCAGGTAGCCCCTCGAATTTTAGGCGTTTGGATCCAAATCCAAAGCAAATATCCAATATCCAAATCCTATTCAACATTTGACAAATGGATATAATTCTCTTACCTGTATCTAAAATACCTAAATAATTTTACAAGGATAGAGCACCAGGCATGGGATAGAGAACATCCAATGATATTTAACAATTATACTTATTTTTTGAAATATAATATAAAACATATATTTACAGTCTATAATTAAAAATCTCCTCGTTTCAATAATTGTGTGGGGAAATATTTCCTTTTAAACATTAGCAGCTTGGCTCCATTTTGTAGCTCCGTGGCCATTTGGCCATTTCACTTCTCTAATTTTTCAAAAGAAACACTATTATTCATAATTCATTTGATTTTTATACAAATTTTTTGTATCATTCTTTTTGGTTTTGGGTGCAACTAATTTTATATCTATTAGATTATGGTATAGTATGATATTTCTTTAGACCTGTACGTATAATACAAGGATCAGTAGATCTAGTCTTAAATAATGTATGAAAAATAGTAATTTAACAAATAAATAGGTAGCAAATCAAGTCTGTAGCATATAATATAATTTTCTTATGAACAATCTAATTACTATGTCTAACATACAGATGCTATATATCTTGTCAGGGTAGCCTATCCACTCAGTGATATAGGATGAATACCAGGTATCCAAAGGCTAAATCTTAATTCACTCATATGTAAACATAATAAAGATTTAAAAGTCTATTAGAGTTAGTTAAGGGATATAGCCGTTAGGCTAATAACAGCTGTTAAGTCTGTTAGTTGGGGAATTAGAATGATGGTTGTTAGTTTAGTTAGAAGGGTTGCTTATATGCCTATAAATAGATTTCCTTGCCTATTGTTTCTCTTAGTCTATGATTGATAATGAAATAGTTCAGAAATGTTTCTCTCTTATTCTCTCACTTCTTCTCTCTTGAATCCTCTGTTTCTCCTTCTCTATTCCCTCTTCCCCTCTCTTTCTCCCTTTCTTTTTATATAGAATTATAATTTTGTATAGTGGTATTAGAGCCTTCAATCCTTGGCCCTTCTACTGCAATATTGAAAAGGAAAAAAAGAAAAAAAAAAGTCCTCCCAATGTGGCTTGTGCATATGCATCTCAATTTCATTCAAGAAGCTTCGAAGAACGTCTCCAACAAATAGAGAGGCAAATCCAGCTATAGCATCTTCAACATTAGGGGTCAGTAGCTGAGTTTAATTATGAGTTCGATTCCCTCTCAACCAATCTAGATGTGCTAGAAGATTACCTGGTAAAGTCATTTGTTTGGCTTGAAAGAAGAGATTGTAGAATCAGTAAAGCTTTTCAACCCTCTCACTCTGCCTTGAAGCTCGACAATTGACAAGTGTAGTCAATCTCACTCACCCTTCTCACCCCAACTAATTGAATTCTCCTAAGTTTGAAACTTGTTAAAAGTAGTAGTGAAAGGCGTAATAGAAATGGTAAATATGATTAGCAATGTTGTAATTTGCATTACAAGTTTAGTCAATGATTTCACACATTACACTTTTACTTGTAAAAATTGATAAGTGTAGTTAATCTCCCACACCCTCACCCAATTATTTGAATTTTTTGCAAGTTTGAAATGTGTTAAAAGTAGTGGTAAATGGTGTAAAAGAAATGACAAATACATTTACTAATGTTGTCATTCGCATTATAAGTTTAGTCAATGATTTCAAACATTATGCTTTTGCTTGTAAATATTGGTAAGTGTAGCCAATCTCGCACACCCCGACTCAATTAGTTGAATTTTTCCAAGTTTGGAACATATTAAAAGTAGTATTAAATGGCGTAGAAGAAATGGTAAATACTAATGTTGTAATTTGCATTACAAGTTTAGTTAATGATTTCAAACATTACACTTTTGCTTGTAAATTAAAAATTGATAAATGTAGTCAATCTCGCACATCCTTACCCAATTAGTTGAATTTTCCCAAGTTTAGAATATGTTAAAAGTAGCAGTAAATGACATAAAAGAAATACTAAATATCTTTACTAATGTTATCGTTCTCATTACAAGTTTAGTCAATGATTGCACACATTTCACTTTTACTTGTAAAAATGGATAAGTGTAGTCAATCCTACACACTTCGACCCAATTAGTTGAATTTTTTCAAGTTTTGAATGTGTTAAAAGTAGTAGTAAATGGCATTAAAAAAATGGTACATATCTTTACAAATGTTGTCAGACACATTGCAAGTGTAATATTATTTTATTATATTATATTAATTATTTTTAAATTGATTTATTTAGTTTGGAAGTACAACAGTCAACATATAATAAAAAAAATTTCTAAAAAATAGAATAAAATTCTGATGAATTATTTTTTATTTTTATAATTATAAATATTTTCAACCATGTTACAAGTATAGTAAAAATCTGGAGCTAAAGTGTTTAAATAACTTCAACTTTTTTGAATAATGCAACAGCAACCATAAACTATTTTTTTGATCAAAAGTAATTACAAACATCATAAAAGAGAGTAAAAATAACAGTGACATTAATAATCCCAAACGTCCGTTAACGTCCATTAAAAAACCTCTCATCTTTTATTTACTTTTACATTAAAAAAATTATGGTTATTTTTGCACTTTTAATATAATTTAATAGCTATTTTAGTACCTTAACCTCTCATTGAAAACCTCATGGTAACATACGTTTGTGATTGTGGTCACTTTTATTGTTTTTTATAATATTTATGGTTACTTTTCCTCAAAAAAATAATTTATGGTTACTATTACACTTTTTAAAAAAGTTGAAAATTATTTAAGCATTTTAACCCAAATATGTATTTAAGTGTTATCAATTGCATGACAAAAGTTGTTAATTGCATGTTGCCAAATCTTAAGAGCTAACTTATATATATATATATATATATATATATATATATATATATATATATATATATATATATCTCTCTCTCTATTTGTGAATATATATGACACATAATAAGCTTGGTGACTCAATGGACACCTGTATTTTGTGACCCAAAGGTTGGGAGATCAAACCCCACTCTAACACTCATGGCACAATTTGATTATTAAGAAAAACATGGCACAAAAATATCTCGTTGGAGCTTCCGTGTTGGTTAGTTGGGGCGGGCTTCAGGCAGTAAGGGATCTAGTCTTTTTTTGTAAAAGAATGTGAAGGGCATTTTAGTAAAAGTACCAACACTTTAAAATCTCATATTCTTACATGTTTACTAATTTGTCCTTTTGAATATTTACATGACATTTTGGGGGTTTTTGAAGTTCAAGAGGTATTTTTTGATAATTTTCCTTATAGGTAAATGGACCTAAATTTTGCCCCAGAAATAAATATCCTTGAAGCAATTTTTAAAATTTGAAAATAATGTAATAAAAGGTGCTTCTTTAATAAAAATTAAGGGAAAAATAATCTTTTAGTTCTTATAGTTCTGACTCACTATAGTTGAGTTCTTTAAGCTAAGTATGAATTTGTTTCATCTAATTCCTATATTTTTTACTCACTGATAACTAAGTCCCTAACTTTTTCATAACTTGAAGGAAAAAAAGGAAATTTTTTTTTTCATAATTTATAAGTCACTGCTGAGTCATCTTGCATTGCAACAAAATGTCTACTAAATACCAATAAAATTGATGATGTGGCTTTCCACATCAGCTTTGAAATATTGTTAAAAAGAGGAAGAAAAAGTCAGCCTCGTTCTACTTTCCTCCACCGTCACACCATCTATCTCCACCATCAAATCTTCTGCTCCACCATGACTCCAAGATTGCATTTCTATGTTGAACTCCAAACCACCCTTTAGAGTCTCCATCGTGTAGTGAGAAGCTCCAAGAAGATCTCCGGCGTCACAAACCTCTGAGGGTATAATGGCTTCATCAATTTTGGTCTTCATCGTTTATTTGTCTTCTTGCTTCTCATGTCTTTTTTCTTCTTCTCAGGCGTCACACACCTCTGAGGGTATAATGGCTTGCATCTAATCATAATTGAGTAAAAGTGAGTCACAGACGAACAAAAAATTATTTTTCCCAAAAATCAAGATCCTTGTTGGAAAATCTTATATTTTGGAGACCGTCAAAGACTTAGATATTTTTTCTATCATAGTCTTTTTTTTAAGGAAGGATATAATGTAACATAATATTGAATTTCTTGGAATTGAAATGATAATTTATTTAATACTTGGCTCTTGTTGATCGCAAAGGATTTGGCCTCTCCCAATAAATAATCTTGTTTTTTCTAATCTGATAAATTTTATTGAATCTTTCTAATTAATAAATCTTTTTTAAGATGTTCTTTGATTATTTTTAAGATTTATAATGAATTGACTTAAAGCATTAATAAAAATTTTCAAATATATGAGAAAAATCAGAATGGTTTACTTTTAAATTAGGGTTAATATAATTTTTGGTCCCTGAAATTTGATCCAAATTTTGGTTTTGGTCCCTCAAGTTTAAAATCGGTGGTTTTGGTCCCTGAAGTTTGACCCTTGGTCCATCAAGTTTGAAAGTTTTGGTTTTGGTCCTTCAAGTTTGAAAAGGAATTTGTTTTTTCTGGTTCGGTTAGGTTTTCCATCATGTCCTTCTCAAACTTGAGGGATCAAAACCAAAACTTTCAAACTTCAGGGACCAAGTGTCAAACTTCAGGGACCAAAACCACCGATTTTAAACTTGAGAGCCAAAACTAAAATTGGATCAAACTTCAGGGATCAAAAGTTATATTAACTCTTTTAATAATTAATATTATTTTAAATTTTGATGAGATTTCAATTTGAAATAAAAAAAAAGATAATGATTTATAAGTTATGCTTTAGAAATATCTCAATATTTTAGTTTTTTCTATCAATCATATCACCTTTGTTCACTCTAAGAATTGCACGTAGGGAAAGCAAGAGTTGAGGAAGTGAAAGCATCAAGAATGAAAGCCATTCGATCTTCCCGAATCTGAAAAATATTTTCTAAATTTTTATAAATTATGTGTTCATATTTAAACGTATGTTATGATTTTTTTATTTTAAAAATAAATATTGATAAAATTTAAGGTAGTTTTCTTAAAAGAATAAATATATTATTGTCTGTTTTATTTTTTTTAGGACCATTTACCACAGATCCTTTAGCAATAATATAACATTTTAGTTTTTGGACCGATCATATCACTCTAGTAAAACAATTTATTGTAAGATTCGAAGAGAATTCATTTCTGAGAGATTAATGATATTTTTTTAACCAATCCAATTACTTTTGTTAATTATAAACCATCTATAAATAAGAGGTCGCATGGAAAAGAAGTCACACCTACCTAAAGCATAGAGTGAAGATTTCGAATTGCTGCCCCCTCTGGTTTGTGTTTTGTTTTTTTACAAATGTCATAATATGATTTCGAACTATTTTCTCTTAAATTTAAATACTACTTGAAAACTAAATGATTCAAAAATATAATAAGTTTATAGTACATGCAAAACTTTAGAAATTCTCATTACCGTAGACGAGACTGGTGAACCGATATCTAGTTTGTGTTAGAGGAATTGGGGTTTGTTTTTACTACGAACTTAAACTTTTGGCACAATGGTTAGCGCCTTATTCCTAACATAGGAAATTGATGAACCTATGTCAGATCTATATTAAAGGAATTGAGATATGTTTTTGCTATTAGTTTAAACTTTTGACATGATAGTTATCACTTTGTTCCTAACATTTGCTATTTCCAAGATAGTTATAGGAGACTAGTAAATACATATCTTAAAGGAATTGAGATGTGTCTTTACTACTAACTTAAACTTTTGATACAATGGTTAGTGCTTTGTTCCTAACCTTTGGTATCTCTAATGTGTGGGAAATCTTTTCTCTGTTGAGGGTAGAGAAATGTGACTTGAGTTCTTGGTTTTCTTGGGGAATTATCTTGTTTTAATCTTTTCATTATTTATAAAAATGAGTTATAGAGACTCTTGTTATTTAAGTTATTATACATATTGGGGAGTTGAATTTTGTCCCTTGAATATATATCAATGGTATGTCCTAGCTTTGGTAGGGTATGGATTGCGTTTTGCCTAGTGGACCATAAAGTTATAGGAGATTAGTTGACTCATATTTGATTTGGATTAAAGAAATTAGGGTGTGTTTCTGCTACTAGTTTAAACTTTTGGCATGATAGTTAACACTATGTTCTCAACTTTTGACATCTCTTAGGTGTGGCTAATCTTCCCCCCCTGAGGGTAGATAAATGTCATTTGAGTGCTCCATTTTTGTGGGGAGTTATCTTGTTTAAATATTTTCCATATTTATAAACATGAGTTATAGAGACTCTTGTTATTTAAGTTATAATACAAGTAGTTGGGGACTCCAATTTTGTCCCTTGAATATATGTATCAATCAAATTAAAATGGTATAAATGGTAAATTTCGAGTTGAAAATGATGTAGATTAAGTTCGACTTGGAAGACCAAAAAGTTATAGGAGATTGATGAACCCATATATGATATGTGTTTAAGGAATTGGGATGCATCTTTAGTACAAGATTAAACTTTTGACAAGATGGTTAACTCTTTGTTCCTAACCTTTTGTATCTCTAAGGTAGTAGTTATAGGAGGCTAGTAAACCTATATCTAATTTGGGCTAAAAGAACTTAGGTGCATCTTTGCTATTAACTTAGACCTTTAATATGATGGTTAGCATTTCGTTCCTTACCTTTGGTACCTTGACTAATCTTTTCTCCCTTGAGGGCAGAAAAATATGGCTTGAGTTCTTGATTTTTTTTTTTTTTGTAGTTATCTTGTTTTAATCTTCTCCTTATTTATGTAATTTATGATTTGCTAGCTAGGGTTTAGGTTTGAATTCCCATACTTTGAGGCTTGATTTTCATGTTGGAATTCTGGTTGATTAAACAATTTGCATATTCAATTTATTATTTAAATTTTTTATATATTATATCTCCTATTTTTGAGTTTGATAAAAAATATTTTTTGAGTGCTTTATTTGTTAGATCTCATGTTTTGATGATAACAAAAGAATGGTTTGGAAAGGAAATGATTAATAAACAAGTTTGAACTAAAGAATAACAGGGATAGTATCACTTGAGATAAGCATTGGAGTAATGAAGGAAGGCCAAGAGGAAAAACTGAGAAACTTGATCAGAAGCAGGTTTTCTAAGGAATTACTCGAGGCGGTACTCGAGTAATGAACCAAAACTTGAAGTAACCAGAAGCACCTTCCAGTAACCTGCCAACGTTACTCGAGTAGGTACTCGAGTAATAGTGTAAGTATTTTTAAGTTGCTCTCGGCCTGCCAATGTTACTCGAGGAGCTACTCGAGTAACCAGGTAAAAACTTGGAGTTGCTCTCGGCCTGCCAATGTTACTCGAGGCGCTACTCGAGTAACCATGAGAAAAACTTCCAGTTGCTTTCAAGTTGCCAATGATACTCGAGTAGGTACACGAGTAACTCTGTTTCTGAGAAAATGGTGCTCTCGGCATTTTGTACCACTGCCAATGTTACTCGAGTAGGTACTCGAGTAACGCACTGAAGTCAGTAAAAACTTGAAGGTGGTACCCGATTAACTTGATATCATTGTATCTCATTTTCCTCTAGTGATTCCTCTAGTATACAGATATTTAATGTACATTTCCTCGATTTGGTACCCGAGTATGAAGAGTTATTTTGAAGGTAAACCTCAAGTTATTACCCGGGTAAGACAAGCACAAAAAGTACATTTACTCGAGGTGGTACCCGAGTAACTTATGCAAAAATGAATGCATTACTCGAGTCAGTATCCGAGTAACAAGGTAAGTGCTCTCGGCCTTGAAATCCTGCAACATTATTGGAGTAAAGCATCAAGTAACCAAAAGTTTTTGTAAAGATTTACTCGAGTTGGTACCCGAGTAACTCATAAAGTTGTGAGTGCATTACTCGAGTAAGTACCCGAGTAAACATATATTTTCAAAGGTTTAAGAATTGGTTATTCCATGCACTACCCGAGTAATCTTGTATTTATTCATTGACTTGCAGTTGATCAAAGATTTCCCGATGATACTCGAGTAAGTACTCGAGTAAACTTCAAGGGATACCGAGTAGCTACTCGAGTAAGCAAACCCAGAAATCCAGAAATCATTCAAACGTTCATTGTTTTGTTTTCTATATGATTAATCTTTCATTGTATTAGTATTCTTAGCCTATTTACAGATGAACAATGAAGAAATCATATCAAGTAATGGAAGTCAAATGAAACATTCAAATGCCAACCACCGCCAACGGATATTTTTCAAAAATTGGAAAAGTCAATAGTGGCTACGCACTCTCCAATGGACGAAAGGAAAATGTTCCAATGGTCATCACCAACATATCTATATATATGGGAACATCCAAACAGAGGAACAACAACAAGAACACACACAAACGTATTATCAAGTTCATTGCTCTGTTTTCACGTTGAAATCATATTTCTATGCTTCAGTGATTCTTATTCACTCTTGAGAGAGATATTTCATTCAAACTCAATATTTGTTATTGAGGTAACTTAAGGTTGTGGAACCTTGAGTTGGGATTGGATTACAACTTGTAAGGGGGAGCGAGTATCTAGGTGTAGGAACTTGCTTGTACTGAGGTGCCAAGAACCCACTGAATCTCGGAAGATATAGTGAAACTCTCAGAGAAGCTTTGAGGACTGGATGTAGGTCAAAGTGGTTGTGGCCGAACCAGTATAACTCCCGGTGTACACTTCGGTGATATTTTTCCTTACTCTTTCCTGTTTTAATTTCAACGTCAAATTTTATTTGCAACGAAATTTTTAACATCACCCAATTCACCCCCCTTTTGGGTGAAACGCTTGCTCTAACATTTGGTATCAGAGTGTAGGTCTTCTTGTTAAGGTTTAACAGCCTAAGAAGGATCCAATGGCAAGCATGGGTGAAGGAATTCTTCCCGACGGAGCATCCATCACTAGACCCCCTGGTTTCAATGGAGAACACTTCTCTTTCTGGAAAGCTAAGTTCAGAGTGTTCGTGATGGTTACTGAATATGGGCTATGGGATGTAATTGAGAGTGGAAATTATCAACCTACAAAGATTGTAGATTCTCAGAAAATTCCAAAGAGGCCAGCGGAATATGATGAGAATGACAAGAAACTTATCACTCTCAACAGCAAAGCAATTCTGATGTTACAAAGCGCTTTAAGTCAAAGTGAATATTTCAGAATCTGCACACTTCCAACAACAAAACAAATATGGGAAGCTCTGGAAATAGCTCATGAAGGAACTTTGGGAATAAAGGAGAATCGAATCAATACTTTGGTCACCGAATTCGATTTACTTCGAATGAAATCAGGTGAATCAATATCTGAATTTGAACTTAGATATACTCATCTTGTTAATCAACTTGCAGCTCTTGGGAAAGTCTATGATCAGCATACCCAAGTACGAAAGATTCTAAATATTCTTTCTAAAGAATGGGAGGCCAAAGTTACTGCGATAGAAGAAGCAAAAGGAGAATCAATGAGATCAGTTGCTTCTCTATTTGGAAGTCTTTCTGAATATGAAAGCAAACTAAAGTTCAAACGAGAACTAGATGACATTGGTGACAAGAAAAAGAAAGGTCTTGCACTAAAGGCAAAAGAAGAGAATCAAGATGAGGATGAAGAGCTTGACGATGATGAAATGGGCCTAATCATAAAACGATTCAGAAAGTTCTACAAGAAAGGACAAGGATTCAAACACTTTCAAAAAGGTGGAACTAGCAGCAAAGATCATATCATTTGCTACGAATGTGGAAAACCAGGACATATCAAATCAGAATGTCCAGAACTGAATCAAAAGAGCAAAGAAAAGAGAAAAGGCAAATTCTTCAACAAAAAGAAGGCCTTCGTATCTGCTATATGGGGTGATAGCTCTTCTGACGAAGAAAGTGATGAGGAAGAAGTAGCTAACATATGTCTTGTTGCTCAAGAAGAAACCGAAGAAGAGATAAATGATTCTGAACCTACCTATGATGAATTACTTTCTGAATATAATGATTTACATTCTGAATTCATCAAAGTAGTTAAAGAATTGGTGGTTTTTAAAAAGAAAAACAAAGCTCTTGAATTAGAAATTAAAGAACGTTCAGAAAAGGATTGTGAAAACTGTTCTTCTTTGAAAAAGAAAAACAATGATCTCACAAAAACTCTTGAAAAATTTACACAAGGAAGTGAGATGCTAAATGTTATTTTAAAAGCTCAACGATTTGTAAATGATCGATCTGGAATTAGATATGATCCAAAATCAGATAGAAGAAAAGGTAGAAAGAAAACAGGAGGTAAGTCTTACTTGAATTATTTTCAACATTCTGTGCATACATCAAATCCTTTTGTTTTTTGTAACTACTGTAATAGAAAAGGACATTATACTTCTTCATGTATTCATAAGAAGAAAGGAACAATAGGAGCTTACAAATGGGTACCTAAAGGTTCATATATTCAGAAAATTATTTGTACTAACCCAAAAGGACCCAAAAAGATGTGGGTACCTAAGACTTAGTAATTTGATTGCAGGTATGTCTCAAAGCATCCAAAAATAGCAAGTGGTACATAGGTAGTGGATGCTCTAGACATATGACCGGAGATTTCGAAAGTTTTACCACACTGCAACCTAAGGAAGGTGGAAAGGTAAAATTTGGAGGAAATCAATCCGGAAGGATAGCAGGAGTTGGTGAAATCAAAAATGATAAAGGAATACAAGTCAAAGATGTATATTATGTTGAAGGCTTGTGTCACAATTTGCTGAGCGTAAGTCAAAGTACAGATAAAAACAACTGGGTAATATTTGACTCAGAAGAATGCTTAATCATCAACAAGAATGACTTACAGCTTGATAAGAAGAATATCAAGGCTAAGATCAGACAAAAAGGGAAGGTAACTGTTATACTCTAGATATTAGTAGAAATGAATCTAAAAATTGTTTTCTGAGTAATGCCGATGAAAGTTGGCTATGGCATAAGAGATTGGCTCATGTCAATATGCATCAACTAGGCAAATTACTCAAAAAGGATTTAGTGCTTGGATTACCCAAAGTAAATTTCAAAAATGACTTGATTTGTGATGCATGTCAAAAGGGTAAACAAACTAAATCATCTTTCAAATTGAAAAATGAGATTTCAACAAATAGACCATTACAATTATTGCATATGGATTTAGTTGGTCCAGCAAGAGTAAAAAGTCTTGGTGGCAACCTATATTCATTGGTCATTGTTGATGATTTCTCTAGATTTACATGGGTTATTTTTCTATCATCAAAAGATGAAACCTTTGAAGAATTTATTGTTTTTGCCAAGAAAGTGTAAAATGAGAAAGGTATGTCCATTGCAGGTATTAGAACTGATCATGGTGGAGAATTTGAAAATCAAGCCTTTGAAGAATATTGTGATACTAATGGTATTGATCACAATTTTTCTGCTCCAAGAACACCTCAACAAAATGGGGTCGTGGAACGCAAGAATAGAGTGCTCACAGAAATGGCTAGAGCAATGTTGAATGAAAAGAATGTGTCTCAAGTGTTCTGGGCTGATGCTATGAGTACATCATGCTACATTTCAAATAGAGCATATATAATTTGCAAACTTGGAAAGACACCATACGAGTTGTACAAATGACGAAAGCCAAACATTGCTCATCTACACATCTTCGGTTGTAAGTGTTTCATTCATAATAATGGTAAAGATAACTTAGGAAAATTTGATTCTAAAACAGATGAAGGAATTTTCCTAGGATATTCTAACCGAAGTAAAGCATATAGAGTTTACAATAAAAGAACATGTATTATTGAAGAATCAATTCATATTGTATTTGATGAATTTGAATCCTCTGACAAAACCATTGATGAAGAACAGGAAGTTGTTTTAAATCAAGAAAATGGTCAATCTATTTCTAAATCTCTTATTCCAGAGGTTGATGAAACTAAGGAAGAAGAGCAATCCCTAGGACAACCTAAAGCTTGGAAATACAACAAAAGTCATCCCTTAGATCAAGTCATAGGAGATGTGAATGAAGGGATCAAAACCAGAAAAAGAATTTTCAATGAAGTAAGTTTTTCTGCATTCATTTCTAAGATTAAACCTTCTAACATTGATGAAGCCCTATCAGACAATGATTGGGTTATAGCAATGCAAGAAGAACTAAATCAATTTGAAAGAAATCAAGTTTGGGATTTGGTGCCCCGACCCAAAGATCATCCGATCATTGGTACTAAATGGGTATTCAAAAACAAACTCGATGAATCCGCAATTATAGTTAGAAACAAGGCAAGATTGGTGGCAAAAGGCTATAATCAGGAAGAAGGGATTGATTATGAGGAAACGTATGCTCCAGTGGCTAGATTGGAAGCTATACGTGTACTCTTAGCCTTTGCATGCATCAAAGGATTCAAACTCTATCAAATGGATATAAAAAGTGCTTTTCTAAATGGTTACATCATGGAAGAAGTGTATGTAGAACAACCTCCAGGTTTTGAGGATGTTACCAAACCTGACCATGTTTTCAAACTTAAAAAGGCTCCATATGGTTTAAAACAAGCTCCTAGAGCCTGGTATGAAAGGCTCAGTAAGTTTCTTATCGATCAAGGTTTTGTACGGTGAAAATTTGATACAACACTCTTTATAAAACGAAAACACAATGATATTTTAATTGTTCAAATATATGTTGATGACATTGTTTTCGGTGCTACTAATGAATCTCTGTGTAAGGAATTTTCTGAGATAATGCAGGGAGAATTTGAGAAGTCAATGATGGGAGAACTGAATTTCTTTCTCGGTTTACAAATCAAACAAAGAAAGAATGGAATCTTCATATCTCAAACAAAGTATTTAAAAGAGCTATTGAAGAAGTATGGAATGGATGAAGCAAATGGCACGGACACGCCTATGAGCTCAACTACGTTACTTGATGCTGATGTCAAAGGGAAAGACTACAACATAACAAAGTATAGAGGAATGATTGGATCATTACTCTATCTCACGGCAAGTAGACCGAACATCCAATTTAGTGTTGGCATATGTGCAAGATATCAATCGGCACCAAAAGAATCACATGCTGAAACGGTCAAACGAATCTTTAGATACCTTGCTGACACACCCGAATTGGGTCTGTGGTATCCCAAAGGAAGAAGTGAATATCTTGTTGCATATTCAGATTCAGATCATGGAGGATACAAAATAGACAGAAAGAGCACCAGTGGATAAGGACAATTTCTTGGAGGATCTCTTGTATCATGGTTCAACAAGAAACAAAATACAGTGTCTCTTTCGTCAACGGAAGCCGAATATGTTGCAGTCTCAAGTTGTTGTGCACAAGTAATATGGTTAAAACAACAACTACAAGATCTTGGTATTTATCTCAGAGAAATACCAATCTATTGTGACAATACTAGTACGATAAGCTTGGCAAAGAATCCAGTTCAACACTCTAGAACCAAGCATATCGATGTCAGACATCACTTCATCAGAGATCATGTTCAAAAGAAAGATGTGAAAGTGATATTTATTCCTACTCATCTTCAACTAGCAGATATTTTCACAAAACCTCTTGCAAAAGATCAATTTTTATACATTAGAAGAGAATTGGGAATGGTAAATCCCAATGAGTTGTAAGTTATTTAAGTTTCTTATAATATTAGATGAAGTCACTTGATAATGTTTTGATGATTATTAATTTAAGCATCAGAGTGTGTAGAAAATTATTTGCAGGAAGGAAGAAACTCTGTTTTTAAGAAACAAAAACAGAGGTGATCAGAGGACACCTTTACTGGAGTACCAACTTGAAGTAATATGTGACAGAGAAGCAATACCCAAGGAACAACTTGAAGTAAAGAAGCACTTTACTCGAGTATGTACTCGAGTAATGGACTTCAAAACTGGAAGTAACGGATCAAGTTACTTGATTTTCAAATCTAACGGTCCAGTTACAAAGAAATGAAGAGTCACAAGTTGAAAACCCAGGTTACCCGAGGAAGGCCTCGAGTAAACTTGAAGCTTACTCGAGTAAGGCCTCGAGTAACTGCAAGTCCAGATTTTCAAAATTGATGAATAATGACTCAAATCTGCTCGGAATGGGTTATAAATGATCGAGGGAACATCCATGGATAATTACAATATTATTCATGCCAGGTACGCATTTTAAATAATCAATTTTAAAGTTTTTCTGTATGAACAGTCGAGGAAGGCCTCGAGTAAACTTGAATGTTACTCGAGTAAGGCCTCGAGTAACGTCGGGTTCTAGGGCTTTATCTGTCGCAAATTCGGTCATTTCCAGAAAATCTCCTCGAGTAAATCACTATTCTCTCTCACAAAAATTTTTCACAAGTGATTCCTTGCCCCATTTCCGTCAAAACCCAACCATTTTCATCCCTAGAAACCTCTTATTTTGCTCAAAATCCCAGTGCCCTAATTCGCGTCTAAGTCTCTGTTTTCTCTGGAAATCCTAGTTTTCAATCATTCAGAAAGATGAGAACTAAAAATCTTACTCCCATAGATTCCTCTGAATCCCAACAACACTCTGATCCTCTTTCTTCTCCTCCCAAAAAGAGAAGAAAGTTAACTCCTAGACCAAAAGCTAAAATTCCTCTATCTCAATCAAAACCCAAAGGTGTGGTGATTAAAGAGCCTATTGGTACAAGGGCTCAATCCAAGAAGAGTACCTCAACCGGAAAAGGGAAGAGTGCCAAATCTCCCTCACCTCCTCCCTTTGATTCCTCTACCCCCTCTTTCACACCCAAGCCTACCAAAAAGCCAAAGTATGACAAGAATGTGGCTGCAGCTATGGCAAATATCATTGATCAAATGGAGAAGGGACAATCTTCCAAGAAGTCCAAAGTACCGGAAGAAGAGATCACCAACCCACCAAAGGGATTCAATGTCAGCAAATTGGTGGAATCCCCAAAGTACCTATCTCAATTCTCCAGAAGGAAAGTGTGCAAGACACACTACGTGGATCGCAAGCTACTTCAAGAGGTAGTGAAGCATGACCTAAGTCCTTATTTAGATCCATTTATGCCTTGGTTATCCATTAGATTGCCTTTTTGCACAAAGGTGATCACTCATTTTTATTGTAACCTAGAGATCATAGATGAGCCTAACCGAACCTCAGTTGAGGAAGAAATGACCACCACAGTTAGAGGTCAAAAGATACTGATATCACCCTCTAGGATTAATTTGTGGCTAGGGATAGAGAACCCCCCAGATGATATCTATTCCCAACTTGAGCCAAACCAAATCTTTACCATTCTTAAACCCGGTGAGCTAGTTGGCCCCCTAAATTTTAAACCGAGTGATATGTGTGATCATCACAGGGTCCTATGGTACATCTACTCTAGGTCCCTAGTGAACAAAGCCAACAATTACACCCATTTCTCCGATAGGGACTTTAGGTGGTTTGCTTCACTGCTCTTGAAGGAACAAAAGGATCTAGGGGAATATATTTTCTCAGAGATGAAGAGGTATAAGGTGGATGGGAAGGCTACAACACCAATGCCATATCCTCAGATTGTGTCTCTAATCCTGAAAGAGAACAAAATATGGTATTTGGATAGCAAGGAGCCCATTGAGAGGTTAACTCCAGTTGGGAGAAACCAAATTGGGAAATTGAACATCGATATCCCTCTCAAAGGCCCTCTGGAATCTGGGTCAAAGAAGAAGAGGAAGACCACTGAGGCAGAGACTAGTAAGTTAGATGACACTCAGTCATCTGCTCCAGCTGCTACCACATCATCGCTATCTTTCCTCAATGCCACTCTCCAGCATTTTATGGAAAATATGCTGAGAGGTTTCCATGTGGATATCGCCAACACAAACGCCGAACTGATAACCAACACGAATTTCAAGATGGCAGAGTTGGTTGAGAAAATAGACAAAAGGCATGAGGAATTGGTAGAGAAAATGGACAAGAGACATGAGGAGTTGCTAGCAGAGCAACGTGCCCAAGGTGAGACCTTGAGATTGATTCTGGCACGACTGGACTCCTTAGGTCCCGGACCTTCTGCCGGTCCATCTTCATTTGCACCACCACCACCTCCAGTGAACCCTCCATCAGACACTCCTATCACTGAGGATGAACCATCTACTCCTTTGGTTTCAAGTCCACCTGAGCTTCAAGCCAAAGACATCCTTTACTCAGTGGATAACCCAGAAACCAACGAGACCATACACATCATCATTGATGATTCCCCACCAAAACCTCAGCCAGAAACCGCTCCTAAACCGACTCCATCACCTGCCCCCACAGAGGAAATCTCTCTTTCCTCATCCTCCTCTGAACATCTTACACCAGAAGCTGAGACCACCCCTGAGATTCAAACCACTCCAGAAGGAGAAACCTCTACTATGGTTGTCTTCCAACCTTCTCCTCCCGGCGATGACATCCATATCCCTCCAGTTCATCTGCCTGACCCAGTCCCCTCTAGCTCTTTTGAATCTTTGGGCTCAGATGATTCTACTGTTCTTCCAGTGACACCCATTTCCGTGGTCAAACCTCCTAGCCCTCCACTTGATTGATGAAGCCAAAAAGGGGGAGAAGAGCTTGAGAGTGATTTTGTGGATGTGTCCTAGTTTATTTTGGGTATGGGTGTATATGGGTTCTAGGGAACATTTTGGAGCTTGTTATTTCTTGAACTTATTTTGTAATTTGCAAATTTTAAAGTTTAATACAAGTGTGTTATGATTGCCTTTTTAGTTCATTTAAGCTTTGAATTATGATACATTGTTGGACTAATGAAATTGTTGTGTATGCAAGGTGTATGCTATGAATCCAAACTAAATAAGGCATATTTAATTTGAAAATTCAATTTGAAAAACCATGTCCAAAATAACCAAGTTTTGTCATCATAAAAAAGGGGGAGAATGTTAGATCTCATGTTTTGATGATAACAAAAGAATGGTTTGGAAAGGAAATGATTAATAAACAAGTTTGAACTAAAGAATAACAGGGATAAGTATCACTTGAGATAAGCATTGGAGTAATGAAGGAAGGCCAAGAGGAAAAGCTGAGAAACTTGATCAGAAGCAGGTTTTCTAAGGAATTACTCGAGGCGGTACTCGAGTAATGAACCAAAACTTGAAGTAACCAGAAGCACCTTCCAGTAACCTGCCAACGTTACTCGAGTAGGTACTCGAGTAATAGTGTAAGTATTTTTAAGTTGCTCTCGGCCTGCCAATGTTACTCGAGGAGCTACTCGAGTAACCAGGTAAAAACTTGGAGTTGCTCTCGGCCTGCCAATGTTACTCGAGGCGCTACTCGAGTAACCATGTGAAAAACTTCCAGTTGCTTTAAAGTTGCCAATGATACTCGAGTAGGTATTTAATGTACATTTCCTCGAGTTGGTACCCGAGTATGAAGAGTTATTTTGAAGGTAAACCTCAAGTTATTACCCGGGTAAGACAAGCACAAAAAGTACATTTACTCGAGGTGGTACCCGAGTAACTTATGCAAAAATGAATGCATTACTCGAGTCAGTATCCGAGTAACAAGGTAAGTGCTCTCGGCCTTGAAATCCTGCAACATTATTGGAGTAAAGCATCAAGTAACCAAAAGTTTTTGTAAAGATTTACTCGAGTTGGTACCCGAGTAACTCATAAAGTTGTGAGTGCATTACTCGAGTAAGTACCCGAGTAAACATATATTTTCAAAGGTTTAAGAATTGGTTATTCCATGCACTACCCGAGTAATCTTGTATTTATTCATTGACTTGCAGTTGATCAAAGATTTCCCGATGATACTCGAGTAAGTACTCGAGTAAACTTCAAGGGATACTCGAGTAGCTACTCGAGTAAGCAAACCCAGAAATCCAGAAATCATTCAAACGTTCATTGTTTTGTTTTCTATATGATTGATCTTTCATTGTATTAGTATTCTTAGCCTATTTACAGATGAACAATGAAGAAATCATATCAAGTAATGGAAGTCAAATGAAACATTCAAATGCCAACCACCGCCAACGGATATTTTTCAAAAATTGGAAAAGTCAATAGTGGCTGCGCACTCTCCAACGGACGAAAGGAAAATGTTCCAACGGTCATCACCAACATATCTATATATATGGGAACATCCAAATAGAGGAACAACAACAAGAACACACACAAACGTATTATCAAGTTCATTGCTCTGTTTTCACGTTGAAATCATATTTCTATGCTTCAGTGATTCTTATTCACTCTTGAGAGAGATATTTCATTCAAACTCAATATTTGTTATTGAGGTAACTTAAGGTTGTGGAACCTTGAGTTGGGATTGGATTACAACTTGTAAGGGGGAGCGAGTATCCAGGTGTAGGAACTTGCTTGTACTGAGGTGCCAAGAACCCACTGAATCTTGGAAGATATAGTGAAACTCTCAGAGAAGCTCTGAGGACTGGACGTAGGTCAAAGTGGTTGTGGCCGAACCAGTATAACTCCCGGTGTACACTTCGGTGATATTTTTCCTTACTCTTTCCTGTTTTAATTTCAACGTCAAATTTTATATTTGCAACGAAATTTTTAACATCACCCAATTCACCCCCCTCTTGGGTG
Source organism: Inga laurina (assembly GCA_963855925.1). Taxonomy (NCBI): domain Eukaryota; kingdom Viridiplantae; phylum Streptophyta; class Magnoliopsida; order Fabales; family Fabaceae; genus Inga; species Inga laurina. The sequence goes on along the minus strand of OY979702.1, from coordinate 38,813,744 downwards.
AAACGCTTGCTCTAACATTATTAATTATATGTTCTTGGTCAAAACCTTTGTGTCAAATGTTCCATTTAGAGGAACAATTTACAGTTATAAATTGCAATTTAACTGGTTCTCTACATTAGTTTCTATGAAAGATGTTTATTTGCTGGTTTTTCGGAATAATTATTAGTCAAGAAATTACACATCATAGTCACCATACTATCCTCAAGAATTTCATGCTAGCATTATAAATACTAGAACTTTTCTTAATGTCAATTTTGTCCTAATGGCAGAGGTTCTCCTTATAGGCTTAATTGTCTCTAATAAATTATATAAAACTAAATAATTGAACATATACAATCATGCTGCAAAGTCAAAATTAAAACATGCTTACAAAATTACAATAAGAGGCAAGCAATCATCGCATATTGGCATATGTTTACCAATATAAATCATACAATTATAAATTCATATCACTAAAGTCTACCTATGGGCAAAGACATTAGCATAGCATGAATTTATCTCAAATTGGTGAAACTGGAATGCAGTTATATCCCCTAATACCTGTGGGCTACTTAGAAAATATAATGTTGTTCTATTTCACCCTAATTAAAACAATAATTATAATTATCTACCTGTGGGTAAAGATTAATTATAACCACACATTTAATTATAATTGACGTCTTTAAATCTTTGAGTGATATTTTTTGTTTAGTAGAACAAAATAGAGTGTATGTGCCTAGTGAGGATGCTGTGGCTACTTCTCGATTCTACACACTCATCACAAAGACATCACATCATTATGTATACTAATTGTACATATGAACATAATTTGATATGGTAAAACCTTATGTGATTACCTATACATACAATATGTGCATAAGGATGCTGTAGCTATTCCTTAAACAAAATATATATGCTAATCACTAATATCAAATATGTATAATTTAAATGCTATATATACACACACACACACACAATGTCAATGGGAATCCTAATTAATTAATTTAATCAATTTCTGAAGATTGATATTTTAAAATCCATATGTGATTATTTATGCATGTTGTAAGAGGGCGTTGTAGCTATCACTCTAACACACAAGTTAATCATAAATATCAATCATGTGTACTTAAATTATGTATATGCACAGCTTTATGGAGGATTTAACCAATTAATTTAATCAACATATGTGACTAAATACAATCCTCCTACTTTGATTAAATTAATATTACCCATTAAATGGAGTTGACATTTTAAAACATATAAGTGATTATTTACACATACAACAGAGGATGTTGTGACTATTCCCCAAGATGCATGTTAATCATAAATATCAACCTTGTGCATTTAAATTCCAAATTGCACAAAACTTTAATGGGAATTTATTTAATAGATTGATTTAATGAACAAAATGTGACTAAATAATCAAGAAAAACAAATTCTCCCACTATCTTGTGCATCCAAATTAAATCTAATATATGCACTTCTTGATGGAGGGATTAATGAATTAATTTGCTCAGCAAGGTCCCTAGATAATTAATTAGAAACCCTCCCACTGTTTAATGTATCCAAAATTGTTTAAATAATAAATTTTGGCACTTTTCAACTCAAATTAGATTTTACAAAATTTGAAAAGTTAGATAATTGTCTAAAATTGATTTTCCATATTTTTAGGAAATTAAACTACTCAAAAACTATTTTTGCAAATTTTCCAAAATGTGAAAGTTGCCAAAATTAACCTTTTTCATTAATTTAAACAATTTGATGTGATATAATCAAAATCACACATAAAACAGAAGCTAATTTAATTAATAGTGAGCAAAACATTTATTTATCCAAAAACATCTTTTATGGAAACTCAAAATCATAGCTTAGGAAAATCAAAACGTAGGGCCTTGAAGATTGCTCAAATGTCACTGTTCATACAATTAACAATTTTGTTTAGGAAATTCCAAAAAAACCCAAACTTGGAGGCCCACTCTAGAAATATTTCCAAACTTGCTGCGATGAGATATTTAATAACGCCCAAAATGCAAGCCCAGAAAACAAAAAGAAAATGTCCAACACAAAAAATAAATAAAGCCATTTCACCTCGGCCTAGAAAAATGAAGGCAGGAAAAAGAACATTAAAACGCAGGTCTAATAAGGCCTTGGCCCAGATGAAAACTCAACCCAGAATGCAGGAAAAAAAATCTTTGCCACGGCCCAGTTGCATCAATGGCCCAAAATGAAATAAAATTAAAAATGCAAACATCCCAGGCCCAGAAACGCATTGGCCCAAAACAGGCGCCTGGCCCATCCGCATAAGTGAAACGTGCGTTTCACTGGGCCAAGCAAAACGATGCCGTTTGGCTAGGTAAAGAGGAGCCTTCCTGGACACTGAAACCACGCCATTTATGACTTAGTCAAAACGGTGTGTTTTAGCCTTCTTCCTCACCCGCCAGAGAAACCCTACCCGATTCGCCGACCCGAGAACAACCCGATGAGCTACCGCGACCCGCAATCTCAGGTGGTCCTTTCAGGCGATCAGAAAGCTAAAAAATGGCAATCTCAACGGTGATTTCAGTGGCTCCGCATTTTTGATGGTGATGATCATGGAAAAACATGCCAAAATGCATGATATTAGAAAAAATCAACACAATTAATTCAAGTAGTTTGAATTTCAAATCAAAACTGGGAAAACTTTGACTTTTCCGTATGCACGAGGCGACTGTGATCTCAAAAAGCAAGTGAGCATGTGATCTGAACATTAAACCTTGCATATAATCATATAATCGAGATTGAAAACAAACCAAAACCAAACGAATCGAATCAAAGAAAAGCTATTGGTTCCAACGGCGACTGTGATAATGGTGAACATTAGCGAAGCAAGATCCGAAACAAACAGAGGTGCCGATTTTGGTTTTGGACCTCTGATTTTCTGATGAAGTAGTGACGATTCCATAGAAGAACAAGATTGCTCTCTCGCCATTAGCCTGAACGCCCAAAAATGAAAATCAACCATAAAAATTTCCAAAATAAAACAGATTATCAAGGAGTAACTAAGGTATCCTTTTCTCTTAATTTTTCTGAATAGATCCAGGCACATAGAGAACATACATATCAGTTCAAGAATGAAATTAATAGTTTTGAAAACCCATATTCAAAGCAATTGAAATACATGCCTTAGTCATTTAGAACGCTATGAACCAAAACAGGAGAACCTCGATATGTTAATCAGATATTTCAAAGCCATCGATAAGTCATGTATTCGATGATATAGGTTTGTTCAAAATTCTCCGAAACAGCTAGAATCGGATCCTTCAAGTCTGAAGGCAGTGATGATTCCTCGGATCAAATTAATAATTCTCACATCCCAAAATCCGAAAAGCACATAGGCAATTTAATATAATCAAATAAATTGCAAACATAGAGCTAGATGAAATAATTCCAACAATCTGCTTAAAGAGTTTGATCTCCATTCTAAACTACGAAATCAGTATAAAATTATCACGGTATACTTAATTCAATTCCATACTTAGATCATCCCCGATCAAAGAGTAGAAGGAAGAGGATCAGAGAGCGTGGCTCTGATACCACATGTAGGACAAAACTCATGAATACCCAAATAAATCAGAAATCAGAGTACATGAATTTTCCTATATCAATAGCGGAAGACTTATAAGAATTACCTCTCGCCATTACAAAGCTTTGATCGAATAGAGAACTCATGAATCCTGATGAAAGAGAGATGTAAAAGAATTGAAGACAAGATATGATTGTCATGTCTCTTTCTGACTGGCTGTGGGGCACAACGATGACAACTAGGTTAGAGCTGTCGGCAGTCAGGGAACCTCAGATGAGCAGATTAGGTTTTTCCTTGTACGCTCAATTCAGATGGATGTAAACTTAATTGGTATTTTCCACCATCAGAAAAACCACATTAATAGCCAATAACCCTAATCGTTAATTAGGCCTAGATCTGACTAACGGGCCACACTCTGGATATTTTAGTTAATTACCTAATTAATAACTAATAATAATTATAATATATATTAAAATATCTAACAATCAATTCAAGAAGCCTATGAAAATTATTTCAACATCAACTTTATTGTTAATTCTCTTGTCATTTCACGTGAGATAGGAGTTCCTGAATTCTTTTCTCGTGTTTGAACCTCCTTTCTTTATACCTTGTGAAGAATTGCTCCAAGATATTTCAGGATTTCTTCGTAGAAATATATCCAATTATGTCCGTGAGCATGACCTTCAACCACTGGCATCTCAAATCATATCTTATTATCATTATGCACTTCAAAATACTACCTTTGAAACTGAAACAACAGAAGCTCGCATAATACCATTGTTCTTGGATATACCATTAATCACTCTGGATGGATCAGAAACTCAAAATTTGATCGAGATTGGTGGTGATGATTCTAATCTGTTGGCAGAAATCATGGATCAATCAATGCAACAGTTCACTATTATTCCAACTTCAAAGGAGGCTATAGCATCACTCAAGAAATTGGAAACTTTAAGTGATGAAATGAAGGCACACACGTGTATCATTTGCTTAGAAGGTTTTGAAGAAGATTATGGAGACATTTCTCCAATGCCATGCGACCATTTTTATCACCATAATTGTATTGTAGCATGGCTAGAAATAAATCTAGCCTTCAAAGAGGATGATTGGTTCAGCAGATGTCTTTGAAGGGTTATACATCATGAAGAATGCAGATATACCTCAATCTTCAATCATTGGTAATGTTTCAACTACCACAGACTCTTGTAAACCCTTTGTACTTTGGCATTTTCACTTAGGCCATTTGTCTAGGTCTACTTTACATACAATAAATAAATAGTTTCCTCATGTATCTTGCAATACTAGTTTTAATTGTTGTGATGTTTTTCACTATGCCAAACAACACAAACTTCCTTTCCTTATAAGCAGCAATCATTCTGATAGTGTTCAGTTTAGTACACATGGATATTTGGGGTCCATATCATATTCCTTCTGTACCGTCAAAAATATTTATTAACAGTAGTAGATGATTACTCTAGATACACATGGGTTTAAAAGCTCAAACATAAATACGAAGTTCGAACTCATATTGAATCTTTTGTTTCTCAAGTCTCTACTCAGTTTCAAACTAATGTTCAAACATTAGATCAGACAATGGTTTGGAGTTTCAAATGAATGAATTTTATGCTAAAAAGGGGATACTCCATCAAACATCTTATAATGAGACTCCTGAGCAAAATAGTCAAGTAAAAAAAAAGCATCAACACATATTAAATGTTACTAGGGCCCTTTTATTTCAAGCAAATATTCCTAAAGTTTTTGGGTCTTATGCCTTAACTCATGTTGTCTATCTCATCAATCGTTTACCCACTCCAATTTTGGATAATAAAAGCCCTTTTGAAATATTATTTGGTCACTTAACTCATTTTAGCATGCTCAAAGTGTTTGGATGCCTTTGTTTCCTTCTACATTGTCTCATCATCAAACTAAATTGGATAAATGAGCAAATAAATGCATTTTTCTGGGTTATAAGACTGATACAAAGGGATATGTTACTCTAGACATTCATATTAGACAAATTTCAGTTTCTCGTAATGTTCATTTTTATGAGTCTCTTTTTCCTTTTTCTCAACCTCTCTCTAACATACAACCTGATTCAATCCCTTTAATTTGCCTCAGTCTACACCACCTCTTGATTATACTGATATTGCTTCTCCTATTCCAACCCTACCTCTTGAGCCTATTTCTGCTTCTCCATCACCTATTCTTAGGCACTCTACTAGACCTCGCCATTTACTTGAATATCTGCATGATTACCATTTTGGTGTAGTTTTGGGTGTAAAATGATTGGGCTGAAGTTTTTTTTAAGAAAATGGTGTATAATATTTTGAAGTATTTTTTTTTGGATGTATCTAGTATCTTAAATTATTTTTTAAGTAGTATGCAGTATTCTAAAATAATATTTTGTGCTTTTAACCCCTTATAATATTTTTTCAGTTGTACCCAGTGTCTGAGCATACTGACTGCAATTTTACCCTTAATTATTTTTTCAACTCCAAAAATTACTTTAAAATTTAGGTGCTACTAGAAAAATATTTTAGAGTGGGTGAAAATCAATAAATCAGTATCCTGAGTTTTGGGTGCTTATTACTACTGAGAAAAATACATTAACGGTAAATTTGTAGTCAATCTCCTAAAACACTGGGTGTAACCCCCTTCACGATTAAGGCCGAGATTAGTTCATAAAAACATAATTAATGTGGAATTAGAGACCGTAGATGATTTTGGGACTTAAACAAAACCAAACTTCCCAAAATCATGGCTTACAAAAACTTTTACAAAATTTGTTCATGACGGTCTTATATTCACATTTCAATACTAAATGGCATGTACAAGTTGATTTCATTCATTAATATCAGAGTATAAACAAATTCCCGACACACTCAGGTTCCATTCATTACTAAGGGATTTACAAAGGCTCAAAGCCCACGATTCAATACCCTTAACTTGGGGATTACACAAAACTATACTATTAATCCCAATATACACAATTGTTTCCCAAAATTATCCCAAAAGATATACACATATGATAACCAATAAAACCAAATATACTTCTAAACCGGAGCACTATCCGCTCTTCGTCGCCCGCTTTCCCTTTGATCCTTCTGCCCTGTCTAAAACATGGTTTTTGGGAGAGTGAGATTCTAAGGAATCCCCGTAGTAACAAATCAATCATATAATGTACAATAATAGTGCATGTAAGTAAATCATTAACCACAACAAGCAACTACAACGGCAATTACAATGGCAATGGTTAGTATGACACATGTCATCCCTTACGATTGCTCATGCTGAATTGCTCACGTTGCATTGCATCATAGCAATCCACACAATACATTTCACCACAGTTGGGATTCATATAATGCATTTCATACACAAGCCATACCAGCAAAATACACACAGCCCATGGCTGGATTCACAAACGCCGCCCCACGGGTCGGATTCACAATATCCATGTCGATTACGACGGCAGTTCAACGGCCGACCTAGAGATGACCACCGTCAATCCCTACACGGCTCACCCTGACCTGCTCACGCCGTAATGGACCATGGCACACATTTCACAAATTCAACGATAAGTTATGCATGCCAAAACATCATACAAGATATGAGAGAAAAGTCACTACCTTGATCCTTCCGTGCGTGTCCTAGCGCCGGTCTCTCCCGAGGAAGGTAAATATCAAATCCTATATTCATAATTAGGGACGAAGGGTTATATTCTATTCCAAGACTTAATTAACTTGAAACACTTAGTTTTGGTTATCATAATTGACTCTTAAGAGGCCCCAAATGCCTCTAATAAAAGCCCTAAAAGGTTGGAAAACAATAGGTTAAAGATCCCCTTTCGATAACACAAAGTGCCAAAATACAGGGTTGGGCCGCGGCCCACCATTCCTTGGGCTGCGGCCCAAACATGGTCAGAAGGCCTTGGGCTGCAGCCCGCCACTCGTGGGCCGTGGCCCAAAACAGGCCAAAAAGGTTTGGGCCGCGGCCCAGAAGTTTCCTGACTCTGGGCTGAACTTCAAAAAACCATAACTAATTCTAGAAAAATCGAAACGAGGTGATTCCAAAGCCAAATGAAAGGTATATGAGTCCTATTTCAAGGAAAAATATAGCCCCTCACTGGAAATCACTACACAAATACAGAATCACCAAAAACTACACACTACTCCAAAACAGAGTTCTGTTTCAATCCCAAACTTTGGACAACCATATCTCACAGACTTCTAAACGAAATGACACAAAATATATGTCCATTTTGAAGCTTGGGATGTGAAATTTAAGACTGGAAAGTTTCACAATTTTGCAATACCATTTGGTCACTCAAAACGCTCATGTAAACGGACTGTGCAAAACAGAGCTCAAACCAAACAACTTTCCAACTTTTCCCAAGTGATTTTAATGAATCCAAAGTTAATAACCAAGCTCATTCCCACACAAAATCACTCAAAGAATTCAATGGGAATGCCAAAATCACCAAAATCCTATTCCATTATCATGCTTTGGTTTTGGGTAACATTAAACACTAAACTCCCAAAATCTCCAAACTTAGCAATTTCAAACCCAAATAAATTCTATCTATCCAAGATGCATTCCAAACATACAAATTTCATACCAAACACATACCAAACTCCTAATGGCCCTCATTTTCGAAAATGGCCCCAAAATTCCAGAAAATTCAAAGTATTTCAAATGGTATGAAACTTAGATAGAAAGATAGGTCTCACTCACCTTATCAACTTTTCCAAAGAGAGTTCTTGATTCACTCCCTCCCAAAATTTCGTGTGGCCACAAACCACAACCAATTGACAAACTACAACCATAGAAATGTAGCTCTTAACTCAAGGATCAACTTTAATGAAGAACATTTTTCCATTAGAGGCCATTAAAAGGGTCAAATGGCTTACCTTTTACCAAGCTTCTTCCTCTTTTCTGCAGAAATGGCTGACGAGAGAGAGAGCAAGAATGAGAGAGAAATGGTGAGATGGAGTGTGAGAGAAGATGAAGAAATGATAACCTACTCCCTCCATTCAGCTGCACACGAAAATATGGGGAGGAAGAGAGAGAAAATGATATTTTTATCCCCCTTTTGACTTTCCCCCATACTCACTCTTTGCCACTTGTCACACTACCATTGGCTCTCACCAAATAAGTCGCAAATTAGCTACTTTAATCTCTCCATTAGCCATTTAAATCACACATCTCATTTTCCCTTAGTTAGTAATTAATTTCTCCCTTAATTACCAACTCATGGCCAATAATTCCATTCTTCCAAATTTTTCAATAATTATGACATATTAATTAATATTGCCATAAAACACATAATAATTCCAATTAAATTCATAATTATCCACAATAATCATGATTATCCCTTAATCAAAAATTGGGATATTACACTGGGTACAATTGAAAAAGTATTTTAAAGGGTTAAAAGCACCAAAAAATATTTTAAAGTAATTTTTGGCGTTGAAAAATTACAGTAAGGGTAAAATTGCAATAAGTCTGCTAACATACTGGGTACAACTGAAAAAATATTTTAAGGGATTAAAAGAGCTAAAAATTATTTTAGTATACTGCATGATATTTTAAAAAAATTTTAAGATACTAAATACATCAAGAAAAATACTTCAAAATACTAGACAACATTTTCTTAAAAAAAAAAAAGCTTTAGCCCTATTATTTTACACCCAAAACTACCCCAAAACGGCGTAGTTTTACGAAAATGACGGGCAACAGACAGATCTGACAGCGGAGGGAAGCCAGATCCATGTTTATCTTGGATTGCATGTTTTGGCTAAATTTTTTTCTATGATTAAAACCATTCTTTTTTATTTTCCTGAATTTTATTGTTTACTTTTATAAATATTTATTTGCTTAATGTTTTTAGCACAAGTTTGAGAAATTTAGTCAACGTACATGCAAAAAAATTGATTAAAAAGTTGATAAATTCTTTTAATAAATATATACTTAACTACATATGTTTATAAATGTTTGTAGCAAAATGGTATTTATGAATTTTAAATTATTTATGTAATATCTCAAACATATATCATTTATAATATGTGATAAGAAATGTGTTTGAAATATATTTTTTTCCGCCAATAAATATGATAAAAATTAAAATTATAAAATTTTATATAACTAAATTATAAATCTATATAATATAATCAAAATTAAAAAAAAAATGTTATAATATGTTAGAAATTTTGAAAAAAAAATATATATTAGAATTATTTCTTGGTTGTATAATATTTTTAGTAAATATAAATGTTTAAATAATTCTTATGTTAAATAGGGTTATTTTGGTCAAAAAAGTGTTTATAAGTCTAAGTTAACAGTCAACTAACGATTGAATGGATAAAACTGGAATATTAAAAATACATGAGATGTTTGTGTAATACATATTTTAATTTTAAGGGAGGTTTATATGAGTATTTAAAATAAAGGAAATTTTTGTGTAATTAAGGCAAAATGCAGTTGTGGTTAGAGTATTTTACTCAAGTTTTTAATCGCAAGTCAAAAAAGAGAGTTTTTAACACATTTTTTATTTCAAGTGTAAAAGTTAAAATTCTAAGAAATAATATAATTCAAAACATATCTATTTAGAATATTTTAGTTTTCTTGGCCAATCATATTACCTTTGCCAAATAATTTATTTTAAGATTTAAATAGATTCCATTTATAACAGATAAATGATCTTCTCTTAACCAACCCATTCACTTTTGTTAGTTTTGAGCCATCTATAAATAAAAGGTATGGTAGAAGAGAAGTCACATCGTAACTAAAGTATAGAGCGAAGCTTTCGACTTGTTGCCATGTTTGGTAAGTGTTTTTTTTTTCAATTTCATAATATGATTTTGGATTATGTTCCTTGAAAACTGAATGATTAAAAAAATATAATCAAGTTTATAGTAGATACCAAACATGACTCTGGTTATTTAAGTTATTACACAAGAAGGCTGGTGAACCCATGTCTCTGGTTTGAGTTAAGGCAGTTATTGGAGACTGGTAAACCATGTTTGTTCTAGCCTAGAGGAATTGTGGTGTGACTTTACTACTACATTAAACTTTTGTCACGATGATTAGCACTTTTTTCCTAACCTTTGGTATCTCTAATGTAGTTCTAGGAGACTGATGAACTCATGCCCAATCTAAGTTAAAGGAATTGGAGTGTGTCTTTGCTACTTGCTTAAACGTTTGGCACGGTGGCTGACGCTTTATTGCTAAACTTTGGTGTGTCAAAGTTGTGACTAATCTTTACGTTCTTGAGGATAGAGAAATGTGACTTGAGGTTTTTTGTTAGGGAGTTATTTTATTTAAATCTTTTCCTTATTTATAAACATGAGTTATAAAGACTCTTGTTATTTAAGTTATTATACAAAGTAGTTGGGGACTTGAATTTCGTCCCTTAAATATGTATCAATGTTACATCCCAAGTTTGGGAGGGTGTGGATTGGTTTTAACCTGATATCAGAAAGTTATAGGAGACTAGTGAATTCATGTCTAATTTGAGTTAAAGGAATTTAGGTGCACCTCTTCTACCAGCTTAAACTATTGCCATGATGATTAGTGCTTTGTTTCTAACCTCTAATATCTCTAAGGGCCTGTTTGGTTTAAAGGGAGAGGATGGAAGGGGAGGGGCTCATTTTCCATCCCTTCCAAAACCCCCCAATTTGGAGGGAACAAAAATAAGGGGATGAGAGGGATTTGGAGCCCATCCCCTCTAATTTTTCATATCAAACAAGGGGAGCAGCTCATTTTTCATCCCCTCCCATTCCCTCCTTTTCAACCAAACAAGCCCTAAGGTGTGGCTAATTTTTTCTTTTCTGAGGATAGATAAATGAGGTTTGAGTTCTTGGTTTTCTTGGAGATTATCTAATTTAAATCTTTTTCTTATTTATAAACATGAGTTATAGACTCTCTCTATTTAAGTTACCATAAAAGTATAAATGGTACGTTTCAAGTTTGTCAGGGGTGTATATTAAATTTGGCCCAGTGGATCACAAAGTTATAGAAACCCATGTCTGATTTGTGTTAAAGGAATTTGGATGCGTCTTTGCTGCTAGATTAAACTTTTGGCATGATGGTTAACAATTTCTTCCTAACCTTTGGTATTTCTAATCATTAATTAGTTGAGACTCATGCACTCATCTAAAGTTTGTATGTTTAAAATTTAATAAATTATTTATCTCTACATTTTGGGGGATCAGTACACACATGTTTTGTTATATATGTATGTGATCGATCATAATGATTGACATATATATATATATATATATTTATGATGAACAATGAAGGGAAGAGACAAGACGGTAGACGATGAACTCAGTTGCCCATATTGAATCGGGCCAAGTTCCAACACCAAATTACCCAAATGACTGTGGGCCCTCCTCCTTTGCTAGTCAACTACCCAAATATAGCGGTCCCATAAGGAAGAGAAGCACTTGGACTTTGAAAGAACACATGTAATTATTTATTGTTATATTCATCATTCATTGTTTTTTCCTATTCAAGATTGCCATTGATATTTTGATTTGTTTGTGTCATGCCTTTTTGCGTTATCATTTATATTGTTGATATATATGAATATCATCTGTTAAATGAGCTGAAATAAATTATTTTTATTTTGATTTGTATAGACTCTTCCTTATTGGAGTAAAGATATATGGCAAGGGAAAATGAAAGAAAATTTCAAAAAATATAGTGGTGACAAAAAATGCAATTCAGTTGCCAAGCCATAATCAAAAGTTTGACGATCGCCAAAGAGAAAGAGAAATAGGAGTGAAGAGAAGAAGTATCCATGATGTCACTTTAAAAAACTTTAGCCAAGAATATTTGAATGATCTTCTTTCTTCACTTCCTCATTCAATGCCTCATGGATTATACAATAATCTAACTCATCACTTCATAACAATCTACCACTACATCATCAGCCTCCTTCAATGAATCAACAATTAGGAACTCAAATTCCTCCGAGAAGTCTTCAATCACATAAAGCTAACTATCCAATTGATTTTGATCTTTTATCAAATCAATTGGGATCTCAAATAAATCAACCTCAAAATCATAATAATCTTCCACATCATCATAAATATCACTCACTATCCATGAGTTAATTAGGAACTCAAGTTCCTTCAAGCCTTCATCAATTTCATCAAGCTGCCTCACCAGTTCATTATGTTATTCCATTGAATGAGTTATTAACACAGATGAATCAAGTAGGCCCAAAAAATCCTTCAGGTGTTCAATTGCATAACCCATATAATCAACCTAACTCACAAGTTGTGTTTCAAGCACTACCAATGAATCAAGGGTGTCAATCGGAGTCACAATTTCCTGATCATAGTATTACTAATGCAATATATTATTAAAAACTTTTGATCAACTTTCCTATGTTGAGACACACTCAGCTCATCATTTTACTTTGATATATTTAATATTCAATACAATATCATACAGTTTTATTTATATACTTTTTAGTACAACCATCATAAGTAAAGCAAGTATATCTTACAAACAAAAATTATCTTTTATCAAGCAATATAATTGAAACCAATTTTGTTATTTTAACAATTTTCAATTAACATTCAATATAACTGATAGAAATATAAGATAGATAAATAACCGTAAGTTTACATGGCTTTATATATATATATATATATATCTGTGTGTGTGTGCACTTGCGTCTGTTTGTGTGAACACTAGTACAACATAAACATTTTACACTTTCTTTTGGAGCACTTAAATATAGGTGATAGTAAGTAAACTTATCTACATTTGTTTTAGAAAAGATTTAAAAAAATCTTTCCTCGTCTATTAATTCAAAAGCAAACTTGGAAAGTAAAACTTTTTGTTTATTTTGCTATAGCGTACATGAAAAAAACTTTCCATGTCTTTTCATTCCAAAAACAAATTGATTTGCTCAAAACAAGCATATTTTTTTCTCAAAAGAGGCCTGAAAAGTCTGACTTTCCACATCTATTTTATATATTTTATTTACTTTAAATAAGAAAATTGGAATCAGCCACCAAAATTAAATAGAAATGATGAGGCTGGACAATAATTGAGTTGTACATTACATCCAAAAAATATTATATTCATATTAATGCTGGTGACATTCCGCCTTAAATCATGAGATTTCAGTCGAAGGCATAGCCCCTTCATGATCAATCTGGACACACTAGTATAGCTAGGAATTAGATCTGTCTCAACAAAGCAAATGAGAAAAAAAAAAAGGACAAACAAAAGACAATGATTTGTCATAACGTCAATTATAAATAAAAACTGCCTATTTGACTTCTTTAATTTAAGTATAATTTTAACAAAACCAGAAAACAAATTCCTCTTCATGTAGTGTACAACGACAATACTCAAAAGTGGAAGTTGCTTTTGAATTAATTAAATTAGAAGATTGTTGAACTTCCTATGACGATGGCTTTCCTATTTAATATTAATTAATGGAATAATAATTACTCGGTATTTGCTTGGAAGCTGAAACAGAGCCCATTAAAATGCATATGCTTCAAAAATTATTCTACATGAGGATAAATGAGAAATTCCAAATTTTTTTAGATAAAAAAATAAATAGAATTGAAGTTTGAATCAGAATTACAGAACAATAAACATCAAAATAAATGACAAAATGAAGGTGAACACGTGTAGCATTTGCTTAGAAAGTTTAGAAGATTGTGGAGATGTTTCTGCAATCCCATGTGACCATATTTATCTCCATAATTGTATTGTAACATGGCTACAAACAAATCCTATGTATCCATTGTGTCACTTTCAAATTGGCTACAATATAATTTTATGTATTATACACCCTTATCTTAAAATTTCATCATTGAAAATTTTATTAAGAGTGTGAAGAGATATTGATCCTTACCATGTATGAAGGCAATATATCTCGAAGCATATAATAGGATTTGATATTATCATATTATGTTTATATTATTTAAATATTTTGAATACTAGTATGGATGTATGGTTGTTATAATACTCTCTATTAGAGAACTCATGTACTAGCATGTGTATATATACCTCTATTCTATCAATGAAAGATGTGCAATTCATTTTCATTTCAATGTTTCACATGGTATCAAAACATGGTCTCCTTATATCCAAATTGTATTAGACAAGATAATGAAAAGTTCAAGTACATCAGGCATTAGCAACATTAGTCATTCTCCTGAGAATGGAGATAAGCGAGATGACAAATGGAAACAACCAAAATGCAATTATTGTGGGAAGCTTGAACATACTGAAAATTGATGTTATGAGATCATAGGTTATCTACAAGACTTCAAGAAGGGAGGACATGATAAAGGAGAAGTTTAAGAGCAACATCTAACACCCCTCATTCCTCATTTGTACCCCTTTATTATGCATTCGGAAGCTTTATTGCTCAGGGGAAACAATAGTTAAAGTCCCCAAACCAAAAGTTTTAATATTTATTTTTGGGGCACTATTCATTTAATAAAAATTGTACTTTAAGTTTACTAAGCATCGGGAGCTAACTCATTAACTTAACCTTATGAATTTCAGTTATAATTTGATATTTCCCGAATTACTTTCCATTCTTAATTCAATTATCCTGCTAGGAAAAAATATCCATTTGTCATACCGCTCATGCAATTAATCATGTCACACGATAATTTACATGCAACAAATTATGGGATACCATTCTTCAATTTACCATCACATCTTCCGCTGTAATTTACCATCACATCTTCTGCTGTGCAACTTTGATGTATTCCACTTCTGTTTTTAATATACCTATATGGTTGGGTAAGGAAGGGAGAGATTCGGGAGAATCTCAATGGCAAACACTAACAAAATGCATGCAAGATAAATGCTTAGTGCATAATATGCTTGCTTTACCTCATTTTATGTTCATATAATGACATATCTGCATGCTCAATGCTTCACATCTTATACACAAGGCCATAGCATCAATAGAAACAGAGCTTCAATTATTCATATATGTTACACATAATCAAGCAAAGCAATCATGCACATCAATACACAAATTAGGGGTGTTCATGGGCAGGGCTAGGCAAGGCGAAGCCCTTGTCCGATACCCTGCCTAAAGGATCAACGGGCTGTATTTTGTAGCTCGATGCCTCACCCTGCTTGGTAGAAGCTCAAACATTTTCGGGCTGGGAAAGGTGGGCTTCGCCTTGCCCAACATTTATTAACCCAACTTTGAAGCCACTCTTCAAGGGAGCACAAACAGGTTCATAATTGAGCTTTTATGCTTGAAAAACTTGACCTTTACTTGCATTTCTTGTGTTTAAAGATGTACCAAGAAAGGTTATCCAAGATATAGCAACCCTGGAAGAAAATGAATTTTCATAACAATCAAAGCAAAAGGCAAATTTCTACCAATTTCAAAGCAAGTAGTTCCTATTCTACATTAAAGGGAGGAACATCCATAATTCTACACATGGAACCATTCCAAAATAAGTCTACAACTTAAGTCTTGAAGTCAAAAAGAGTAAAGACTGCCATATGTCTTAACAAATAATCAAATACCCATACTTGAATTAAATAACATCCATAAGCCATTAAAAAAAGGCATCAAAAAATTGTAACTAATGCCTTGTAGTTATGCAAGAGGTTGCATCAATCCCTCAAAATTGACAAAAGGATGAAACAGTTGGAATTACCTACAAGCAAGCAAAAAATAAAGCATGTAATTAGTACAACGAAATTTACGTGTACAAGTAAATTTTTAAAGGTTGCAAATTACCTACATGGCAACTCATTCTTGTAAAATTATTCTTCAATCACCATTATTCAACCATACACATTACATTCTCCCTTTTCCAAGTGTAGCATTTAAGGAGGAAAAAAAATAAAAGAACAATTACATTACAAATTATGAAGTAATATCTCTGTGTTTAGGTGTGTGCATATATGAATTTATGAGCTTCAGAATAAAATCTTAACTTGCAAGCTGAATGGCATTTTTTTTCTCATTAAAATTATCAAACTCACGATGCTTTTCAACAAATTCAAAGAGAGATTGCCCAGATTGTAGCCAATTTTGGCTACAAATAAGTGCTTCTGTCATTTCAGGAAACAGAGAACTCCTATAATGATCAACCACATGTCCTCATGTACTAAAGGTAGACTCATAAGCCACTGTGGAAACTGACATAGCTAATACATCTCGTGCCATGTGGGAGAGAATTTTGTATTTTTCGGAATTAGCTTTCCATCATAATAGTATGTCAAACTCAGTTGTTTAAAGGACTTCATCTCTTGAGTTAGTTGCAATATATCTATCTAACTCAGTTTAAAGATCTGTTGAGGTTTTTTGTTTCATAGATTCTAACCACTTATGACCAAGATCCTCTTCATCATCATCAAAAGAAGAAAATGAACCCGCACCTGTTGTACTTGTTGAGGCAATTCCTAATTCAATAGAAACCCTTATAGAGTACTCATTAAACAACAGACACAAACAATTTTTAACCCTTTCCTTCATAATCAAGCATAAGTCAGGGTTAGCGAAAAGGACATCAAACATATGATACACATAAGCTAGCTTATACTAAGGGTTTTAAATTACAGCCATAAATAGCAATGAATTCATATTATCTGCTTGACCCCAATACTATTCATACTTCACCTGCATGCTAGTGCTTATCTCTCCCAAGAACTTGTTAGCATTATTCATAACATTCTTTCTCAACATTTTCTGATCACGAGCAATAAGCTGGAAACATTCATTTGATGTTACAAAAAGGGAATTCAAAAATTTCAATGTTATTTCATAAAAGACCTTCAAGAATTTGATGAAGACCTTAGCATTATCCCAATCATTTATAATAGGACTAGAAAAGGCTTCATGCTCACGCCTAACACCAACAGAAGCATCACCTTATGCTTAGAGCTTGAATTAGTTGTGAAATATTTCAGAATCTTCATCATGTATCCGCTCAAATACCTTCTGAAACTTCATGGCAGCTTCCAACATCAAGTATGTTGAATTTCACCTAGTGATCACATCAAGGCAAACACAGCTTTTGATGTCTATTTTCTCAGCTTCAGCCCAAGTTTTGAATTTAAGAAAGCGTGAAGGAGAAGAACGAACATATCTAACAGTACTTTGAATGGCTTTAAAGCTATCTTTCGTCTCTTTAATTCCTTCATTCACCACCAAATTAAGAACATGGGCACAACACCTTAGTTGTAGATAATCACCTCCATACAGTAAGCCATTCCAACTCCTTAAGCGCCTTTTAAGATATCCCAAAGCTATATCATTAGATGAGGCATTATCCACGGTTATTGTGAACACCTTCTCAATTTCCCAATCCAACAAGCATTTTTCAATTGTCCTCCCTATAGTATCATCTCTATGATTTTCTACCCTAACAAAATTCAGAATCCTCTTGTGCATCCATTCTTCATCAACAAAATGTGTTGTCAAGCATAGGTAGTTGAAATTTTGGTTCGATGTCCAGCAATCCATGGTGAGACAAACATTTTTAGATCTTTTCTTCAAGAATGTCTTCAATACTTTAACTTCTCCAAGATAACATTGCCACACATTCCTTGCAATTGTTATTCTTGAACGGATTGGAAAGAGCGGTTCAAACTGATTTAACAACTTAAATGAAGGCTTTTTGACAATTTTGAACGACTGCTCGTCACATATAATGAATTCATCCAAAACTCTTTTGCATTGTTTCTCATCATATTTATGTGGGACCAAAGATCTTCCCTGCCTACTCGTCCCACTAGAAAACACATTTAACATGGCTTGTTTTTTATATGCAGTGGCCTTATATGGATTCTCTCAACACTTTGGGATATGCCTCAACACAAAATTTGTTCCAGGGCGATTTGGATCAGCTTCATAAGTCTTATGACAATACTTGCAAGCTACTAAGCGCTCCCCATTAGTTTCTTAAATTCGCATTCTGATAAAATAGTCCCACACCTCTCATGTGTGCTTGGGTTCTCTTTCTTTTTTCTTAGTACCCCTACTTTCAACATTTGTGATTTGGGTAATAGGTTCAATCAATGTTTGTGGGGGCTTTGGAGGAGGAAGAGGGGGGAAGGGGTAGGGATGGACACTTTGAGCAATATGTGGAGCAAGAAGAGGAAGTGTAGGGCTATAGGAAGGAGCTTTACCAGGTCCATTAGGATTAGAAGTTGGTGTTTGACTCAGTCCTGTAGGGGTTGGTGTTTGAATAGGAGTCGAAGCACCATGAGATATTTTAATAGGGGATGGTGATGTAATAGAATCTTGATCATCCATTGACCCTAAAATTTTGGGAAAAATCAGAATTGGAGGACAAATACAACATTTTGGGTTGGACAACAAAGATTGGCAACCAGAAGAAATCCAAATAATGAACATATAAATAACATAAGAATAACAAGAATGATAAATAACGTACAAAATGATAACTTAAATTATAGGATCAAGGATGCTAAAAATTTCTATTACATCACCATCCCCTATTCCATCATAATGAACATGTAAATAACATAAGAATAACAAGAATGATGAATAACATAAACTTGTACAGAAGAAAATTCATATAAAATATCAAGAATGATAAATAACATAAGATTGGCAACAAGAACAAAATTCAAAGCTTTTGTACAGCTGGGCAAGGTATCAAGTGAAAAAAAAAAAGCACCTTGGAGTAGTTATCAACTAAAACTTGCAAACCTCATGTGATTATATAATGAACATGTAACCACACTTTTGTTTTAGGAGTCTTGCATCTGAATAACTTCTCCGTTTCGATTTGATATAATATAAGATGGAAATAATATCACTTAACATGATCCTCTCTACATAATGATAAATGTTACTGAACAAAATGTGGAAGAGAGTACAACATAAGGGACAAAAATCTCTACATCAAACATGCTAGATTATTTTTATCAGAGGAATGTCCTTTGCAAGTTGGGTTAAATACTCAAGATCACCTCCAAGCAAAGACATCATTACCGTTGCATCCAGGAGGAGCAGGTTATGATGACATTCTACCTCCTGGCTTTGAGGGAACTCAATCCTCAAGTTAGATGTAGATTAAGCTCTCCCAGATTCTAGTGATCAAATGGACCAATCTACTAAAGGTGTATGTGTGGGGTGTGTGTATTCCAGTTTCTGTGTTGAACAATTTCCTTATTTGTTGGATGGCTTTTCAAATAGAAGAAAAAAAGGAAGATGCAAGAAAATCTCAAGTTTTGTTTCATTCCTTTATGATATTTTAACTTGTTTCAACAAATTGAGCTTAATCTCACATGGCAAGTGGTGGCTGTGGATGAAAGCAAAGAGGTAAAGGATCAAAATTACAGAGAGATGAAAGCCATTTATCCCCGCCCATCTATAGACTAAAATATGCAGCTCTTATTTAATAACCGAATATACAACCATTTCACCAAATATATATACACACACAACTCGTGCAAATAGCCAGATATGATGGAACACTATAAAAGTTTCAGAATCATAGTGCAAGTGTTGCCTCAAGAGAAAGGAAGTGTTGTTCATTTAACACTAGAATGTGACTCCAGATAGCACCCTCAAACCCTAGGGATCTAGACTAAGCTAAGAAAGAAAGGATCTACACAGAAAGAAAAACAAAACCAAGCTCAGAAAAAAAAAAATCAGAACCAAGTTCTGAAAAAAATAAAAAGAAAATCGTAACCACTGGAAATGAGCTTCTAGCTGATCTTCGATCAGCAAAAAAGGTGAACAGAGATAAGGTGCCATAGAGAGATTGAGAGACAATGAGGAGCGCTAAAGCCCAAAGTGAGCAGTAGCAGCAACTGGAACTTGGAAGTGTCGAGCTGCTGAGCTGGTTTGCAGTCAAGGACTCGCGGCTAGGGCAAAAGAAAAAGATGAGATTTGAGAAAGTTAGAAATAGAACAGAGAAGGGGTTAAGGGTTAATGACTTAATGCCGTGTGTGTGTGTGTAATGGACGAGCAAAGGACTCACTCAGACACTCACTAAAGGGTCAGCCTAATAAAACATATAATATAATATAATTATATAAACTGTTAAATAAAAAAAAAACTTACAACACATATATTAATATATATATAAAATTAGATACCTACCGGGCAAGGTCAAATGGGCAGGGCGACATACCCTACCCAATGCCTAACTCTTCCTGCAAAAATGCCCAGCCCAATTGTGCCTAATTTTTTTTTGGGGCTCGGGTGGGCGCACCGGGCATCCATGCTTCATGAACACCCCTGACACAAACATAAATACCAAGTATATGCAAGGTAGGTAAGTTTACTACATTTTGCATTTATGTCCTCCTCTTGTACCCTTTCTTCCAACCATTAGAGTTGCTTGAAGAATCTTCAATTGCCCCTTCCTTGCCTTAGATACATAACCACATGACTTGTTAGAACCATGAAAGCAAGTCATTACTCATGGCTTGTTTCTCTTATATAATCTTTCAAAACTCTTGTGTTATGCCAAATGAGTGTCTAATCTAAGACACATTATGTGTCTCTTAACCCTTGTGATTTGGGTATCTATTGTGGTCACATTAGGTTCTAAAACATGTCTCTACTCTTTGGACCATTACTAGTCACAATTTATCTCAAATGTCACAAATTCATAGGTCAACCCTAATTTGCCAGACTTTATTGGTCAACTTTGAAAATTCATAACTTAATTTAGAAAATTCCAAATGGGATGGTTCCAGTTCCTATGTAAAGCTATTTAATTCTGAAAGGTAAAACAATAAAATGATCCACCTAACCCTTCAGAACTAAGTCATTTTTTTGTCTGAATTTAATAACTTTAAGAATCGAAAGAATTCATCATAAGCAAAAGTGGGAAGTTTCCTCAGTCTCAAGCCAAACTTAGCAACCCCTATAATGGAGGATGAAAAGAGCCAGGAGAATTTAATGACTGATAAGTTAGTGACTAAAGATAAATATAAGACAAGATAGATTATATATAATTTAGAGGTATATATTTTCTGATTTGTTTATGAATCTTACATTTCAATTATTTCTATCTCTGTATACTCTATGCTCCTATATTAAGCCTTTTGCTGTTGTGTTTGGATCAATTTCAGAATTCAGTCTAATCTCCCCTCATATACCTCTTTTCCTCCCCTTTCCCCCTCAGGTCTCCATCTCATCCCTTCTGTTTCTGCTTTGTTCTTTCATTTCTATCCCTCTTTGCATCTCTGTTCTACATTGCTATAGGCCGAGGATGACAAGAAAGGGAGCACAAACATTTCAGAATGATAGAGTAACACCTTTTTTCTCCATTTCATGACACAAAATATTGAACTAATATCATAATACAACCAGATAACGAACTGCTTTTTACCTTCTAAAAAAAAATAAAGATAAGCCTGTGTGCTGGAAAACAGGAACTTTCAACGTACCATCAAAAACAGCAAAAAAGGCGACCACCATCAACCTCTGATATCCTTGTCTCATAAAAATCCTCCATTTAAGTCCTTTTACCCTTGAAACTGGAATATCCATAGCTGAATTTTCCATTTCGACTTCCAGAGAGATAGCTAATAAAAGATAGCCTACTTTAGTCTATTGCATAGTTTATTGTTTAAGGCCAATAACAGCGTAAACAAACTATTGAACAAAATTCCAGAAATCCATAATGCTTTTTATCAGTCTTAGTAACTTCCAAAGTCCTAGTAAAATAATACTCATGGAATTGCTATTGAGTATTGAAACCCTTAAGCCTATCAAAAAGACATGTATCATTTATCAAACATGGTTAAAAATAAAATTCTAACATGCCATCACACTTTTCCATGGTACCCCTTCTCTGTACGGACAAATAATTTCCAATAGCAGATAAGAGGGTGAGAACACAGCTAAAAACGCCCAGTATCAGGTATCTTCTATGATAACAATAATGAAAATATATTTAATTTCCCCTCAGATTTTGTTTGGGCGGTGAAACCAAAAATGCAAAAACCAGTTTCCATTTCAAAAATGCACAAATTGTTCTGTCGAGAGATTCCATCAGTGGATTAAGAAGGGTTAATTTAACTCTTAGGGTGGTAGTCAAAAGTTCAAAATAAATCAGCCACAAGACAACAGCAAGAAGAAGCTACTGAGTGCATTTATTGCTCAATTGAAATTTCCTGGCAAGGCTACTGTTATTTAAGAATAAAAGATTCTTAAAAATTTCCGCCAAATGGTTTTCTACATCATGTTTTAACCATACAAATGGAGATACATAAAATATGGGAAATAAGAACATTATTCAATCAGTAAACTATTCTGTCAGAACAAAAGCTATGCAACTCAAATTTGTCCTATTTATCATAAAGACAGTTAAATTTTGAAATTTTAAAGGGATTGTCTTTTTGTAATAACAAATTTTGCGTGGATTTGGATCAAATCCAAATGCATCAAATTCTATGCATCCAAATGATGGGTTGGTCCAAATCCAAATCCCCATAATCCAAACATAACCTGAATATTTTGACAAGCTACTGTTTGTGTCAAATTGCAGCATCCAACAATTTAATTCTAGCTTTAGTGGTCTAATCTTTATGCTAACCGAGAAATTAACTTATGGTTTCTTGTCATAAATGCTGGAAGGGAAAAATAATGTCAATATATAAAACCTATAGAAACCAACTATTCACAGAGTAAACAATGTGGCTTCAGCTTCAATCTTTGTGCAACACACAAGGCCCAGAGAACAAAAGAGGACAAATAATCCTCCCAGAGAATTAATAAAACAAGCAAAAAGCAGTAAACAACAATAACTCAAAAAAGCTTTGCAATCCCTTTGTAAATTCTCAAAGGAAACTCCTCTAGAAAGACCATTTGTTGATTGGACAGCTAGAGGGAGGCCAAGTTCCTTCCTGAAGAAAATTTGCCGAGAGAAACGTTTGCTAAAATTTCTAGCTTTCTGCTCCAATCATGTACACAACAAGCCTGCAGAGACAGCACCCGGCCAAAAATCGTTTTGCTCCTTATGACTCCCAAAACCCTGGAACACAACAGCTTAGAAATATCTACATCCATTGGTGGCATAATTGCAAAATACTATATAAGAGATATCTTGAATGAAGCAAATCAGAAATTCTCCCTCAATTTGGTTGTTTTGGTAAATCCTGTACCTTTTGTGGCATGAAAATTGTATGTGAACTCACCAAATCATTAAATGCGAAATTCAATGATTACCATAACGAGCTTCAAACACTTAAGAGTATAAACAATTAGACACGGGTATTAACATGAAAAAAATTTTTAAAGGATGACTAATTCACAAGCATAAACCTAAATGTTGTTCTGTAAGAGCACCATATGACACAGAGGAACAAAAATACAAACAAAAATTCCCACACTTTACAGAAACTTGCCCCAGGAAAGTATTCCGGAATGTCAATCCCCTTGATAGGCAGTTTGGTCTGTATAAAACATCATACAGCCCAATCATGAAACGAATTCAAATATTCAATAATCTCGGGGCAACATTAAATAAATTGTGATGCACAAATCATCCATATAGCACATGCCAAGAACATGATATGAAAACAAGACTCAGGTATACTAAGAGGCCTCCGGCTCAATATTCATAATTCCCCATAAAAACTCGAAAACCCAATATGCAGCCAAATCAAGCCCGACAAACAAAGGGGAGAGGTGGGGAATGAAATTGAAAAATTGAAAATTTCAAACAAGCAAACGAATCCAGCGTCCAATGAATAGCGGAAAGAGGGACCCTCCTGAGGCCACCACAGCTGAAGAGCGAAGTGGAATCCTTGGACGAAATCACAGGTTTCGCCGCCGGTGGCCGTGCGGCCTGATCGGTATCAGCGGAAGGCGGAACGGAGGCGGAATGGGATGAAGAATCCGTGGCACTGGAAGAGGAGGGAGGTGAGGCAGAATCTGTGGAGGCCGAAACAGTGGGAGCGACGGGAGGAGGGTCCGTATCTGGGATCATTCTGCCATTTCTGTGTCAGAGAGCGTACCTTTGCTTTGAATTCTTCGGGCCCGCTCTGGTTTTTTGGTCTCCTCGCTCATTTCGCTCATTTTGTCTCCCTTGCCGTTTTGGAAGAGTGAAAATTACACTAACGGCCCACAAAAATTACTCTCAACTTTATCTGTTACTATTATATTTTTTAAAAAAACTTGTTATCCTTCTCGAAAGCATTAATTTTTTTTTATATGATATTAAAGTTTAATGTAATTAATAAGGATAATTTTAAAAAATTGTTTAAATTAAAATTTAATGATTTTTAACCAACTTTTATTTCAAGTACAATCCTAAAAAATGAGATAATTCGTACTTGATCTTTTCGACATATTATAATGTAGTATTTTAGTTTTTTGACCAATCATGTAACTTTTGTTGATTTTGAGAGGTCTAATAAGGAAGTTCCCGTTGTTGATAGAAAGATTTCACCATATGATTTAAGACTATTTTCTCTACTATTAAATTTAAATTTAAATATTTGTTATTTATAATAATCATGTAATCCGTGTTTTTTGCCAACCTACACGTAATTCGTATTTAGGATTTAATCTATAGATCTTTATTTTTTACCAATTTGGTTCTAGATTAATCATTTTTTGGCAATTATTTTTATAAGATTGAGACTCATGACTTTAACTCTTTAAGATTATAATTAAATTAAATCAAATATCAAGTAAAACTTTCAATTACTTAAGTCAAACAATTTATTTTAAGATTCAAAGATACTTCAATTCTAAAAGATAAATTATCTTTGTAAGAATTTTTTTAACCAATCCAATCATTGTTGTTGGTTTTAAGTTGTCTATAAATAAGAGCAGCCCCCAATGAAGAGAAGTCCCACTTTACTGAAAGCATAGTGTGAAGGTTTCGACTTGCTGCCACGTCTGGCAAGTTTTTTAAACTTTCATAATATGATTTCGAACTATTTTTCTCTTAAAATTTACATATTCCTTGAAAAGTTGAATGATACAAAAATATAATCAAGTTATTAGTATATAGCAAACATGAGTTATAGAGACTCTCATTATTTAAGTTATACAATTAGTTATACACTTTTATACGAATTGAGGTGCACCTATACTACCAGCTTAAACTTTTGTCATGATGATTAACACTTTGTTTCTAACATTTGGTATCTTTAAGGTGTGGCTAATCTTTTCTTTCTTGAGGGTTGGTTTTAGTTCTTGGTTTTTCAGAGGAGTTATCATGTTTTAATCTTCTCCTAGATACTCTTATTATTTAAATTATCATACAAGTAGTTGGGGACTTGAATTTTGTCTCATGAATATGTATAAGTACGTTTTGAATTTGGGAGGGTGTGAATCAAGTTCAGCCTGGTAGACCATAAAGTTATAGGAGATTAATGGACCCGTGTCTAATCTAAGTTAAAGAAATTAGGGTGTGCATCTACTATTAACTTAAATTTTTATCACGATAATTAGCACTTTTTTTCCTAACCTTTGATATCTCTAAGGTGTGACTAATGTTTTCCTTCATGAGGATAGATAATTGTGGTCTTAGGTCTTGGTTTTTTTGGGTAGTTATCATGTTTTAATCTTTTTCTTATTTATAAACCTAAGTTATAGAAACTCATTTAAATTATTTTACAAGTAGTTGGGGACTCAAATTTCATCATTTGAATATGTATCAATGGTACATCTATCAATGATACATCTTGAGTTTAGGAGGGTATGGATATGATTTGATCTAGTGGATCATAAAGTTATAGGAAATTGATGAACCCGTTTTTTATTTGAGTTAAAGAAACTAGGATGCATTTTTGCTACTAGTTTAAACTTTTGGCACAATGGTCAGCGACATTTGATATCTCTAATGTGTGGCTAATATTTTCTTTTTTTGAGGATAGATAAATGTGGCTTGAGTTCTTGATTTTCTTGAGGAGTTATCTTGTTTAAATCTTTTCCTTATTTATAAACCTGAGTTATAGAGATACTCATTATTTAAGTTAATATACAAGTAGTTGGGGACTCAAATTTTGTCCCTTGAAGATGTATCAATCTAATTAAAAAAGGTATAAATGATATCTCTGAATTTGGGAGGGGTCTAGATTAGATTTGGCCTAGTGAACTATAATGTTATAGGAAACTGGTAGATCTGTGTCTAATTTGAGTTAAAGGAAATGGGTTAGCGCTCTGAGCCTAACCTTTGGATCTCTATAGCGATAATATAATCTAGTAATTAATTTGTGTGCTAACAAGCATGATTAAATTTTTTGAATGATTTATATAAGTAGACATTGTGGGAGACGAAAGTATACCCCAGATGAATGTCAAGATGAAAGATTTATTATTCTTTATAATTTACTTACATGCTTTAATGAATTCTTTATTATTCTTTAATTACCTAATATCTTGATTATATTATTGATTTAATCATTCTATTCATTTGCTGGACAAGTTAGTGTTTCCATCACAACAAACATCCTAATTCGACGTCAAAATTGAAGTAATCATGGCATCCGTTCAAGAAGCCTCTGAAGATTACTTCAACATCAACTTTATAGTTCATTCTCTTATCATTTCGCGTGAGAGAGGAGTTCTTGAATCAATGTCTTTTCTAGTGTTTGAACCTCCTTTTTTCATACCTTGTGAAGAATTGCTCCAAGATGTTTCAGGATTTCTTCGTAGAAATCTATCCAATTATGTCCGTGAGCATGACCTTCAACCACTGGCATCTCAAATCATATCTTATTATCATTATGCACTTCAAAATACTACCTTTGAAACTGAAACTACAGAAGCTCGCATAATACCATTGTTCTTGGATATACCATTAATCACTCTAGATGGATCATAAACTCAAAATTTGATCGAGACTGATGATGATGATTCTAATCTGTTGACAGAAACCATGGATCAATCAATACAACAGTTCACTATGATTCCAACTTCAAAGGAGGCTATAGCATCACTCAAGAAATTGGAAACTTTAAATGATGAAATGAAGGCAAACACGTGTAGTATATGCATGGAAGGTTTTGAAGAAGATTTTGGAGACGTTTCTGCGATGCCATATGACCATTTTTATCACCATAATTGTATTGTAACATGGCTAGAAACAAATTATACATGTCCATTGTGTCGCTTTCAAATGCCTACTGAATAATTTTATGTACTATATATACACAATCTTATTATAAAATTTCATCATTGAGATATTTATTGCTGAAATATTCTTTTAATTGTTTTTTTAGGTTTCATAATTTTTTAACTGATTATAGAGTTTTTCTATTGAAAATTATGCTTCTACGTATCAAAAGTCGATAGTGTTCAAATTAAAACTCATATTTCAAAAACTGATAATGATGGACTCCATCAAAGCCTATCGACAGCATAATATTTACACTTAGTTGATCATGATCCTTTGATGGTATTAGAATATGTCCTTTATAAAATCAAAGGTATACAAAAATTAAGCTCACCTTGACACCCCATAGTATTGAAATTTCTAATAGGGGGAGCCAATTCTATAACAAGGGAATTTGAATTTTTAAATACACGCATCTCATAAGTGAAAATAAGTTTCAACGTAACCGGAAAATCAAGATGACTAGCCACTAAATCCCTCTTGACATGAATGATAAATATAAATTAGCTTAGAATTATGCATCACAAAGAAAATTGTTAAAAACCAAACAGAAAAACCTCACTTCCAAATGAAGAACAATGTCAGTGATTAATTTATTCTATTTCAAATATCACCCAAAAAATTATTTCCTTTTTCAAAGAATAAAGAAACAGTTAGAGATTCTAAGCAAGTTTATACTCCCTCTGGTCCTAACCATAAGACACCTACTAGAAATTTTTTTATCCTTCTTAATATAAGCCCTTTGCAAAATGTATGAAAGAAGCATTTACGGTTTTTTTTTAAAAAAAAAAGAGCCATTCATTATTATACCATGCAACCAACCCTCTCTCTTTTCTATGCTCTGATTAATGTGGAGAACAAAACTATTATCCCATACGTGGACCATAAACCATTTAACAAAGGGAAATTTTGAAATACTGTCATCATTTCCAAATAAATCAAAAGTTATCAACAAATTTTAACCAATTTTCTTAATTTATGTAATTTAGTTAAACGTGTCTCAGAGATAATATCAGCCGTGGAACTTGAGGGAATAATTCACGACATTGAATTCATTCTTTTTTTTTTTTTTAAAAGAGGAAAGATTGAGGTTGAGCTAATATTAAACGTGTAAGAAAAACTGACATTGTTTAATATGACGTTCCAAAGTCCTACACTAGCTATTATTATAAAATCTACACCATCAATCTCTTCTTCCTAAGCCACAATAGAAATGAAAAGGGTGGGAATTTAGCAAATAGCATATATACGCCAATAGAGGAGTAACAAATGGAAACTTAACCCGAATTTATGCACCAGCAACAACATTTGGTTTAACAAGTTTGTCAACAAATGCAAGGGAAACAGTTAAAACACTAAATTAACCCACACAAGGTCAAACTGTTCAACTTAACTGAAGGACAAGATACAGGCCAGTAGAGCATTGGTATTTGTGCCTTTAATAAAGTCAGGATGGCCACTTATACTCTTAAAGAGATTCTTTTCCAGGTATTAAGCGGTATGAGAACCTCCATGACCTGTCAATAAAAAACCAAAAACAAAACAAAACAAAAATAACTAAAAGTAAGCAGAAAAGAAACAAAAGTAAGTAGAAAAATGAATGTCACAAAAAAAACCCAAAGAAAGAAAGAAAAATGAAAAGAAGGGTGTAGAAACATGAATAAAAGATGTAAAATATAACAATCATAAGATGGAACGAAAATGGGCAGGCGGGTAGCCCCTCAAATTTTAGGCGTCTGAACCCAAATCCAAAGCAAATATCCAATATCCAATATCCAAATCCTATTCAACGTTTGATAAGTGGATATATTTATCTTACCTGTACCTAAAATACCTAAATAATTTTACAAGGATAGAGCACCAGGCAAGGGATAGATCGAACATCCAATGATATTTAACAATTATACTTATTTTTCAAAATATAATATAAAACATATATTTAAAATTTATAATTAAAAATCTCCTCATTTAAATAATTGTGTGGGGAAACATTTTCTTTTAAACATTACTAGCTTGACTCCATTTTGGGGCTTCGTGGCCATTTGGCCATTTCACGTTTCTAATTTTTCAAAAGAAACACTATTATTCATAATTCGTTTGATTTTTATACAATTGTTTTATATCATTCTTTTTTGTTTTGAGTGCAACTAATCTATTATCTATCTATTATATCTATAGAAAGCTTGTAGTAACTATGCATACTAACAGCATTAACTTTCTAACTTATATAAATGAAGCCAAACATACTGATAGTGTTAACTCTTTTGATGGTTGGGCCAAGGGATTGAAAGTAAAATATTTTTCTATTAATATTGAATGTCAAATGTGAATTGTTTGGAAAATGAAAAGACACTTGAATATTATATATCTAGGAAATATTAAGTGTCAATATGACGCAAGTGCTTTTACTATTCAACTGTACACCTTTCATATGCCTGACAAAAAGGCCAGTTGAATATTAATTATAAATCGTCAGAAAATGAAAAGCCACTTAGAAGCTTGTAGTATTATATTACCCAAAAATAAGCTTATAGTATTAGTGAAAAAGCCACCTCACGAAACTAACAAAAGTGTGCATAAGGCATGAGCTTTTTCCAAAAAAAAAAAAAAAGGGACATGAGCCATTCAAGTTTTCATATATCTTTTGATGGTTGGTCCAAGGGATTGAAAATAAAATATTAAAATTTTGGGAGTGACATGAAATTGGTTTGAATATTCTAATAAATTAAAAGTATAAACTTTTTCAGAAAACTATGAGAAAGATAGTTTGGAAGCAAAAAAAAAAAAACCTAAATATTAATTATAAATTGTTTGAAAAATAAAGAGAAATTTGAATATTAGCTATGAAATAGTAAATGTCAATGTGAAGTAAGTACATTTACTACTTAACTATACACCTTTCATATGCCACTTAATTATAAATCCAGTTGAATGTTAATTATAAATTAGTCAAAATGTAAAAAGTGTTAGAACAAGCGTTTCACCCAAGAGGGGGGGTGAATTGGGTGATACTAAAATTTCGTCGGAAATATAAAACTTTAGTAGATGAATTGAAAACAGTAATGAGTAAGGAGAAATATCACCGAAGTGTGCACCGGGAGTTATACTGGTTCGGTCACAACCACTTTGACCTACGTCCAGTCCTCAGATCTTCTCTGAGAGTTTCACTATAACTTCCAAGATTCAGTGGGTTCTTGGCACCTCAATACAAGCAAGTTCCTATACCTGGACACTCGCTCCCCCTTACAAGTTGCAATTCAATCCCAACTCAAGGTTCCACAACCTTAAGTTATCTCAATAACAAATATTGAGTTTGAATGAAATATCTCTCTTACAGAGTGAATAAGGATCACTGAAGCATAGAAATATGATTCCAATGTGAAAACAGAGCAATAAGCTTGATAATACGTTTGTGTGTGTGCTTGTTGTTATTTCTCTGTTTGAAGGTTCCCATATATATAGATATGTTGGTGATGACCGTTGGAACATTTTCTTTCGTCCGTTGGAGAGTGCGCAGCCACTGTTGACTTTTCCAGTTTTTGAAAAATATCCGTTGGCGGTGGTTGGCATTTGAACGTTTCCTTTGACTTTCATTACTTGAGATGATTTCTTCATTGTTTATCTGTAAATAGACTAAGAATACTAATACAATGAAATATAAATCATTAGGGAACAAATCAATGAACGTTTGAATGATTTCTGGATTTCTGGGTATGCTTACTCGAGTCGCTACTCAAGTATTCCTTGAAGTTTACTCGAGTACCTACTCGAGTATCTTCGGGAATTCTGAAAGTCAATGAATAAAAATAAGAACACTCGGGTAGTGCATGGAATAACTTAATTTTAAACCTTTGGAAAAATCATTTACTCGGATACACACTCGAGTAATGCACTGTCAACTTTATATATTACTCGGATACCTACTCGAGTAATTCACTCACAACTTTATGAGTTACTCGGGTACCTACTCGAGTAATGTTGCAGAATTTCAAAGCCGAGAGCACTTACCATGTTATTCGAGTACTTACTTGAGTAATTGTTTCATTTTTGCATGGGTTACTCGGGTATCACCTCGAGTAACTGTACTTTCTGAACATGGCTTACCCGGGTAGTGACTTGAGGTTTACCTTCCAAATAACTTATCATACTCGGGTACCAACTTCAAGTTTTTCACTTACCTTAGTGAGTTACTCGAGTACATACTCGAGTAAATTGTTGCAGTGGTACAAAGTGCCGAGAGCTCCATCTTTTCAGAAACAGAGTTACTCGAGTAGCGCCTCGAGTATCGTTGGTAACCTGAAGGCAACTGGAAGTTTTCCACATGATTACTCGAGTAGCTCCTCGAGTAATGTTGCAGTAGTACTAAATGCCGAGAGCTGCACATTTTTAGAAACAGGGTTACTCGAGTAGCTCCTCGAGTATCAATGGCATCCTGAAAACTTTTACACTGTTACTCGAGTAGCTCCTCGAGTAAAGTTGCCTGGTTACTGGAAGTTGTCTCTGGTTACTTCAAGTTTTGTCTCATTACTCGAGTACATACTCGAGTAATGCTTTAGGAAACTTGAAGTTAATCAAGTTTCTCAGCATTTCTTCCTGTCCTTTCTTCATTACTTCCAAGCTTACTTCAAGTGATGCTTATTCCTGTAATTGCTTAGATCAAACTTGTTTAATAATTATTTCCTTTTCAAACCATTCTTTTGTTATCATCAAAACATGAGATCTAACATTCTCCCCCTTTTTGATGATGACAAAACTTGGTGATTTTGGATAGCTTTTCAAAATTTAATTTTCAAAAAAATATATCTCAGTTCACCTTGCATTCACAAAAACTTCATTAGTCCAAACTTTAACATCATAACTTAAATATACTTGCATTAAACTTTAAAATTTCAAATTACAAGATAAAGTTCATAATTAAAAAATGAAATGCTCCCTAAAACCCATATACACCCAATTATCCCAAAATAAACTAGGACATATCCACAAAATCACTCTCATCTCTTCTCCCCCTTTTTGGCTTCATCAATCAAGAGGAGGGCTAGGTGGCTTGACGACGGAAATGGGTGTCACTGGAAGGACCGGAGAACCATCTGAGCTCAAAGAGTCAAAAGAGCTAGATGGGACAGGGTCAGGTAGATGAACTGGAGGCACTTGGATGTCATCCCCTGGAGGAGTGGATTGGAAGACAACCATAGAAGATGTATCTCCTCTTGGAGTGGTCTGATTCTCAGGGGTGGTCTCAGCCGAGGGAGTAAGATGTTCAGAGGAGGATGTGGAAGAAGAGATTTCCTCTGTGGGAGCAGGTGATGGAGTTGGTTTAGGATCAGTTTCTGGTTGAGGCTTGGGAGGTGAATCATCAATGGTAATGTGAGTGGTTTCATGGGTTTCAGGATCATCCACTGTGAATAGAATTTCTTTGCCTTGGGGCTCAAGTGGATCAGAACCCAGAGGGGTAGATGGTTCAGCCTCAGGAATGGGATCAATAATAGGAGGGTTCTCTGGAGGTGGTGGTGGTGCAGATGAGGAAGGACCAACAGAAGGTCCAGGGCCCAAAGAATCCAACCGTGCCAGAATTAATCTCAAAGTCTCTCCCTGGGCACGTTGCTCTGCTAGTAACTCCTCATGCCTTCTATCCATCCTTTCAACCATTTCCTCATGCCTTTTGTCGATTTTCTCAACCAGCTCTCCCATTTTGAAGTTCGTATTGGTGATTAACTCAGCGTTTGTATTGGCTATGTCCACATGGAAGCCTCTGAGCATATTCTCCATAAAGTGCTGGAGAGTGGCATTGAGGAAGGATGGTGATGATGTGGTACCAGCTGGAGCCGATGACTGAGTGTCATCCATCCTACTGGTTTCAGCCTCAGTAGCCTTCCGCTTCTTCATAGATCCAGACTCCAGAGGGCCTTTGAGAGGGATGTCAATTTTCAACTTCCCAATTTGATTTCTCCCCACTAGGGTCAACCTTTCAATCGGCTCCTTACTATCCAAGTACCATATCTTGTTTTCTTTCAAGATCAGTGACACAATCTGTGGATATGGCATTGGTGTAGTAGGCTTCCCTTCCACCTTGTACCTCTTCATCTCTGAGAAGATATACTCTCCCAGATCCTTTTGTTCCTTAAGAAGCAGTGAAGCAAACCACCTAAAGTCCCTATCAGAGAAGTGGGTATAATTGTTGGCTTTGTTTACTAGGGACCTAGAGTATATGTACCAAAGGACCCTATGATGATCATACATATCACTGGGCTTGAAATTTAGAGGGCCAACTATCTCACCGGGTTTGAGAATTGTGAAAATTTGGTTTGGCTCAAGCTCTGAATAGATATCATCAGGGGGGTTCTCTATCCCTAACCATAAGTTAATTCTGGAAGGTGAAATTAAGATCTCTTGACCTCTTACAAATGTGGTCATTTCTTCCTCTACTGAGGTTCGGTTAGGCTTACTTATAATTTCTAGGTTGCAATAGAAATGGGTAATTACTTTAGTACAAAATGGTAACCTAATAGAAAGCCAGGGCATAAAGGGTTCTAGATAAGAGCTTAGGTCATACTTCACTACCTCTTGAAGCAACTTCAGATCAACATAGTGTGTTTTGCACACTTTCCTTCTGGAGAATTGAGTTGAGTACTTCAGAGACTCCACCAATTTGCTCACATTGTATTCCTTTGGTGGGGAAGTGATCTCTGCTTCCGGAATCTTGGACTTCTTAGAAGATTGACCCTTCTCCATTTGGTCAATGATCCCAGCCATAGCACTTGCCACTTTCTTGTCATATTTTGGCTTTTTGAGTGGCTTAGGAGTGAAAGAAGGGGTAGAGGAATCAGAGTGAGGAGGTGAGGGAGATTTGGTACTCTTCCTTCTTCCGGTAGAGGTACTTTTCTTGGATTGAGCCCTTGTAGCGATAGGCTCTTTAATCACAACACTTTTGGCTTTTGGTTGTGGTTGGAGAGGAATTTTGGCTTTTGATCTCGGAGTCAATTTTCTTCTCTTTTTGGGAGGAGAAGAAGGAGGATCAGAGTGAGGTTGGGAATCAGAGGAATCCATGGGAGTAAGATTTTTGGTTCTCATTGTTCAGAAAAATTGAAAAACGAGAAACTCAGAAAAAAATGAGAAAACTGTCGCACAGAGATTTTGAACATAATAGGAAGTTTTGGAACTTGAAATCAGTTGGGTTTTGACGGAAATGAGGCAAGGAATCACTCAAGAAAAATTTTTGTGAGAGGAAATAGTGATTTACTCGAGGAGATTCTGTGGAAATGACCAAGTTCGCGACTGATAAAGCCCTAGAACCCGACGTTACTCGAGGCCTTACTCGAGTAATGTTCAAGTTTACTCGAGGCCTTACTCGAGTGTTCATACAGAAAATTTCTAAAATAATTCATTTAAATTGCGTACCTGGCATGAATAATATTGTAATTATCCATGGATGTTCCCTCGATCAATTACAACCAATTTGGAGCAGATTTGAATCATTATTTATTAATTTGAGAATCTGGACTCCGACGTTACTCGAGGCCTTACTCGAGTAAGCTCCAAGTTTACTCGAGGCATGCCTCGGGTAACCAGCTTTTCAACTTCTGACTCTTCATTTCTTTGAAATCTGAACCGTTATGTTTGAAAATCAAGTAACTTGATCCGTTACTTCCAGTTTTGGGGGCCATTACTCGAGTACATACTCGAGTAAAGTCCTTCTTTACTTCAAGTTGCTCCTCGGGTAATGTTTCTCAGATAACCAAAACTTCAAGTTGGTACTCCAGTAAATATGTCCTCTGATCACCTCTGTTTTTATTTCACAAAACAGAGTTTCAACCTTCCTGCAAAACAAATTTCTATATACTCCGATGCTTAAGTTAGTAATCATCAAAACTTTAACAAATGACTTCATCTAATATTATGAGATGTTGAAATAAACTTACAACTCATTGGGATTTACCATTCCCAATTCTCTTTTAATAAATAGAAATTGATCTTTTGCAAGGGGTTTTGTGAAGATATCTGCTAGTTGAAGATGAGTAGGAATGAATATTACTTTCACATCTTTCTTCTGTACATGGTCTCTGATGAAGTGATGCCTGACATCGATATGCTTGGTTCTAGAGTGTTGAATTGGATTCTTTGCCAAGCTTATCGTACTTGTATTGTCACAATAGATTGGTATTTCCTTGAGATAAATACCAAGATCTTGTAGTTGTTGTTTTAACCATATCACTTGTGCACAACAACTTGAGACTGCAACATATTCGGCTTCCGTTGACGAAAGAGACACTGTATTTTGTTTCTTGCTGAACCATGATACAAGAGATCCCCCAAGAAATTGTCCTTGTCCACTGGTGCTCTTTCTGTCTGTTTTGTATCCTCCATGATCCGAATCTGAATATGCAACAAGATATTCACTTCTTCCTTTGGGATACCACAGACCCAGTTCGGGTGTGTCAGCAAGGTATCTAAAGATTCGTTTGACTGTTTCAGCATGTGATTCTTTTGGTGCTGATTGATATCTTGCACATATGCCAACACTAAATTGGTGTCCGGTCTACTTGCCGTGAGGTAGAGTAATGATCCAATCATTCCTCTATACTTTGTTATGTTGTAGTCTTTACCTTTGACATCAGCATCAAGCAATGTAGTTGAACTCATAGGCGTATCTGTCCCATTTGCTTCATCCATTCCATACTTCTTCAATAGCTCTTTTAAATACTTTGTTTGAGATATGAAGATTCCATTCTTTCTTTGTTTGATTTGTAAACCAAGAAAGAAATTCAATTCTCCCATCATTGACATCTCAAATTCTCCCTGCATTATCTCAGAAAATTCCTTACATAGAGATTCATTAGTAGCACCGAAAACAATGTCATCAACATATATTTGAACAATTAAAATATCATTGTGTTTTCGTTTTATAAAGAGTGTTGTATCAACTTTTCCTCGTACAAAACCTTGATCGATGAGAAACTTACTGAGCCTTTCATACCATGCTCTAGGAGCTTGTTTTAAACCGTATAAAGCCTTTTTGAGTTTGAAAACATGGTCAGGTTTAGTAACATCCTCAAAGCCTGGAGGTTGTTCTACATACACTTCTTCCATGATGTAACCATTTAGAAAAGCACTCTTTACATCCATTTGATAGAGTTTGAATCCTTTGATGCATGCAAAGGCTAAGAGTACACGTATAGCTTCCAATCTAGCCACTGGAGCATACGTTTCCTCATAATCAATCCCTTCTTCCTGATTATAGCCTTTGGCCACCAATCTTGCCTTGTTTCTGACAATAATTGCAGATTCATCAAGTTTGTTCTTGAATACCCATTTAGTACCAATGATCGGATGATCTTTGGGTCGGGGCACCAAATCCCAAACTTGATTTCTCTCAAATTGATTTAGTTCTTCTTGCATTGCTATAACCCAATCATTGTCTGATAAGGCTTCATCAATGTTAGAAGGTTCAATCTCAGAAATGAATGCAGAAAAACTTACTTCATTGAAAATTCTATTTCTAGTTTTGATCCCTTCATTCACATCTCCTATGACTTGATCTAGGGGATGACTTTTATTGTATCTCCAAGCTCTAGGTTGACCTAGGGATTGCTCTTCTTCCTTAGTTTCATCAACCTCTGAAATAAGAGACTTAGAAATAGATTTTTCTTGATTTAAAACAATTTCCTGTTCTTCATCAATGGTTTTGTCAGAGGATTCAAATTCATCAAATACAATATGAATTGATTCTTCAACAACACATGTTCGTTTATTGAAAACTCTATATGCTTTACTTCGGTTAGAGTATCCTAGGAAAATTCCTTCATCAGTTTTAGAATCAAATTTTCCTAAGTTATCTTTACCATTATTATGAATGAAACACTTACAGCCGAAGATGTGTAGATGAGCAATGTTTGGCTTTCTTCCTTTGTACAGCTCGTATGGTGTCTTACCAAGTTTTGTTCTGATATAGGCTCTATTTGAAATGTAGCATGCTGTACACATGGCATCAGCCCAAAATACTTGAGACACGTTCTTTTCGTTCAACATTGCTCTAGCCATTTCTGTAAGCACTCTATTCTTGCGTTCTACAACTCCATTTTGTTGAGGCGTCCTTGGAGCAAGGAAATTGTGATCAATCCCATTAGTGTCACAATACTCTTCAAATGCTTGATTTTCAAATTCTCCGCCATGGTCGGTCCTAATACCTGCAATGGACATACCTTTCTCATTTTGCACTTTCTTAGCAAAGACAGTAAATTCTTCAAACGTTTCATCTTTTGATGATAGAAAGATAACCCATGTAAATCTAGAGAAATCATCAACAATGACCAATGAATATAAGTTGCCACCAAGACTCTTTACTCTTGCTGGACCAACTAAATCCATATGCAATAGTTGTAGTGGTCTATTTGTTGAAATCTCATTTTTTAATTTAAAAGATGATTTAGTTTGTTTACCCTTTTGACATGCATCACAAATCAAATCATTTTTGAAAGTCACTTTGGGCAATCCAAGAACTAAATCCTTTTTGAGTAGTTTGCCTAATTGATGCATATTAACATGAGCCAATCTCTTATGGCATAACCAACTTTCATCAGTATTACTCAGGAAACAATTTTCAGATTCATTTCTACTAATATCTAGAGTATAGCAGTTACCTTCCCTTTTTGCTCTGAGCTTAGCCTTGATATTCTTCTTATCAAGTTGTAAGTCATTCTTGTTGATAATTAAGCATTCTTCTGAGTCAAATATTACCCAGTTGTCTTTATCTGCACTTTGACTTACGCTCAGCAAATTATGACACAAGCCTTCAACATAATATACATCTTTGACTTGTATTCCTTTGTCATTTTTGATTTCACCAATTCCTGCTATTCTTCCGGTTTGATTTCCTCCAAATTTTACCTCTCCACCTTCTTTAGGTTGCAATTTGGTAAAACTTTCGAAATCACCGGTCATATGTCTAGAGCATCCACTATCAATATACCACTTGTTATTTTTGGATGCTTTGAGACATTCCTGCAATCGAATGACTAAGTCTTAGGTACCCACATCTTTTTGGGTCCTTTTGGATTAGTACAAATAATTTTCTGGATATATGAACCTTTAGGTACCCATTTGTAGGTTCCTATCGTTCCTTTCTTCTTATGAATGCATGAAGAAGTATAATGGCCTTTTCTATTACAGTAATTACAAAATGCAAAAGGATTTGATGTATGCACAGAATGCTGGAAATAATTCAAATATGACTTACCCCCTGCTTTCTTTCTACCTTTCCTTTTATCTGATTTTGGATCGTATCCAATTCTAGATCGATCATTTACAAATCGTTGAGCTTTTAAAATAACATTTAGCATCTCACTACCTTGTGTAAATTTTTCAAGAGTTTTTGTAAGATCAACGTTTTTCTTTTTCAGAGATAAACAATTTTCACAAATCTTTTCTTTAAGTTCAGTTTCAAGAGCTTTGTTTTTCTTTTTGTAAACAATCAATTCTTTAACTACTTTGATGAATTGAGAATGCAAAGCATTATATTCGGAAAGTAATTCATCATAGGTAGGTTCAGAGTCATTTACCTCTCTTTCTGTTTCTTCTTGAGCAACGAGGCATATGTTAGCTACTTCTTCCTCATCACTTTCTTCGTCAGAAGAGCTATCACCCCATATAGCGGATACGAAGGCTTTTTTTTTGTTGAAGAATTTGCCTTTTCTCTTTTCTTTGCTCTTTTGATTCAGTTCTGGACATTCTGATTTGATATGTCCTGGTTTTCCACATTCGTAGCAAATGATGTGATCTTTGTTGCTAGTTCCACCTTTTTGAAAGTGTTTGAATCCTTGTCCTTTCTTGTAGAACTTTCTGAATCGTTTTATGATTAGACCCATTTCGTCATCGTCGAACTCTTCATTCTCATCTTGATTTTCTTCTTTTGCTTTTAGTGCTAGACCTTTCTTTTTCTTGTCACCGATATCATCTAGTTCCCGTTTGAACTTTAGTTTGCTTTCATATTCAGAAAGACTTCCAAATAGAGAAGCAACTGATCTCATTGATTCTCCTTTTGCTTCTTCTATCGCAGTGACTTTGGCCTCCCACTCTTTAGAAAGAATATTTAAAATCTTTCGTACTTGGGTATGTTGATCATAAGATTTCCCAAGTGCTGCAAGTTGATTAACAAGATGAGTATATCTAAGTTCAAATTCAGAAATTGATTCACCTGATTTCATTCGAAGTAGATCGAATTCAGTGACCAAGGTGTTGATGCGATTCTCCTTTATTCCTGAAGTCCCTTCATGAGCTATTTCCAGAGCTTCCCACATTTCCTTTGCTGTTGGAAGTGTGCAGATTCTGAAGTATTCACTTTGGCTTAAGGCACTTTGTAACATCAGAATTGCCTTGCTGTTAAGAGTGATAAGTTTCTTGTCATTCTCATCATATTCCGCTGGTGTCTTGGGAATTTTCTGAGAATCTACAATCTTTGTAGGTTGATAATTTCCACTCTCAATTACATCCCATAGCCCATATTCAGTAGCCATCACGAACACTCTGAATTTTGCTTTCCAAAATGAAAAGTGTTCTCCACTGAAACCGGGAGGTCTAGTGATGGATGCTCCGTCGGGAAGAATTCCTTCACCCATGCTTGCCATTGGATCCTTCTTAGGTTGTTATACCTTAACAAGAAGACCTACGCTCTGATACCAAATGTTAGAACAAGCGTTTCACCCAAGAGGGGGGGTGAATTGGGTGATACTAAAATTTCGTCGGAAATATAAAACTTTAGTAGATGAATTGAAAACAGTAATGAGTAAGGAGAAATATCACCGAAGTGTGCACCGGGAGTTATACTGGTTCGGTCACAACCACTTTGACCTACGTCCAGTCCTCAGATCTTCTCTGAGTTTCACTATAACTTCCAAGATTCAGTGGGTTCTTGGCACCTCAATACAAGCAAGTTCCTATACCTGGACACTCGCTCCCCCTTACAAGTTGCAATTCAATCCCAACTCAAGGTTCCACAACCTTAAGTTATCTCAATAACAAATATTGAGTTTGAATGAAATATCTCTCTTACAGAGTGAATAAGGATCACTGAAGCATAGAAATATGATTCCAATGTGAAACAGAGCAATAAGCTTGATAATACGTTTGTGTGTGTGCTTGTTGTTATTTCTC
The DNA here is from genome assembly GCA_963855925.1 of Inga laurina. Taxonomy (NCBI): domain Eukaryota; kingdom Viridiplantae; phylum Streptophyta; class Magnoliopsida; order Fabales; family Fabaceae; genus Inga; species Inga laurina. The sequence goes on along the minus strand of OY979702.1, from coordinate 38,772,977 downwards.
TGTTTGAAGGTTCCCATATATATAGATATGTTGGTGATGACCGTTGGAACATTTTCTTTCGTTCGTTGGAGAGTGCGCAGCCACTGTTGACTTTTCCAGTTTTTGAAAAATATCCGTTGGCGGTGGTTGGCATTTGAACGTTTCCTTTGACTTTCATTACTTGAGATGATTTCTTCATTGTTTATCTGTAAATAGACTAAGAATACTAATACAATGAAATATAAATCATTAGGGAACAAATCAATGAACGTTTGAATGATTTCTGGATTTCTGGGTATGCTTACTCGAGTCGCTACTCGAGTATTCCTTGAAGTTTACTCGAGTACCTACTCGAGTATCTTCGGGAATTCTGAAAGTCAATGAATAAAAATAAGAACACTCGGGTAGTGCATGGAATAACTTAATTTTAAACCTTTGGAAAAATCATTTACTCGGATACACACTCGAGTAATGCACTGTCAACTTTATATATTACTCGGATACCTACTCGAGTAATTCACTCACAACTTTATGAGTTACTCGGGTACCTACTCGAGTAATGTTGCAGAATTTCAAAGCCGAGAGCACTTACCATGTTATTCGAGTACTTACTTGAGTAATTGTTTCATTTTTGCATGGGTTACTCGGGTATCACCTCGAGTAACTGTACTTTCTGAACATGGCTTACCCGGGTAGTGACTTGAGGTTTACCTTCCAAATAACTTATCATACTCGGGTACCAACTTCAAGTTTTTCACTTACCTTAGTGAGTTACTCGAGTACATACTCGAGTAAATTGTTGCAGTGGTACAAAGTGCCGAGAGCTCCATCTTTTCAGAAACAGAGTTACTCGAGTAGCGCCTCGAGTATCGTTGGTAACCTGAAGGCAACTGGAAGTTTTCCACATGATTACTCGAGTAGCTCCTCGAGTAATGTTGCAGTAGTACTAAATGCCGAGAGCTGCACATTTTTAGAAACAGGGTTACTCGAGTAGCTCCTCGAGTATCAATGGCATCCTGAAAACTTTTACACTGTTACTCGAGTAGCTCCTCGAGTAAAGTTGCCTGGTTACTGGAAGTTGTCTCTGGTTACTTCAAGTTTTGTCTCATTACTCGAGTACATACTCGAGTAATGCTTTAGGAAACTTGAAGTTAATCAAGTTTCTCAGCATTTCTTCCTGTCCTTTCTTCATTACTTCCAAGCTTACTTCAAGTGATGCTTATTCCTGTAATTGCTTAGATCAAACTTGTTTAATAATTATTTCCTTTTCAAACCATTCTTTTGTTATCATCAAAACATGAGATCTAACAAAAAGCCACTTAATTTTTAATTGTGTTGGCAAGATTTGATTTTCCTCATCAAGTTAACTATATATTTACATTGTATATTGTTCCTCTTTATTCATGTGTTATAGTTCTACTATAACTTATTGTTGGACTTTTTAACATTAATATTTCAAAAAAAAAAAATTCCCATATTACATAGGATCAAGGAAATTTTAGTATATATTACTCCCTCCGGTTTTTTTAATAAGCAACTTTTTTTCTAATTGTGCAAAAGAAACTAGAAGTTAAGATTAGTTAAAAACAATAAATGTGTTAAAAATATCATTTTTTTTCCTAATATGCCCCTATTTATGAAAAGAGTACATAAGAGAGAATAGGTAACAAATGATTGAATGAAGAGACAATTAGTGGTTCATTAATATAAAGATATATATTTAATAGGGTAGAAAAGAAAAAAGTGGTCTAAATTTTAAGGCACAAGAAATAAGTTGTTTATATTAAGAACCAGTCCCAAGAGAGAAAGTTACTTATAAATAGGACTGGAGGGAGTAAGATGTAAAATCGAGCTAATAAAAGGGCGAAAAACAAGAGTATTTAGAACTAACCATTGGAGCATTTATGCATTTTGATTACTCTGTTTTATTCTCTTCATTAACTACATTGAATTGACATAAATCACCATAATTGTGAACGTCTAGAAATTGTCATCAAGCCACCTTTAATAATCATAAATTACTTGGTTTTATTTAATAATCATCAAGTCACCTTTAATCAACATTATGGCTCATCAACGATCATGTTATGTTCCCTACTTATAAAAGGCAATACATGGTGTGTAGCCAATGTACACCAAGCTCTATCATCGGACCTCCCTTGTCTCTCCTCTTGAGTTATACTACTATTAGAGCTTGTTTGCTACATGGAAAATGAGGCTATGCAAAAGGAAAATAAAGTATTTTCCATCATGATGGGTGCATTTGGTTGCCAAATTTCTCGGCAACCTATTTTATAGTGGCAACTTATTTTCCTTTATACATGAAAAAATGGGATATGGAAAATCTCGAAGACAGTTTTGCCTTTCGAGTAGATCTCAACAGCTTCAGAGAATGTGGACTCAATCGATGGCAAGGTTACCAACGAAGAAGGATGAGGCTAGGAGGCATATAACTATGGGGTAGTCGGAATTTAGGTGACAATTAGAGATTATAGAGGAGTATGAGTAGCCATGGTTGGTGGGGCAGGACGAAGTAGGTGTTGGCTGGGCATCGGTGAAGATGGCAATGAAAGTTGTTGGGCATCAAAGATCCAAGCAAAGAGACTAGAAAGGTTTGGAAGAATTGGGAGAGAAGTGAGAGAAACTCATGAAGTTTCTGCCAATAAATCACCATACTAACAACCTTTGATTTCCTTTTAATGTTACCTACATATTCATGTTGGGTGTTTCTTCTTTTTTATTCAGCTGTTTAAAGTTCTACCCGAACTTATTGTTGGAATTTTAATGTCAATATATTTTTTAAAAATTTCCATAGGGATGTTAAGGGAAGGGAGATTTTGATGTACTTTTAATATATTAGGGGTAAAATTACACCACAAAATATTTCAAGGTGTTAAATGGCCCTAAAAATATTTCATGGAACTGCATGCATCTTAACCCAATATTAAATTATTTGGGATTGGAAATGTCAGCAGTTAGAATACTATTTTGAAAACAATTTCCTTATGATGTTACAAAAAATGTTAGATTTAATTTTTGGAGCACACATAATTATTTTTAATTATTAATTAACTAAAACATATGAGAACATAATCACATTTCGAGCCACAAATAATTAGTAATTATCAATTAATAGGAAAACTAAAACAACATCATAGTTAGTTCAATTGTCATTCCCTTTGACGATTATTGTATTTCCTTTTGGTGTTGTTGAAAATATTCACTATAAATATATTGACTTTCAATCTCTATTATATTGTAGAAAATATCTCCAAAGCTTTTAGTGATGATATTGATTATTGTTGTTGTAAGTCACTTTTAATAGTGGTATTGAAAACTATCATTGAAAAAAAGTTTCGATTAGCCGTCGCTTCTGTACAAATAAGTGGATTTTTTCAAAGGGGGAGAAATGGAATTTCCTTAAAATAAAATGGTGAAATATATATACCTACGTACTTCAAATATGATACAAGAGCCACCTATATATGATTATTCAGAAAACACAAAAAATGCATAAGCTTCTTCCCATTAATAAAAAACAACTACTTGGTCTCTGCTTGATAATTTACACCACTTTAAAAAAAAAACAAAAAACTATTTACAAGTGCAACTAATCAAAAATTTGGAAACAACTGAGATAGTTCTTCATGATCTATTTTAAAATTTGCATCATATAATACACAACTCGTGCATCACCCGAGATAAGCCTCTATTTTATATCTATTAGACTAAGGTATAGTATGATATTTCTTTATACCTTGACGTATAATACAAGGATCGGTGGATCTTGTCTTAAAATAATGTATGAAAAATAGTAATTTAACAAATAAATAGGTAGCAAATCAAGTCTGTAGTATATAATATAATTTTCTTATGGATTTACCTGGTTGAGGCATATGTTTTTGGCTTGATAGAAGAGATTGTAGAATCGGTTAAGCTTTTCATCCTCCTCACTCTATTTGAAGCTTGACAATTGACAAGTGTAGCTGATCTCCCTCACCCTCCTCATCCCAACTAATTGAATTCTCCTAAGTTTGGAATTTGTTAAAAGTAGTAATAAAAGGCATAATAGAAATGGTAAATACCATTAACAATGTTGTCATTCGTATTACAAGTTTAGTCAATGATTTCACACATTACACTTTTACTTGTAAAGATTGACAAGTGTAGTCAATCTCCCATACCTTCATCCAATTAGTTGAATTTTTTCAAGTTTGAAATGTATTAAAAGTAGTAGTAAATGGCATAAAAGAAACAGTAAATACCTTTACTAATGTTGTCATTCGCATTACAAGCTTAGTCAATGATTTCGAACATTACACTTTTACTTGTAAAAATAGGTAAGTGAAGTCAATCTCGCACACCCCGACTCTATTAGTGAATTTTTCCAAGTTTGGAACATATTAAAAGTAGTAAATGGTGCAAAAGAAATGGTAAATACCTTTACTAATGTTGTCACTCGGATTACAAGTTTAGTCAGTGATTTCAAACATTACACTTTTACTTGTAAAAATTGATAAATGTAGTCAATATCACACATCCATGCCCAATAAGTTGAATTTTTCCAAGTTTAGAATGTGCTAAAAGTAGTAGGAAAAGGCGTAAAAGAAATAGTAAATATCTTTACTAATGTTATCATCCTTGTAACATCTCAAATTTCGGTCACAAAAATTTCTTATATTTAAAGGAATAAAATGGTGACTATTGATTTACTTTGAATAGCCTCTGGCTATAAATTTTGATCATAGAAATTAAATACTAAAAATTTGGAATGTGAATAGTGCTGCCAGTGAAATTTCCTGCAGAGTAATGAGCTTGTCATATAGTTTTGGATGAACAAATGAAGACCAAAAATGGTGAAATTTTATATTGTGAAAGTAGATATTCTAAGCTTTAATTTGATAGGTCATATGAGTTATTTGGAGCTATACACAGGGAGTTATGAGTTTTTGAAGTTGGCCTAGTGAAACTAGTGATTTTCAGTGACAGCTCCAAAAATTGAAATTCTGGGAATCTTCAGCTTCTATTTGGATAAAAGCTATATTTTTCCTTCAAAACTAGACTCAATAAAGATTTCATAACCTTTGGAATCACTCTAATTTGATGTCTACAAATAAAGTTATAATTTTTCAAAGTTTGGTCAGAAAATCTGCTAGAATTGCCAACTATTCCGAAAATGGAAAAAATTTTATGGCAAATCTTGTAATTATGGAATAAAATCCAGTGGTCTATTTTGCTTTTCTAATGGACCCTTGGGACATCTTTTATGAGCTAACTAGAAGGGAGGAATTAGTTCTCATGCAATAGAAAGCTTATGACACAAATTAATAAAGGGATAAGCATGAAGAAAAGCTGTCATAAGATTTGATTAAAATAATATATGTAAAAGAAAAGATGGTGAGATATTTAAATGGCCATCATTATATTTTTCCTCCTCCCTCTCATATCTACGTTGGGCATTAAGGAAAGAAGAAAGAGAATGTGTCATGAATTAAAGCCAAGTACAACTTGTCATAAAATCCTATTTTGTGATAATAATAATTAGGGGGGAAATGAGAGATATTTTATGAAGCCATGCTTCATCTTTCTTGCCATTTCACGCCAAGCATGCATCAAAAGAGACAGGGAGTGAGCTTAAGCAAGAGAGCTCAAGTGTTAGATCCCATGTGTTTTGATGATAACAAATATTGGATCTATAATACAAAAGGATTTGATAACAAATAAAAGAATTTGAACAAAGTAACTAAATGGTAGACGAAAGCATTACTTGAAGTAAGCACTACAATAATGAAGGAGAACTAAGAGACAGAGCACATGGAAAACATCACTGGCATATTTTTGAAGGGGTTACTCAAGTGAGCACTCAAGTAATGAACATTGTTACTCAAGGCATCACTCAAGTAATGATGGAGAAAATCTCCCAGTGAAGCACTGTCAAATTTTGGATGAAGTAACTCGAGGGACCACTCGAGTAATCTACAAAGTTATATGAACCATTACTCGAGTAGCCACTTGAGTAACCAGAGCAGGAATCATCTAGTAGCTCTCGGCTAAGAAATGTCACAATTTATTCGAGTGAGCACTCGAGTAACCTCAGAGAAAAAGCATTTACTTGAGGGAGCACTCAAGTAATCTGCAGAGTTAATTTGAAGCATTACTTGAGGGCTCACTTGAGTAATCTGGTAAAGCAAAGAACAAGAACTCTCAGCCAAGATTTGAGTCTCATTACTCGAGTAATCTGCAAACTTATTTGAAAGTTTACTCGAGGGGCCACTTGAGTAACCAATAAAGAAAAGGCATACTTACTTGAGGGAGCACTAGAGTAACCAATTATTCAAAAGTTTTGTGAAGTAAGTTACTCCATGTTTTAATCGAGTAATGTGGTGAGAAAACATTGACTCACTCTCTACCTGATTTTTAATAAGATTACTCAAGGGACTGCTCGAGTAGTGGACATAATCACTCAAGTAGCTACTCGAGTAAGGCAGTCCAAAAAGCATGATTTTAATCTTATGTTTATTGGTTTGTTATCTATATGATTAACTTTTCATTGTATTAGTATTCTGAGTATATTTGTAAAGAAACAATGAAGAAATCATACAATGAGAGAAAATTCAAATAAAATGTCCGAGATCTCACCTACCTCTACCTACCGCAAATGAATATTTTTCAAATTCGAATAACGGTCAACCGTAGCTACGCGACTCTAATGGACATGTTTGAAATGCTTCTAAAGGACACCACAAACCATCTATATATGGAGCATTCAAAGAACAGAATACTAGAACTGAGAACAAGCAAACTCATATCAACCAATACATTCCTTATGCTCTGTTTTCTTATATTCATTCATTGTACTTCAATGATTATATATTTACTCTGTGATAGAGTTTTTCATTACAAAATCAATATTTGTTATTGAGACAACTTAAGGTTGTGGAACCTTGAGTTAGGGATTTGATTGCAACATGTAAGGGGGAGCGAGTGTCCAGTGAAGGAACTTGTTGTGTACTGAGGTGCCAAGAACCCACTGAATCTTGGAAGATATAGTGAAACTCTCAGAGACACTCTGAGGACTTGACGTAGGTCAAAGTGGTTGTGGCCGAACTAGTATAACTCCTTGTGTATACTTCAATGATATTTCTCCTAGCTCTTAATTGTTTTAAATTTACAGTCAACTTGTATATTCGCAATGAAATTTTTGATATCACTCAATTCACCCCCTTCTTAAGTGAAACGCTTGCACTAACATTTGATATCAGAGCGTAGGTTTTCTTGTTCAGGTATAACAACCTAAGAAGGATCCAATGGCAAGCATGGGTGAAGGAATTCTTCCTAACAGAGCCTCCATCACTAGACCTCTGGGTTTTAGTGGTGAACAATTCTCTTTCTGGAAAGCCAAGTTTAGAGTATTCGTAATGGCTGTAGAATACGAACTATGGGATGTGATTGAGAGTGGAAACTATAAACCCGAAAAGATTGTAGATTCACGAGGATTCCTTAGACGCTAGCATAATATGATGAGAATGACAAGAAACTCATCACACTCAATAGCAAGCAATTCTAATGATTCAAAGTGCCTTGAGTCAAAACGAGTACTTCAAGATATGCACACTTCCAATGGCTAAAGAAATGTGGGAAGCCCTAGAAATAGTACATGAAGGAACTTCGAGAATAAAAGAAAATCGGATCAATACTCTGGTTACTGAGTTTGATTTACTTCAAATGAAATTAGGTGAGTTGATAGATGAATTCAAACTTAGATATACTTACCTTGTTAATCAACTTGCAGTGCTTGGGAATGTGTATGATCAACATACCCAAGTACGAAAGATTTTTAATATTCTTTCTAAAGACTGGGAGGCCAAAGTCACTGCAATTGAGGAAGCAAAAGATGAATCAATGCGATCGGTTGCTTCTTTATTCAGAAGTCTTTCTGAATATGAAAGTAAATTAAAGTTCAAACGAGAACTAGATAATATTGATGACAAGAAGAAGAGAGGTCTAGCACTGAAAGCAAAAGAAGAAGATCAAGATGAAGATGAAGAGCTTGACGATGACGAAATGGGCCTAATAATAAAACGATAGAAAGTTTTACAAGAAAGACCAAGGTTTCAAGAACTTTCAGAAAGGAGGAACAAGCAATAAAGAACACATCATCTGCTATGAATGTGGAAAGCCAAGACATATCAAATCAGAATATCAAGAATTGGCTCAGAAGAATAAAGAAAAGAGAAAAGGCAAGTTTTACAACAAGAAGAAAGCCTCTGTATCTGCCATATGGGGAGATAGCTCATCTGACGAAAATATCGATGATAAGGAAGTAGCCAATATCTGTCTAGTTGCTCAAGAAGAAATAGAAGAAGAGGTAACTGATTCTGATCCGACCTATGATGAATTACTTTTCAAATATAATGCTTTACATTCTGAATTCATCAAAGTAGTTAAAGAACTAGTTGTTTTCAAAAAGAAAAACAAAGTTCTTGAGGTAGAACTTAAAGAGAATTTAGAAAAAGATTGTGAAAACTGTTCTTCTTTGAAAAAAAGAAAAACATTGATCTCACAAAATCTCTTGAAAAATTTACCAAAGGAAGTGAGATGTTAAATGTGATTTTAAAAGTCCAATGATTTGTAAATGACCGATCTGGTATTGGATATGATCCAAAATCATATAAAAAGAAAGGAAGAAAGAAAGCAGTAGGTAAGACATATTTGAGTTACTTTCAACATTCTATTCATACATCAAATCCTTTCGGATATTACAATTACTGTAATAGAAAAGGTCATTATACATCATCATGCATTCATAAGAACAAAGGAAAGATTGGAACTTATAAATGGGTACCTTAAGGTTCATTTGTTCAGAAAATCATTTGTACTAACCCAAAGGACCCAAAAAGATGTGGGTACCTAAGACTTAATAGTATTTGATTGTAGATATGTCTTAAAGCATCCAAAAACAACAAATGGTACATAGACATTGGATGCTCCAGACATATGACTGGTGATTTCGAAAGTTTTACCTCATTACAACCAAAACAAGGTGGAAAGGTAAAATTTGGAGGAAATCAATCCAGAAAAATAGTAGAAATTGGTGAAATAAAAAAATGATAAAGGCATACAAGTCCAAGACGTATACTACGTTAAAGGATTGTGTCACAACTTGCTAAGCGTGAGTCAAAGTGCAGATAAAGACAACTGGATAATATTTGACTTAAAGGAATGTTTAATTGTAAACAAGAAAGATTTACAATTAGATAAAAAGAATCTCAAAGCAAAGCTCAGAGCAAAAAGGGAAGGTAACTTCTATACTCTTGATATTAGTAGAAATGATTCTGAAAATTGTTTTCTGAGTAATACCGATGAAAGTTGGTTATGGCATAAAAGACTAGCTCATGTCAACATGCACCAACTAGGCAAACTTCTCAAAAAGGATTTAGTCCTTGGATTACCCAAAGAAAATTTCAAAAAATGATTTGATTTATGACGCATGTGAGAAGGGTAAACAAACTAAATCATCTTTCAAATTGAAAAATGAAATTACAACAAACCGACCACTTCAATTACTACATATGGATTTAATTGGACCAGCAAAAGTTAAGAGCCATCGGTCATTATTGATAATTTCTTTTGATTTAAATGGACTATTTTTCTGTCATCAAAGGATGAAACCTTTGGAGAATTTATTGTTTTTGCCAAGAAAGTGCAAAATGAGAAAGGTATGTCCATTGCAGGTATCAGGACAGACCACGATGGAGAATTTGAAAATCAAGCCTTTGAAGAATATTGTGATACAAATGGCATTGATCACAATTTCTCCGCTCCAAGGACACTTTAACAAAATGGAGTCATGGAATGAAAGAATAGAGTACTCACTGAATTAGCTAGAGCAATGCTGAATGAAAAGAATGTATCTCAAGTTTTCTAGCCATTGTAATGAGCACAACATGCTACATTTCAAACAGAGCCTACATCAGAACAAAATTTGGAAAGACACCATATGAACTATACAAAGGAAGGAAGCCAAATCTTGCTCATCTGCACATCTTCGATTATAAATTTTCATTCATAATAATGGTAAAGATAACTTAGGAAAATTTGATTCTAAAATAGATGAAGGAATTTTCCTAGGCTATTCTAACAGAAGCAAAGCATACAGAGTTTTCAATAAACGAACATGTGTTGTTGAAGAATCAATTTATGTTGTATTCGATGAATTTGAATCCTCTGAAAAAACTATTGACGATGAGCTGGAAATTGTTTAAAATCAAGAAAATGGTCATCCTATTTCTACATCTCTCATCCCTGAAGTTGATCAAACCAAGGAAGAAGATCAGTCACTAGGATAACCTAGAGCCTAGAAATACAACAAAAGTCATCCCCTAGAGCAAGTCATAGGAGATGTAAATGAAGGAGTCAAAACTAGAAATAGAATTTTCAATGAAGTTAGTTTCTCTGCTTTTATTTATGAGATTGAACCTTCTAACATTGACAAAGCTCTATCAGACAATGATTGGGATATAAAAATGCAAGAAGAACTAAACCAATTTGAAAGAAATCAAGTTTGGGATTTGGTACCCCATCCTAAGGATCATTTGATCATTGGCACTAAATGGGTATTCAAGAACAAAGTTGATGAATCCGTAATCATTGTTAGAAATAAGGCAAGATTGGTGGCCAAAGGTTATAATTAGGAAGAAGGAATTGATTATGAGGAAATGTATGCTCCAGTAGCTAGATTGGACGTTATACGAGTACTCTTAGTCTTTGCATACATCAAGGGATTCAAACTCTATCAAATTGATGTAAAAAGTGTATTTCTAAATGACTACATCATGGAAGAAGTGTATGTAGATCAACCCCCAGGTTTTGAAGATGTAACCAAACCTGACCATACTTTTAAACTACGAAAAGCCTTATATGGTTTAAAACAAGCTCTTAGAGCATGGTATGAAAGGCACAATAAATTTCTGATTGATCAAGATTTTGCACGAGGAAAAGTTGATACAACACTTTTTACAAAACGAAAATGAGATGACATTTTAATCATGCAAATTTATGTTGATGGTATAGTTTTCGGTGCTACTAACGAAACCTTGTGTAAAGAATTTTCTGAGATAATGCAGGGGGAGTTTGAGATGTCAATGATGGGAGAAATGAATTTCTTTCTTGGTTTGCAAATCAAACAAAGAAAGAATGAAATTTTCATTCTCAAATGAAGTATTTAAAAGACCTATTGAAGAAGTATGGAATGGATGAAGCAAATAGAGTGGACACCTCTATGAGCTCAACTACGTTGCTTGATGCTCATGTTAAGGGAAAAGATTACAACATCACAAATTATAGAGAAATGATTGGATTATTGCTCTATCTCACTGCAAGCAGACTTGACATTTAATTCAGTGTGGGTATGTGTGCAAGATATCAATCAGCACCAAAGGAGTCATATGTTGAAACCATCAAACGTATCTTTCGATATCTTGCTGACACGGCAGAATTAGGTCTCTAGTATCCTAAAGGAAGAAGTGAATATCTAGTTACATACTCAGACTCTGATCATGGAGGATACAAGACAGACAGAAAGAGTACCAGTGGGCAAAGGCAGTGTCTTGGAGGCTTACTTGTATCATGGTTTAGCAAGAAATAAAATACAGTGTCTCTTTCATCAACAAAAGCTGAGTATGTTGCAGCTTCAAGTTGTTGCCCACAAGTATTATGGCTAAAGCAATAACTACAGGATCTTGGTATTTATCTAAAGGAGATACCAATATACTGTGACAACACTAGCACAATAAGCTTGGCAAAGAATCTAATTCAACATTCTAGAACCAAGCATATTGACGTTAGACATCACTTCATCAGAGATCATGTAACCCCCTCCATAATTATATCCAAAATACGTGATTAAAATAAAATAGAGACCATTGGATAAACAAAACTCATTTAAAATCCCATCATTGATGATAGGGTTTTCACAAATGCCTTTCAAATATCTAATACATCTGGTCTCATATTCTTATTTCGAATGCAATTACATCACGTGGAATATCATATTTATACAAATATCAGAGTGAACACAATATCATCCTGGCAACTTCCGGGTTCATACCTTTATATAGAATTTATAAGGCACATTCGCCCTTTACAATTTCTCAAATGGGGATTACACAAATTCTCATTCCAAATACATATCTGAATATGAATCCAAACATATACAACTCTAAATACATCCAAATCAAATACAATTATCCTAACTAGCAATGATAACCAACTATCAAACTCAAATATCCCAAAAGGAAGTCCTCACCGCCCCTGAATGCTTGCTCCAACCTCAATCCACCTACCCTATCTAAAATGTTGGTAGGGAAGGGTGAGATTTGAGAGAATATCAATAGGAAAAAAATACCAATATGCATGTAAGATAAGTGTTTAATGCATAATATGCTTGCATCACAATAACACATGCTCACATAATGACATATCTGCGTGCTCAATGTTTCAACAACATACTTATGGCCATAGCATAAATAGAAATAGAGCTTCAATCATTCATATATGTTTCACATAATCAAGCAAAGCAATAACATGTATCAATACACAAACACAAATATCAAATACATGCAAGAGAGGTAAGTTCCCTACCCTTATTCTTTCCACGTGTGCTCCAGCACCGGCTACTCATGAACACAGCGAATATCGAACCATGTTCAGTGTAATACCCCGAATTTTGAGACTCGAGGCTAGAAAATAAGCTTGAGATTAGTGGATTGCTAAGCCCCGGTTTAGCAAGATCCCAAATTATGATTAATGGTTAATGACTTCAAAAGTGGATGTGGTTAGTGATAAATAACCCTTTTGGAGAATATGATGTGATTTGGCACTCGAATGTGATTTGTGTGTGTTGTGAGCAGTGCCGAAACCCTGTATTTGAGTTCAATTGTGGATTAACATCCAAATTGACTTAGAATAGAGGGAAGAATTGAATGGGGTATTGTGTTGAAAATGGTGTCATAGTGTGTTTTGATGTCATTGAAATTGGTTTGGAACTTTGGAATGGAAAAGTTGCAATGTTAGGTTTTGAAATGTGAATTGTGTTGACATGTTAAGATTGTTGTAAAAACATGTCAATGAGATGTGAATTTGATTGATTTGGTGTTTCTAATGGATTCCTTGAGAAAATTTATTTGGGAATGATGTTTGGTATGAAAATGGAACCATTGAAAGCAAAGATGCAATATCTGAAATTCTGTCCAGTGAAACTCTATTCTGGGCAGTCAGTTTGAGTGAACATTTTGAATGACCAAATGGTGTCTAAAAATTTTGAACCTTTCCAGTATTAAATTTCACATCCCAAGCTTCAAAATTGACATATAATTTGTACCATTTCGTTTTGGGAACTGGGAGATATGTCTGTCCAAAGTTTGGGATCAAAATTGGACTCTGTTTTGGAGCAGTATTGAGTTTTGTGTAATTCTGTATTTGTGTGGTGATTTCTAGTAATGGTCCATATTTTTCCTATAAATAGAACTTAAATACCTTTCATTTGGCTTTAGAATCACCTCATTTCGATTTTTCTAGAATTAGTTATGAATTTTCAAAGTTTGGGCCGAAAATCTGCCAGAAAATCCGAAAATGGGAATTATGACATCATCAAAATAAAATATGACATCAGCATGGAATTAAAAGAAATTCCTCCATCTTCATCAGCCATTTCCTGACGCCATTTAAGAAACAAAAACGTGAGAGAGGGCTTGGAGAAAATAGGGAGAAGGAAGGAGAAATCTTACAAGGTAGGTCGATTTCTTCAGTGAATTCGTACCTAACGTGTATAATCCTTCTCCTAAGTTATTCCTCTATGGGAATGAAGGTCTTGAAGCAAGGAATTTAATTGTTTAAAGAGGGTAGGGTTCAGCCAGAAGGAGCTTAAGGTAACCTCCGAAACTTCAATCTTTGATAGTTCTGGCTGCTGTGGTTGATTTAATCGGTGAAATTTCACCGGATTGTCTTTGTTTGTAAATTTGGAAAATGGGTTGGCCTAGGTGTTATTCTGCCCAAATTAATACTAAATGGTAGTTCTAACCCAATGTAATGGTTAATAAAGTGGTTAGGAGTAGAAAGAAACACGTCTGCCGAGCCGAAATCGAATAACCCTAATTTTTCTCGGGGAATTGAGAATTTTGACCAAGGCTAGTTTGGAGGGGTTAGAGATGGATTTTTAATGATTTGATGATTCCATTGAGTTTAGGAGTGAAAATTAGGTGGGGTTACAGTTTGTCACTTTTTTGGAAAAGGCCGAAAAAGTATAATTATGAAAACGCCCCTGAAACCCTTAAAGTATGGCTGCCAAGGGTAATGTTGTAATTTGACATTGAATTTGATAATTCCGAGTCCAAAAATGAATTTCTTGGGTGAAAATATGTCAGGATAGCCAAGAAAAGAATTTCGAGAAAAGTATAGCCGGACCGGGTACGACGGGGCCAAGCTGGGTCCCGGGGGTATTTTAGTAAATTTTTAATATAGCCTCATATAACCCCCAAAACACTATGGAAGTGTCTAAATAGTATATTTGACATTGTAGGATCGAATGTGAAGGCCCGAGTTGCTGGCACGCAAATCGAGGAGAAAAGACTGGAGGTAGGGGACTTACCTTACTTGCATGTATTTGATATCTTTGCTTGTGTAGTGATGTATGTGATTGCTTTACTTGATTGTGTAGAGCATATTTGAATAAATGAAGCTCTGTTTCTATTTTTCTGTGGCCATAGTTTTGTTACTTGAAACATTGAGCATGCAGAAATGTCATTATGGGGCATGCATCTAGATAAAGCTAACATGTCATTCACATAGATCTATCATGCATGCATTATGGTATCTATTTTCTACTGAGATTCTCTCGAATCTCACCCTCCCCTACCAACAATTTAGATAGGGCAAGTGGCTCGTGGATGGAGCCGCTAGGACTCTTTCGAGATGAGAGTTGGTAGTTGGTTATCAATGAGTTGTGAAGACTATATATGATTCGATTGAATATAGGGTTATGAATTAGAGATGAGATTGTGTAATCCCCATTTGAAGAATTGTAATGGGCAATTGTGCCCTGTGTATCTTTAGCAAAGGTATGTACATGGGATTACCGGGATGATTATGTTGTGCACTTTGATATTTATATGAATGTGATTTATCTTCGCGTAGTAATTGTATTCAAAATGTGAATATGAGATCAAATTTATAAATGATTTCGAAAGGTATTTGTGAAACCCTGTCATGTGATGGGTTAGTAAATGTTATTTGATTATTATTGGTCTCTATTTCATTTTAATCGCGTATTTTGGATATAATTACAGAGGGTGTTACATTCAGGGTGGATATCAAACCTATACCAAAGCAAGGACATAGGTTTATTCTCTATTCTAAATCTTTACTTTCATTACACATAAAGTTGGTTACTATTTATGACCTTTATATGACTACTCAAAGCCTAAACACATGCCCAAAGGATTGAGAGAAAATATACCAAAAACCACCTCTCAGGAGTGCAAAATACTAATTTTTGGGGGTTGGCCGCGGCCTACAAATCCATTAGTCGCAGCCCAAAATAGGTAAAAAAACATAGAAAATCCTGTTTCTTGGCTGAACTTCCAAAAATCATAACTAATTCTAGAAAAATCAAAATAAGGTGATTCCAAAGCCAAATGAAATCTATTTAAGTCCTATTCATAGGAAAAATATCAATCAATACTTTCCATAACCATAAAAATACAAAATCACTCAAAACTAACCAATGATCCAAAACAGAGTCCAGTTTCCATCCCAAACATTGAACAATCATATCTCCTAGCTCACAAAACTAAATGACACAAATCAATATCCATTTTGAAGCTTGGGACGTGAAATTTAAGATAGAAAATTTTTAGAATTTTCAGACATCATTTGCCATTTAAAACGTCTACACAAACAGACTGCCTAGAATAGAGTTTCAATAGCAGAATTTTCAAATTTTCTATTTAATGTTCCAAACCAATCCAAACCAATTCCAATGATCATATCACACTACAAAACACCAATAGCACCACAGTACACAAGGAAATTCATCATTTCCAAAATCACACACAAATCAGGGGAAATTCCATAATTCACAATACTCAACAATAACCACAATAGTTAAGTCAAAAGTCATCAAATACTCACCTCTTCCTCTTTTCCAAACCAATTCTTTGATTCCTTCACTTTTCAAATTCTTCAAGCTCTCAAACACCTTCTTTCAAAAATCTAAAACCATAAGAATGAAGCTCTCATCACTATGAACAACATTATAGAAGGATATTTGAGCATTAGAGGTCAACAACAAGGCTACAACTTCACTTTTCGATTTGTCTCTCTTCCTCCTTGCTTAGGCATCCATAGCTGCTAAGATGAGAGAGAAAGAGATTATATTTTGGCCTTTGAAGGACCCTTTGGCCGACCTAAAGAGACGGAGAGGAGAGAGGAAAGAATTTTGACCATTTAACCCAATCCATGGCTCATATTATGCCAAGTATCAAGACCTTGTTCAATCTTCATAAGCTCACTTAGGCATACACACATGGGATTTCACTCTTTTAATCTCTTAACAATCAATCTCAACTATTGATCTTTGAGTTACCAATGAGCTTCCTCTTCAGTAACCGATCAATTGGTTGGTAACTTTACCATTTTGCCCCTGATTACGGTAATTCCCAATGAATCACCACAAAACACTTCATATCATTCCATTTAGCCACAATATGCACCCTCCCTCTATTTCAAGTCAATTTAGATGTTAATCCACAATTGAGCTTAAATACAGGATTTCAGCACTGCTTACAACACATACAAATCAGATCCGAATCTCCAATCACATCAGATTCTCCAAAAGGGTTCATTTATCACTAATCACATCCGCTTTTAAAGTCATTATCCCTTCATCCAAATTTGGGGTCCTGCTAAGCCATGGCTTAGTAGTCCACTTATTTCAGGCTTATTATCTAGCCTCAAATCTTATAATTTGGGGTATTACTGATCATGTCCAAAAGAAAGATGTCAATGTGATATTCATTCCAACTCATCTTCAACTAGCTGATATTTTCACAAAACCCCTTGCAAAAGATCAACTCTTATATATTAGAAGAGAATTGGGAATGGTAAATCCTAATGAATTGTACGTTATTAATGTTTATAAAATGTTAGATATTGTTATTTATTGATGTTTTGATGATTTCTAACTTAAGCAGCGGAGTTTCTAGCAATTTGTTTTGTAGGATTCTGATGTTCTGTTTTAGGGTATGAAAAGAAGAGGTTAACAGAGGACAATATTACTGGAGGGACAACTTCAAGTAACTATCATTACTGCAGTAACACCTTGAAGTAAATGAATGGTTACTCGAGTAGATAATGGAGTAATGAGCTAGAAAATGTGACAATGAAGCATTAATTCACAATGAATTCAAATGAAATGGCATAATAGTTGGAAATGAACAGTCATAATGTGAAGGGACAAATTACCTGAGGGAGGCCTCGAGTAAACTTCAAGCTTACTCGAGTAAGGCCTCGAGTAAATCTAGTTACAGATCACAAATTTGCTGAGTTTCAGCTCAAATTTGACTTAAAGAGCCATCAAATGATTGAGGGAATATACATGGGTAATTACAATATTATTCATGCCAGGTACGTACTTGAATTTATTGCATTTTTAAATTTCTGGTATGATCACTCAAGTAGCTACTCGAATGAAGCTCATTATCACTTGAGTAAGCCCTCAAGTGATCTCGAGCCTTAGGTCTTTATCAGTCGCAACTTGTTCATTTTTCACAAAATCGCCTCGAGTGATTCTCCTAGTGCTTTGCAAAAAAATTTTCACTAACAGTTTGTCTTCTTATTTCTGTCAAAACCCACTACTTTATACTTTCAAAAATAGCTCAGATTGCTCAGAATCAACTGCCCTAACTCGTGACTTTTGACTGTAGTTGTCCAGAAAATCTCAGTTCTCTCAACTACAATGGTGAGAACAAAATCTCCTAATCCTACTACTCCTTCTGAGTCTTCTGAACCATACCAACCTTCTGATTCACTTTCCTTTCCTCCTACCAAGAAATAAAAGCTTTCTCCTAAACCAAAAGCTAAAACCAAACCGCAAGCTAAACCTAAGGTCAAGGGAGTTGTGATCAGGGAGCCCATTTCCATAGAGCTCAAACCAAGAAGAGTACACCTCCAAGAATAGGAAAATAAACAAAATCACCATCTCTTCCTCTTTATGACTCATCTGACACACCAATATTCTCTGTGAAGCCACTGAAAAAGGCTAAATATGATGTAGATATGGCTAAGGCTATGACAAATATGCTGGATGAGATTCACAAAAAGAAGAAAGGCCAATCCTCAAAGAAGCTAGAAGAAAGTGAAGAAGAAATCATATTCCCTCCAAAGGGATTCAATGTGAATAAGGTTGAGAAATCTCAGAAGTATTTAGATAACTTTTTAAGGAGAAGTGTGTGCAAAATGCACTACATTGACTATAAGGTTCTTCAAGAGCTATTGAAGTTCGACCTAGTCCTTATCTTGATTCCTATTTTCCTTGGCTGTCTATTAAACTCCCTTTTTGCATCAAAGTTGTGAGGCACTTTTATTGCAATCTAGAGCCCACAAATGATCCCATTAGAAAGTTTGTGGAAGAATAAATGACTTCTAAGGTTAGAGGACAGAGAATTCTAATTTCACCTTCTAGAATCAATACCTAGTTAGGAATAGAGGATCCTCCTGATGATAATTATCCGAACCTTGATTCAAATAAGTTGTTTTCTATCCTATGACCTAATGAGATCATGGGACCCCTCAATTTCAATCCGAGTGATATGTGTAACTTTCATCGAGTCCTATGGTATATCTATTCGAGAGCCATAGTCAACAAATCCAACAACTACACTCATTTCATTCAGAGGGACTATAGAAAATTTGCCTCATTACTTCTCAAAGAACAAAAGGACTTGGGAGAATATATCTATGCTGAGATCAAGCGATATGAGTTTAATGGAAAACCCACTACTTCAATGCCTTATCCTCAACTTATATCTCTATTGTTAAAGAAGAACAAGATCTGGTACTTAGAGAGTAGAAAACCAATTGAGAGGTTAACTCTAGTGGGGCAAAATCAGATTGGAAAGTTGGACATTGATATTCCCCTGAAGACTCCTCTTGAAGCAAGTTCCAAGAAGAAAAAGAAGATTACGACTGGGACTAGTTGGATGGATGACACACAATCTTCTGCTCCAGCTAATGCATCCTCTCATTCATTCTTTGGTGCCTTAATACAAACATTCACAGAAAACATTCTGAAGCGTTTCCATATAGACATTGCGAATACAAATGCGGAGTTGGTAACCCATGTGAATGTGAAGATGGCAGAACTTGTGGAGAGAATGGATAAGAGGCACAAAGAGAAGTTAGCAGAACAACATGCCCAAGGTGAACTTCTGAGATCAATTATTGCCAAACTTGATGCTATGGCATCTGGCTCTTCTATTTTTGGTCCTTCTGTTATTCCTGAGCTTGTATTTTGAGCCTAGACCCTCATCCACTCCTCTTCCTCCCTTACTAATCTATATTTCAAAGAACTTCTTATTTTCTATACCTGATCCAACTACATCTGAGCCTATTCACATCACTTCTGATGATCCAGCACGGCCAGTTCAGCTTGACTCAGTGCCTACTCCTATTGCCTCACCTGCACGCACTGAGGAAGTACTTGTATCTTTATTTGCTGTTATAGAGGAGGTAGAGATTACTTCTCTGGTTCCATTTCAACCTCTGAACCCTCCAGAAGATCCTAAGGTACCCATAATGAATCTTCCTGAACCTGAACCATCATCTTCAGATTCTTCTAGTTCATATGACTCACATGAATCTTTGGTACTTCTTGTCACTCCTATCTCTGCAACCAAGCCATTTATTCCTCCTTCTGATCTTGATTGATCCTACCCTTGTGATGAAGAAAAAAAGGGGGAGAAGAGCTTGAGTGATTTTGTAAACAATGGCTTTTTAAGTGATTTTCTAAATCTATTAGGTGTATAGGATTTAAGGGAGCTTTACTAATTTTTTTTAATTATGTAATGAACTTCTTATGCAGTTTTAATTGAAGATTATATTGAAGTTATATTACATTGTGAACTAATGAGTTTTTGATTGTGTATCCAAGGTAAACAAGTAAATTAGAACAAAAACTCAATTTTTCAAGATCATGACATTTGAAAATATCATTACCAAATTACTTCGAAAGAGTTTTCAACTCTAAATTGAACAAGATATTTCATATGAAATGTTTTATAGAAGCATTTGATTGAAAACTAAATTTCAAAAACTTTGTTCAAAATCACCAAGTTTTTTCATCATAAAAAAGGGGGAGAATGTTAGATCCCATGTGTTTTGATGATAACAAATATTGGATCTATAAAACAAAAGGATTTGATAACAAACAAAATAATTTGAACAAAGTAACTAAATAGCAGATGAAAGCATTACTTGAAGTAAGTACTGGAGTAATGAAGAAGAACTGAGAGACAGAGCATAGGGAAAATATGACTGGCAGATTTTTGAAGGGGTTACTCGAGTGAGCACTCAAGTAATGAACACTGTTAATCGAGGTATCACTCGAGTAATGATGGAGAAAATCTCCCAGTGAAGCACTATCAAATTTTGGATGAAGTTACTCGAGAGACCACTCGAGTAATCTGTAAAGTTATATGAACTATTACTTGAGTAGCCACTTAAGTAACCAGAACAGAAATCATCCAGTAGCTCTCGGCCAAGAAATGTCACAATTTACTAGAGTGAGCACTTGAGTAACTTCAGAGAAAAAGCCATTACTCGAGGGAGCACTCGAGTAATCTGTAGAGTTATTTGAAGAATTACTCGAGGGCTCACTCGAGTAATCAGGTAAAGCTAAGAACAAGAACTCTCAGCTAAGATTTGAGTCTCATTACTCGAGTAATTTGCAAACTTATTTGAAAGTTTACTAGAGGGGCCACTCGAGTAACCAAGTATTCAAAAGTTTTGTGAAGTAAGTTACTATATGTTTTAATCGAGTAATGTGGTAAGAAAACATTGACTTACTTTTTGCCTGATTTTTAATAAGATTACTCGAGTGGCTACTCAAGTGATCATACTTGAGTAGTACCTCGAGTAAGGCAGTCCAAAAAGTATGATTTTAATCTTATGTTTATTGGTTTGTTATCTATATGATTAACCTTTCATTGTATTAGTATTCTGAGTATATTTGTAGAGAAACAATGAAGAAATCATGCAATGAGAGAAAAGTCAAATAAAACACCCAAGATCTCACCTACTGCTACCTACCACAAATGGATAGTTTTCAAATTTGAATAACGGTCAACCGTAACTATGCAACTCTAATGGACATGTTTCAAATGCTTCCAAAAGACACCACAAATCATCTATATATATGGTGCATTCAAAGAACATAATACTAGAACTGAGAACAAGCAAACTCATATCGATAAATACATTCTTTATGCTCTATTTTCTTATGCTTATTCATTATATTTTAGTGACTATATATTTACTCTATGAGAGAATTTTTCATTACAAACTTAATATTTGTTATTGAGACAACTTAAGGTTGTGGAACCTTGAGTTGGGGATTTGATTACAACATGTAAAGGGGAGTCAGTGTCCAGTAAAGGAACTTGTTGTGTACTGATGTGCCAAGAACCCACTAAATCTTGGAAGATATAGTGAAACCCTCAGAGACGCTGAGGACTGGATGTAGGTCAAAGTGGTTGTGGCCGAACCAGTATAACTCCCGGTGTACACTTCAGGGAAATTTCTCCTAACTCTTAACTGTTTTAAATTTACAGTCAATTTATATATTCGTAACGAAATTTCTGGTATCATCCAATTCACCCCCTTCTTGTGTGAAACGCTTGCACTAACATCAAGTTCTAAAGAGAAGGAGGAGAAAATCTAAAAGGTAAAACTTGTGATCTTGTGATTAAGCTTCCTCTTTTACATAATAGATTCTCTAGTATCTTCTTCACCATAAATATCCATGTTTAGCAAGAAAAAGATCATGGTTTAGGGGGGAGAGAGAGAGAGAGGAAGTATTCTAGAGAAAGTAGAAAATCAAGAGGTGATTTCCATGATCTCATTCTCTTTGATGTTGTGATGTTGTTGATTTGGTATTGATTTGGGAAATGGAAACCCTAAGGGGTTATGCTCCCCAAATTTCCTCAAATCTTGTTTAGCATGTGATTAAAGGGTCTAATAAGGTATTAGGAGTAGAAAGGAACAAGGATTTGAAGTTGAAAATCAAAGTTTGCATTTTCCCTTTTTTCTTTTAAGGGTTTTGGCTAGACCTGTTCAGAGGGGTTGGGGCTGGATTTTCATGAATATAAGGGTTCCATGGTATTCAAGAGGGAGAATTGTGTAGGGTTGATGCTGAAAATACCTAAAAAGTGAAATTTTGAAAATACCCCTAAAACCCTAAATCAGGGTTGTCAAGGGCATAAATGTCATTTGACAGCGATTTTGAGAAACCCAAGGTCAAAAATGGATTCCTTGGGCAAAAATAGGTCAGGATAGCCTAGGTCAAAATTTCTGGAAAAGTACGGTCGGACCGGGTCCCCGAAGGCATTTTGGTAATTTTTCAGCTTGGGACTAACATAACCAAAAAAAATATTTTGGAAGAGACTAAAATAGTATATGAATGGGTTTTAACCTAATTATTGTTGTTTGGAATTTTAGGATTGAATTAAAAGCCTGAGTCACTGGAACACAGTTCAAGGAACATTTTACGAATTAAAAAGTGGTTTAAGGTAGTAACTTTATCCTTCATACATTATACCAATGTTTATATGTTTGTGTATGCCATCTTTTGTAATTTAATTAATCAACATGGTTCTGCTGAGAAGGGGCAGTTAGTGCGAGAAGGGCACTTTTACCTGGTTGTTGAGCAATAACCCAACCGAGGTGTACGGATAGTGGTGGATTGAGCCCCTAACTCATGTATACATACCGTCATATTGTTAGTTAATTTCTGCATAACATGGAGTATGACATATTTACTTTTTGCATCTTATATGAATGATTGCATGTTACTAGTAAGATTAGTTCGAATCTCACTCTTCTTCAAATTAATAAATATTCTAGTGAGAACCCATGGCTCCAAGGGTAAAGTGGTAAATGCAGACAATTATGAGGTGCGGATTCCAAGATCGGAGCCATTGGGTTATATTAGTTTATCTTTAAATATTTTGGGCAATTTGTATATATATTATGAAACCTCGAGGGGAGAATCGGTAATGTAATCAAGCCTATTATTTCAATAATATCAGTATATCGCTATTCCTTTGTTGCCCACTGAACTACGCTCCAATACTCTTATTAATATCAATGGTAAGTGGTATATAAGACGGGGTCTTACAATTCTCATTACAAGTTTAGCCAATGATGTCACACATTTCACTTTTACTTGTAAAAATTGACAAGTGTAGTCAATCTCATACACCCTGACCCAATTAGTTGAACTTTTTTCAAGTTTAGATTGTGTTAAAAGTAGAAGTAAATGGCGTTAAAAAAATGGTACGTATCTTTACAAATGTTGTCATACATATTGCAAGTGTAATATTATTATATTATATTAATTATTTTTAAATTGATTTATTTAGTTTGGAAGTATAAAATTCAAATTTTAATAATAAAAATTTCTAAAAAATAGAATACAATTTCAAGTATGCATTGGTTTACCCAAATCCCTATATTTTTGACTCACTTATAACTAAGTCCCTAACTTTTTCATAATTTGAAGGCAAAAAAAGAAAAAAGAACTATTTCATAATTTATAAGTCACTTCTGAGTCATCCTACATAGCAACAAAGCCTCTACTAAATACTAATAAAATTGTTGATGTGGCTTTCCACTTAGCTTTGAAATATTTGCATGCTCAATACTTCGCATCTTATACATACGACCATAACATCAATAGAAATTGAGATTCAGTCATTCATATATATTACACATAATCAAGCAAAGCAATCATGCACTTTAATACACAAACTAAGGGTGTTCATGGGTAGGGCTAGCCAGGGCAAAGCCCTTACCTGATGCCTCGCTTGAAGGATCATCGAGCTACATTTTATAGCCTAATACCAAGCCCTGCTCAGTGAAGATCAAACATTTTTGGGCTGGGCAAGGAAGGCTTCGCCTTACCCAACATTTATTGACCCAACTTTGAAGCTACTCTTCAAGGGAGCACAAACAAGTTCATAATTGAGCTTTTGTGCTTGAATATCTTGACTTTTACCTGCAATTCTTGTGTTTAAAGGTGTACCAAGAAAGGGTATTGTAACACCCCAACTTTTATTCACCAATATTATATGGTGATTATTTTATATATTCAATGAAATGATGAATATTTAAGGCCAAAGGAATTAAATATTGAAAATTGAAAGTTGAATAGTGTTTTTAGTGAAATTGCCTGTGAGGCAGTGAGTTTGTCATGTGGTTTTGGAAGAACAAATGATGAGAAACAATTATAACATTTTACAGGGTGAAAGTAGACATCCTAAGCTTTCATTTGATAGGTCATATGAATCAATTGAAGCTATGTACAAAAAGATATGAATTTTTGAAGTTAGCCCAGAAAATCTGGAAAGTCACTAGAGCAGTGGTCAAAGAAATGAAATCTAGTATTGATATGCTTCTAATTGGCTAAATACCACATTTTTTTCTTGAAACTGGACTTAATAAAGGTTCCATAGTTATTTGAATCACTCCAAAATGATGTCTATAAAATTAGTTATGATTTTTCAAAGTTAGGGCAGAAAATTTGCCAGAATTAGCATTATCCCAAAAATTGAAAATAAAATGTGTTAGAAATTGATTAATGGAATTAAAGATGCCAAGTGTCATGATCATATGAGGAGGGCATTAAATTATAATTGATTTCCAAGAGAACATGTCTAATTGCTACAAGAACATAGTCATGATGATAATGGTACACTACATGTATGTAAGGTTGAGTGTACACAACATGAAGGCATGGTTGTGTGCATGATGGGAATGAGATGGAGTAAACTCAATGTACTAATTGAGTGCATGGTTGGGTGCATAGTGTTTTAGTTGGAAGAGACCAATTTGGTTCATTTAAAACCCCATGATTGACGTTTTTTTGGGCTTAGGAGGGAGGAAAGACTAAGTTCAATTAACTAGAGATAAGGCAAGCAAGAGCACATGTGCATAAAGAAAATAAAATATTATATTTCCAAGAGAGATGAAGTGAGATATTTTAAGAATTTCTCATCCCTTTCTTTGGCTTCATTTATGTCAAGCACACAAGGAAAAGAGGGAGAGAGAGCTTGAGAAATAAAGAGAAGAGGAGAGATCAAGAAGGAAGAAATCTAAGGTAAGTATTGTTGTTCTTGTGTTCAAGCTTCCTCTATTGCATAATAGCTTCTTTAATCTCTTTTTCTCCATGAATCACCATATTAGCAAGCTAATCTCAAGGTTAAGGAGAGAGAAGGAGGATGGTTTTAAAGAGGGAAAGTGGATAAACCAAAGGTAACTTCAAGAATCCTATTTCCTTTAATGTATGGTTGTTGTTGTTGGTGTTCTTGTCTTGATTTGTGGTATGGTTGTGGATTTTGTAAACTTAGGATGTTGAAACCCTAAGGGGAGGTGCTGCCCAAATTTAGTCTAATCATGTTTAGAATGTGATTAAGTAGTTAAACAAGTGATTAAAGGTGATAAGAAGGTGTTTTATGGATTGAAACCATAAAACTCAATTTTCTCCAAATTTTATAGAATTTCATCCAAATATGTTTTTAGCTATGTTCGGACTGGATTTTTGTGTTTTTGATGATTCCATTGTGTTTAGAATGGAAAATTGTGTAAGGAACTTGTCTCTCCTACATGTATTTGATATTTGTCCTAATGTATTAATGCATGTTATTGCTTTGCTTGATTATGTGAAACATATATGAATAATTGAAGCTCTGTTTTTGTTTATGCTATGGCCATAAGTATGTTGATTGAAATATTGAATACGCAGATATGTCATTGTGTGAACATGAGTTATGTAATGCAAGCATGTCATGCATTAAGCACTTATCTTGCATGCATATTAGTACTGTTTTTCTACCGAGATTCTCTCAAATCTCACCCTCCCCTACCAACAATTTAGACAGGAGAAGATAGATGATATGCTGAGAATAATGAAGAGAATCGTAGAAGGGGATCATAGTGGTGGAATGAAGACGAGAAAATGTCTCTGTTTTACTAAGACGAGTTTAGACACCCAAGTAGCCCTACGCAGCTACATGAATTGTAATTATTAAGTACGAACCCCCTATAGGAAATTTCTATAATTGTGCATATAATATCAGTATTTTTATGTTATTCCTGTGTTGCCCACCGAACTACGTATCATTTTCTGCAAATACTCTGAAATAGGTGAAAATCAGATGAGGGTGTGACAGGTATCAAAGATATAGCAACCCTGGAAGAAAATGAATTTCCATAACAATCAAAGCAAAAGCCAAATTTCTACCAATTTCAAAGCAAATAGCTCCCATTCTACATCAAAGGGAGGTACAACCATAATTCTAAACATGGAACATTCCAAAATAAGTCTACAACTTAAGTCTTGAAGTCAAAAAGAGTAAAGACTACCATATGTCTTAACAAATAGTCAAATTCCCATACTTTAAGAATTAAATAACATCCATAGTACATTAAAAACAAGGTATCCAAAATTGTATTTAAAGCCTTGTAGTTGTGCAAGTGGTTGCATCAATCCCCCAAAATTGACAAAAGCATGAAGCGTCTAGAATTACCTATAAGTAAGTAAAGAAGAAAGCGTGTAATTATGTTCAAGGAAATTTACATTTACAAGTAAATTTTTAAAGGTTGAAAATTACCTACTTGGCAACTCATTCTTCTAAAATTATCCTTCAATCACCATTATCCAATCACACCCATTATAGTCTACCTTCTCCAAGTATAGAATCTAGGGAAAAAAAATAAAAGAACAATTACATTATAGATTATGAACTAATATCTTTGTGTTCAACTGTGTGTATATATGAATTTATGAGCTTTAGAATAAAAGCTTACTTAATTACAAGATGAATGGCATTTTCCGTGTCATCAAAATTATCAAGCTCACGAGCTTTTCAACAAATTCAGAGAGAGATTGCCCAAATTGTAGCCAATTTTGGCTACAAATCAGTGCTTTTGTCAATTTAGGAGACAGACAATGAGGAACCATGCACTCAAGTGAGGGGCCACAACACTCACAAGTGCAAAATCACACTCTTGAAAAATATGCTGCAGGTGTTATCCAGAGACGTAAGTCCATAGTACAAAATGTAGATACACTTGAGTAAGACAAGACGTACTCGAGTGAGAGGTTAGAACACTCGCAAGTGAGAAAATGCACTCTTGAAAAATCACCAGAAAGTGTTATACAAAAGTATGGGGAGATGTGAAGAATTGATATTGCAATCGAGTGAGGCCTCAGTGCACTTGAGTAATACTCTGTCAGAAACCAAAATGCAACAGACTTATAGCGATCACTCCGAACATAGTTAAATTTTATTTATTCACAATGTTTTCACTTGTTACTATTATTAAACATCATTTAACATATACTTCAAGTGTGAAACAAGAGATTGAAAGTCTGGATAGAGAAGCATATGGTAAGTCCAAAACAGCGGACATAGTCATTTCGTCCAAAGTTGACCATCTAAGCAAGCACGTTACAGACCTACCACGATATCTTGTCTGAAGTTTTCAAATGCACACATGTCGCTCTACAATGCTACACTCCGCTCCACAATAGTTATCACAAAATGGACAAAATCAACTGGCTATAAATTAGAGCATTAGAGACTATCAAAATAAGAGAACATCTTTTCACTATTTAGCTTACCCCAAGTTTATGGGTCGCAAGTAGTATAAAGAGTTGTCATTCCCACGAGGACTAAGGCAAAGTTGGATTAATCGTCATGATTATGCTATCAAATAGGTTGAGTAAAACCGTTTGGAGAGTTTATATACCATAAAGATTATTTGAATTCAACAAAAGGAAAACAATTTGACTAAAACTAAATTAAAACTCTACTTCAAAACAAGAGGAGTATAGGATTATTTCTAACTATTGCAATTCATAAGATATAGTAATTACCACTCCATTAGAAATTAAATGACTTAATGTGTTATTCTAAGGTTGAAAGGCATTTGATTGAGCTTTCTCAAGTCAAAAACCAAATTTATTTCCTCAATTAACATGCACAATCTCTTGCTACAGTTAAGAGAAAATAATCATTTAGCAACAACCTTAATTTGACAATGCTAGGTTAGTAACTATATCTCTATGTTACTAACAAGCCATTCATTTAATTCCTAAACTTCAAGTCTAGCATAACTTTACCTAATTTCTATAATTAAATTAACTCTCTCAAGCTTAATTCAATTGAACAATGTAGTCTAAGTAGTGGCCAATCACATAGAAGCATTAGGCACAAGAAAAAATTAACACATAATTGTCATTAACAACTAAAAAGAGTAATAACAAGTCTCAATCCTTGCAATGGTTTGAAATAATCCAAATGCAAATTAACTAGCTACACAACATCATCTCAAAATCAACAACAATAAATTCAGAATCGAAAGCCATAAGGAAAAAGGAATTGAGATTATCAATGAAGTGCAAACTGAGTTTGAATGGTGTTCTCCTTTTGGTCTCTTCACTCTAATTTAGCGTGGGAAGAAGAAGACGACCCACTTTGACTGTAACTCGCCTAACTCCTCTCCTTTGGTTCAGATACTCACAAATCAAACTCTCTTCAAGGAAGAAGAAGACCAGTCTCTCGCTCCCTCTCCTTTTAGATTTGGTTGCATTCTCTGGTACAGCTAGTGCTTGCAGCCACTGTCGACGTCCTCCCTTCTTCCTTGCTGTCGCATTTTGGTATAGGAGATGATGGAGACGATGGCTGCCTCCCTAAACCTGATGACCAAGATGAAGAACCAACTAACCTTGCCTCTCAGCCTTCCTCCGGTCTCCTCTTTGGTTTGCTCGATGGAGAGATTCTTCAAAAGCTTATCGCTGCTCCTTCGAAGAGGATGATGAATAGTAAATCTCGTGGCACCCCTTTTTTCTGTGTGGAATTCCTTCCTTTTTTTTCTCTTTATTTAAGTCTCCCATTTTCCCTCCAAACGGTGTCACATGATGCTCTCTTTGAAAAAAAAAAAGAAAAAATAATTATAATATTCTAATAAAACCAATAATACCAAAACTTGCTTCTTTATATATATATTAACAAAATTTTTAAACTATTATAATTTTTTATTTAAATCTAAATATTCCTATTTAATCTAAAATTATGATATTTTATTTAAAATCCCCTAAATAATGTACCAAATCGATACCTTATCAAAATCTTCAATAAATCCCTTTAATTTAGCATTGATGACTCCCAAAATAAACCAAAATATATCTCAATATCTATTAAAGATGGGGAGTCATCAACATCCAACAAGAAATATACACAAGCAATTACACAAGTCTCTATTTTTCATATTTTTCTCTATATTCATATTGTACTTCAATATTTATCATATTTTCTCTATGAGAGAGTCTTTTTACATTTCAAATCATATTTTCATTTGATCTCAAGGTGCAAGGACCTTGAGAGGGTAGATATCCTTACGACATAAGTAGTTGAGAGAATTCATTGGAGAACATTTTACTCGTAAGACTTATAAGGTGCAAACAGGAGAGAACATTGCTTCTCATAAGACTTACGGGGTGTAAGTAGGAGAGAATGTTGCTACTCATTAGACTTGCATACGTAAGCAAGAGAGAAATGTTATAGGATTATTTTTGCACATAAGACTTGTTGTAAGGGGAGAGAAAATTCTAGGTATTAGAATATTTCTGCTCGTAGTCTATACAAGGATGATTGTTGTCTTGTGGCGTTTTGAGAGCCCACTGAATCTTGGAAGAATAGTGAAAATCTCAGCATGTCTTGATCTCTAAGGACTGGATATAGGCCTAGGTTTTAGGCTGAACCAGTATAACTCTCTGTGTGCTAATCTTCTTAACTCTACTCTATCTATAGTTATTTTCATGTCATTGTATTAACCAAAAAATTTATCACATCACCCAATTCACCCCCTCTTGGGTGAAGCTTGCCTCTTTCATTTGGTATCAGAGTGAGGTCTTCTTTGAAGAACTTAACAGCTTGACAGGGATCTGTAAATGAAAACAATGGATGAGAACATTCTTCCAGACGGAGCTTCTATCACTAGACATCCTGGTTTCACTAGAGAACATTTTTCGTTCTAGAAAGCTAAGTTCAGAGTGTTTGTGATGGCTAACGAATACGGTCTATGGAATGTGATATAAGATGGTGATTATGTTCCAAAGAAGAAAATCAAAATAGAGTTTTGAAAAAGAGTCCAGAGGAATTTGACGATGATGACAAGAGGTTGGTAACATCAAATAATAAAGTTATTCTAATAATACATAGTGCTCTTAGCCAGAAGGAGTATTTCTGAATCTGTACACTATCGACAGCCAAAGACATGTGGG
Organism: Inga laurina; assembly: GCA_963855925.1. NCBI lineage: Eukaryota > Viridiplantae > Streptophyta > Magnoliopsida > Fabales > Fabaceae > Inga > Inga laurina. The sequence goes on along the minus strand of OY979702.1, from coordinate 38,742,379 downwards.
ATGTACTTGAAATTGCCCACAAAAGTACATCTAGAATAAAAGAAAATAGAGTCAATACTCTAATTATAGAGTATGATCGATTTCGGATGAAGCCTGGAGAAAGGATTTTTGAATTTAAACTCTGATATCCCATCTTGTTAATCAGTTATCAGCACTTAGGAAAACCTTTGATCAAAATTCCTAAGTCAGAAAGGTTCTTAACATTCTCACAAAAGAATGGGAAGCAAAAGTGACAGCTATCGAAGAAGCTAAAGGCGAATCAATGAGATCTGTAGCTGCACTATTTGGCAATCTTTCTAAGTATGAAGGAAAGCTGAAATTCAAGAAAGAACTAGAAGAATTCGATGATAAAAAGAAGAGAGGAGTTGCTCTCAAAGCCATTGAGGAAGCTAATTCTTCAAAAAATAAAGATGTCCCTAATGATGATGATTTGGGAATGATCTTGAGGAGATTCAAGAAGTTCTATTGAAAAGGCCAAAAGAACTTCAATAATTACCAAGGTGGACTAAGCAAGAAAGAAAAACAAGGAGCAACAGATAGTATGCTATGAATGTGGAAAGCCTGGACATATCAAATTTGAATGCTTTAAAAACAAAGGCAAGAAGAAGCAAACAAAGAAAGCATACATATCATCCATATGGGGTGATAGCTCGTCAGATGAAGAAAGCGACAACAATGAAGTTGCAAATCTATGCTTGGTGGCCAAGGAAGAAGAATCAGACTCTGAGGTAAGTAACTCTAAACTTACTTATGATGAGTTATTATCTGAATATAATGCATTGGATACTGAATTCATTAAGGTAGCTAAAGAAATGGTTAGTGATAAGAAGAAAGTAAAAGAGTTAGAAAGTACTGTCATCTCATCATGTGCATTGTGTGAAGAACAAACAAGAAAAAAAGTGATTTAACAAAATCATTGGAAAGATTTACTCCAGGAAGTGAAACTCTTAAAGTAATCTTGAAATCACAAAGAGTCACTCATGATAAATCTGGAATTGGATATAATTTAGCTCAGAATAGAAACAGAGGAAAGAAGAAGAAAGGCAATAAGGCATACCTTAAATATTTTAAGAATTTTTTGCATACTTCAAATCATTTGCATCATGTAATAACTACAATAGGAAAGGCCATTATACTTCATCATGTAATTTTACTAAGGGCAAGATTATTGGCATGCATAAATGGGTTCTAAAAGGGATGCATGTACCAAGAGTAACTCATACTAACCACGAAGGACCCAAGAAAGTATGAATATCTAAAGCTTGATCATATTACTCAAGGTATGTCTCAAAGCATCACGGGCAAATAAGTAGTTCATTGATAGTGGATGCTCGAGACACATGACTGGTGACAGAGATAAGTTCACCATGCTGGAAACCAAAGAAGGAGGAAAGGCAACTTTTGGAGGTAACCAATTTGGACGCATTGCTAGAATTGGTGAAGTGGGAAAATCCGATAGTGTTCAAATCAACGATCTATATTATGTCAAAGGATTATGCCATAATCACATAAGTATGAGTCAAAGCACTGAAAAAGATAAATGGGTAATCTTTGATTCAGAGGAATGCTTGATAGTAAACAAGAAGGATCTACCACTTAACAAAGAATCCATCAAAGCAAGAATCCAAGCTCAAAGGGACGATAACTGTTATACTATTGATTTAAATTCAAATTCTTCTGAAAATTGTTTTCTTAGCAAATCAGAGGAGGGTTGGTTATGGCATAAGCGTCTGGCTCATGTTAATATGAACCAACTTGACAAACTGATTAGAAAAGATTTAGTTTTTGGTCTTCCTAAACTTAAATTCAAAGACGAGATGCTTATTGTACCTGTGGATAATGGCAATTTCTTGGATAAAAAAAGTACCAATGGATAATGCCAATTTCTTGGAGATTCTCTGGTATCATGGTTCAGTAAGAAGCAAAACACACTCTTATTGTCTTCTACTAACGCTAAATATATAGCTGCGGCAAGTTGTTGTTCTCAAGTACTATGGTTGAAGCAACAACTTTAGGACTTGGGAATATACTTGAAGGAGATACCAATTTATTGTGACAACACCAACACAATTAGCTTGGCTAAAAATCCTGTACAACATTCAAGAACTAAGTACATAGATATCCAATACCATTTCATATGAGATCATGTACAAAAGAAAGATGTCAAAGTAGAATTCATTCCTACTCATCTTCAACTCGCCAATATATTCACAAAGCTGATTGCTAAAGAACAATTTTTATGCATACAGAGAGAATTAGGAATGGTTAATCCCAATGAGTTGTAAGTGTTTCTTGTTAATTATTATGTCTAATGTGAGTTTTGATGATAGCCTTACTAACTTAGGCATCAGAGTATGTGAAGTTTGTTTTGTAGGATTGTCACTCGAGTGTAGGAGAAGTCACTCGAGTGCAAGGCATATTATCACTCAAGTACTGGATGAACACTCAAGTGCATACTTAATTCATATGCTCTGTCTCTAGCTTGCATAATAAAGGTTAACAGAGGAGGTAGAAGTACTAAGAGCACACTTAAAATTCAACGGGTACAAATTCATAATTTAGTTTTAAAGCATGGTTTACTCAAGTGATCTTGGAGGACTTGAGTACAAAGATCAAGATCACAACAAAATACACTCAAACCAAGTACTCATTTACAAATTTTTTGGAATTTTTCTCTATCTCACTCGAGCACAAAAATGGATGACTTAAGTGCATAAGTATGAACACTCAAGTGTATAGGTCTCTTACATGAGTGTTGGGGGTCTATATTAGTTACGCGATAGCTTAAACGTCACGTTTATTCTTCTCACTCAAAAGTGTCTCCTCACTTGTCAGTCACACCTCTTCACTTCTGGCCATTACCCATCAATTAAATGCCTCAAATCTCTTCAATTTTTGGTTATAACTCTTCAATCATCTCCGAAAGGTTAGATTTTTCTCTTCAAAATCCTTATTTGTGCCCTAAACTTCCAAAATCTCTCTAAAGCCTTCATAGTCATTTTTTATTCTCAATCCTCTCTGATTTAATCAAAATGATTTGTACAAAGGTTCCTCAAGTTTCCTATAAGTCTCCAACTCCTTCACTTTCTCATTCCGCCACTAGTGAGTCGGCAACACCGACACCTATACCTTCTCTTACTTCGTTACCTTCTCCAAAACTCAAGGCAACTAAGAAGAAGGCAACCAAGAAATATCCTAAGCCAAAGGTGGCTAAAGAAGTTCAACCACCACCAAAGAAAACTAAGGGTGTTGTCTTCAAGGAGCCCATTGTTACACGTCCTCAATCAAAGAGGTGAAAGGAAGAGGAAAAGGGGAAGATAAAGAAGTTCATTAAGAGTCTTCCTCTGAAGATTCCTTCTGCAACTCCGGGATGCAATTGAGAAGTTAAAGTTGGATGCCTTGGCTAGCAAGATTGCTTTTCAAGCTAGTGCCTCGGCCTCTTATCATGTTAGCCAATCTAATCATGCTAGTTCATACTCGGGAGTACCATCCACCTCTTAGGTTCCTGAGGAAAAAGATTAGGATATGGTTCCTCTAAATGGCTTTAATACATAGGAACTGAAGCCACTCAGTCAGAAGGTATATAACACTGAATTTGCTTATCATAGCTTTTGTCCTGTGGTATATGTGGATTAGACTATTTGAGTACAATATATGGCCTGAATTTCTGACCCTTCTTGGATTTTTATGAATTATGGCTGAGTGTGCATCTTCCATATTCCCCTATTGTTGTGAGAACATTTTATTGCAATATAAAAGTGCACAACATTGTATCCAGAGCCGAAGAGATAATAAAGGAAGGAATATCTACTTCTATTAGAGGCCAACATATCATGATTTCCCCTCTATCATCAATAGCATTCTTGGCTATGTAGCTCCTCTGAGCAATCCACCCTCACTCTCAGCTAATGAAGCCTTCTAGAGATTAAAACTTGACGATCAATTGGACCTCTCATTTTCAAACCCATCGATATGTTTAACTCTCACCATGCCCTTCACTATATCTACACATAAAGCATGATCAACAAGTCTAAAACTTTACCCATTTTTCATAGAGAGATCACTACTTCCTTTCTAGCCAGCCAGCAAAGGGATGTAATTAGAGACCATATTTCAAATTGGGACTTATTAAGATAGTCTTTTGCCCAAAAGTCGGATTTTTTGCAAAAACTTTTTCAAAACTTATTTACAATGGTCTCACGTTCAAAATACAAAATAATAATGGCCTGAACAGGTGGATTCCATTTACAAATATCAGAGTGCAAGTAAATTCCCGACTCACTCGGGTTCCATTCATTAAATAAGGGATTTACAAAGGCACAAAGCCAACAATTCATTACCCTTAACTTGGGGATTACACAAAACTACAACACAATCCCAATATATACATACACATCCCACAAAATAACCAATTGATACACAATGATAACCAATATCCAAAAAGGAACTCCTAACACGGAGCTTTACCCGCTCTTCGTCACCCGTTTGCCTTTCGATCCTTCGGCCCTGTCTAAAATGTTCAATTTTGGGAGAGTGAGATTCTAAAGAATCCTCGTAGTGTCAAATCAATCATATAACGTACAATAATAAGGCATGAAGTCAAATCATTATTCATACAAGCAACTACAACGGCAATGGTTAGTATGACTCATGTCATCCCTGACGATTGCTCACGCTGAATTGCTCGCGCTGTATTGCATCACAACAATCCACACAATATAATTCACCACTGCTGGGATCCATATAAAGCATTTCATAACGCAAGCCATACAGGCAAGATACACACAGTCCACAGCTGGTTTCTCAAACGCCGCCCCACGGGTCAGATTCACAAAGATCCATGTCGATTACAACGGCAGTTCAACGGCCGACCTAGAGATGACCACTGTCGCTCCCTATACGGCTCACGCTGAAGTTCTCACGCTGTAATAGACCATGGTACACAGTTCACAAGTTCAATGATAAGGTATGCATACCAAAACATCATACAAGATATGAGAGAAAAGTCACTACCTTGATCCTTCCGTACGTGTCCTAATGCCGGTCTCTCCCGAGCAGGGCAAATGTCAAATCCTATATTCACAATTAGGGACAAAGAGTTATACTCTATTCCAAGACTTAATTCACTTCATAATACTTAATTGGTTATCATTATTGCTCTTTTAGAGTCATTAAATACCCCTAACAAAACTCCTAAAGGGTAGGAAGAACTATCCCAAAGATCCCCTTTTGGAAGCACAAAACTCATTTTTCACTGCTTCACCTCGAGTGAAAATGGTCTCACTCGAGCACTGGTACGGACACTCGAGCACAAAATCCTCACTCGAGCACTGGTACGGAAATCACCTCAAGCACAAGAAAGTGAGGACATGAAGCACATGCCCGAGAGCACAAAAATTTTCAAAGAAGAGGATCATTCGAGCACAAAAGGCTTCACTCAAGCGCTGTACAGACATCACCTCAAGCACAAGGAAGTGAAGATAGAAAGTGCTTGCCCGAGAGCACAAAAATTTTCAAAGAAGAATATCACTTGAGCACAAAAGGCTTCACTCGAGCACTAGTACGGAAATCACCTCAAGCACAAGGAAGTAAGGACAGAAAGCACTTGCCCGAGAGCACAAACATTTTCAAAGAAGAATATCACTCAAGCACAATTATCAGAAACCAGAAAACGCAGAAGGCATGACAACACTTCCCAAATTTATACCAAGTGATCCAAATGAACCCAAAAACCAAACCAAAACACCCAAGGAATTCAATAGAATCATTAAAATAACCAAAATCCAACTCCATTATCATGCTTTGGTTTGAATCAACACAAATCATCAATTTTCCCAAACTCACTAAACTTAACATTTCAACCTCTAATCAATCTATCTATCCTAAACTCATTCCAAAACACCATTCTCATGCCAAAAACATACCAAATGAACAGTGGCACTAAATTTTCAGATTCAAGCCAAAATTTCTAGAAGTTATAAACTATTCCAAATTGTATGAAACTTAGATAGATAGATTGGTTTCACTCACCTTATCAACTTCTTCAAAGAGAGTTCTTGATTCACCACTTTCCAAATTTTCGTGTGATCACAAACCACAACTAATGGACAAGCTACAACCACCAAAATGAAGCTTATCACTCAAGGATCAACATTAATGAATGGAGTTTGAGCAATAGAGGGCATTTACTTACCCAAAGATCAAGCTTTTCCTTCCTCTCTCTTGCCCATAATGGTTGCCGAAAATGGAAAGAAGAAGAGAGAGAGGGAGAGATGGAGTGAGAGAGTTGACAAAAATGATGATGATACCCCTCCCTCCATGCTTCAGCTGAAAGAGAGAGGAGAGAGGAGAGAGAAAATAATATATTATCCCATTTGACTTTCTCCCATACTCACACTCCAACTTCCACCTTGACACATGTCACACTACCATTAGCTCTCACCAAATAAGTCACAAATTAACTTATCTAATCCATTCATTAGCCATTTAATCACACATCTCATTTTTTCTCTTAGTTAGTAATTAATTTCCCATTAATTACCACTTATGGCCAATATTTCCATTCTTCCAATTTTCCCTTAATTATGACATATTAATTAATATTGTCATAAAACACATAATAATTCCAATTAAATTCATAATTATCCATAATAATCATGATTATCCCTTAATCAAAAATTGGGATATTACACACACCATCCAGAGGTGATGAGGCTCAGTCCTCTACACGAGGTCTATCTCCACCTCCATCTTTCTACAGTACTTCACTTCAATGTTATTTGACCGATTTGATCAACCAAGTAGTGGTAGGCCTGAAACAGGAATTACTTAATAAATATGAGAAACTCATCGACAAGATGGAATTTCAAGTTACCAAGTTAGTAGACAAGGCAAATACTAACTCTAACTTGATGTTTAAGGCTCAAGAAAAATAGTCGAAGAGAATCAGTAACTTAGAGACTTTATTGCATACTCGACTTCTGACTCCTCAGCCTGATATGCCTCCAATTTCTACACCTACCACCACTGCTTCACCATCCCAAACATAGACGCATGTACTCTTCACTTTCACAGATCCCAACACAGCTACCCCGATCGACGTGATAATGATCAACCATCCTTATCCTAGCCTACAGCATCTACTCCTCAGCCTTCATCTCTCCATTCGAGCTTAATCCTATTGATCCATCCACTCCCATGGTGATATACACTCTGTCACAGCCGTCTGCTATCACCTTCCCCCAGCCCCCTTTTAATGCTGACAAAACACGAGAGAAGAATAAGTTATGTATTGTATTTTGAGTTGTCTACTAGACTGATAAGCTAGTTTATGGGGGAGTTTTATGTATTTGATGTATTTTGGGTTCTGTGTTGATTGTTGCTGATTTTTTGTTATTTTTAGGGCTATATGGGTGTATTTGGTGTCATTTGGGTAGTTTTTGATTTCCTATTTACCAATGTACTTTTCAAGTTTATCAATGAATATATGCTTATTTTCATGTTCTTTAAGTGTTCAACAAGTTTATTATTCAATTCTTGTGGTATTATGACTTATCTTTGCCTTAAGTGGCCATTGAAAGCTTTTCAGGAAGTTCTTGAAGTAAAGTGCAAAAATGAGTCAAGTCACTTAAAACTTTAGTGAATGTGCATTTGAAAATCTTAAGAGTGTTTTCAAAATTTTTTCAAAACAATCAAGTTTTCAATTTCATAACAAGGTTTTGTCATCATTAAAAAGGGGGAGAATGTTAGATTCCAAGTTTTGATGATAACAAGAGGTGATTATGTGTTTTGGTAAGAAACTTATGTTTTGAAGGCATAAACATTGATTCAATTGATTACCAAATGCATTTCACAAAGTTAGGAGAAAGTTGTTGTGTTTTTAGCTGATGTACTCATGTCATAAAGCTCATACTCGAGTGAGAACCAGTTTTGAACTCGAGTACAAGAAGCGTTATCCTGAAAGTGTTTTACAAAAGCTACTGAGTTCAAAGAATTTTCAGCAATGCTAGAGAGAGAGGCACTGCACTCAAGTGATGACTAGATTTGTACTCGAGCATGAAGACACACTCTTAGAAGTTCTTGATAGAGAGTAAAGTTAGAGAAAAAAAATGGTTGTTGCACTCGAGCACTGACTCAATACTCGAGTGAAAGCCTCAAGCTCACTTGACTCCTGCGAGTGTGGTACAGGAAGTGTTTGTCCAAGAGCAATGAAAAGCCTGAAATTGAGGAGTGCACTCAAGTAATGTCTTTGGTACTCAAGTGATGGAGCAACACTTGTGAGTGAGAAAACACACTTCCTCAAATATTACTTCAAGTATTAAGCAAAAGGTTGTCAATATGCTAGAAAATGCTGATGCACTCGAGTGAGGAACCATGCACTCAAGTGAGGGCCCATAACTCTCGCAAGTGCAAAATCACACTGTTGAAAAATATGCTACAAGTGTTATCCAGAGACGCGAGTCCATAGTGCAAATTATAGATGAACTCGAGTGAGAGGTCAAAACACTCACAATCGAGAAAGCTCACTCCTGCAAAATCACGAAGAAGTGCTATACAAAAGTATGGGGAGATGTGAAGGATTGATGTTGTACTCGAGTCAGGCCTCAGCGCACTCGAGTGATACTCTGTCAGAATCCAAAATAAACAGACTTGCAGCGATCAATTTGAATATGGTTAAATGTTATTTATTCACAATGTTTTCACTTGTTACTATTATCAAACATCATTTAACATATACTTCCAGTGTGAAACAGGAGATTGAAAGTATGGATCAGAGATACATATAGTAAGTCAAAACCGGTGGACATAATCATTTTGTCCAAAGTCAACCAGCTAAGCATGCACGTTACATCCTACCACGATATCTTTTCTGGAGTTTTCAAACGCACACATGCTGTTCTACAACACTAAGCTTCGCTCCACAACAGTTATCACCCAAAGGACAAAATTAACTGGCTATAAATATAGAGCATCAGAGATTATCAAAATAAGAGAACATCCAACAAGAAATATATACAAGCAATTACACGAGTATCTGTTTTCCATATTTTTCTCTGTAATCATATTGTACTTCAATGTTTATCATATTTTCTCTATGAGAGAGTCTTTATACATTTCAAATCATATTTTCATTTGATCTCAAGGTACAGGGACCTTGGGAGGGGAGATATCCTTATGAGATAAGCAGTTGAGAGAATTCCTAGGAGAACGTTCTTCTCGTAAGACTTACAAGATGCAAGCAGGAGAGAACATTGCTGATCATAAGACTTGCATACGTAAGCAGAGAAAAGTTATAGGATTGTTTCTGTACACAAGACTTGTCGTAAGGGGAGAGAAAATTCTATGTATTAGAATATTTCTGCTCACAATTCATACAAGGACGGTTTTTGTCCTGTGGCGTTCTAAGAGCCCACTGACTCTTGGAAGAATAGTGAAAATCTTAGTAGGTTTTGATCTCTGAGGATTGGAAGTAGGTCAAGGTTTTGATCCAAACCAATATAACTCTCTATGTGCCAATCTTCTTAACTCTACTTATCTACAGTTATTTTCATATCATCATATCAACTGAAATTTATCACATCACCCAATTCACCCCCTCTTGGGTGAATCTTGCCTCTTTCATAAGGCATATTAGTAAATAGAAATGTGGTGTTGCAAATCTCCCCTCTTAAATAAATTTTGTTCCTAAAATTTGCTACATGTACATAGCCATAAACTTAAGCAACGCTTCCCCATATCCCCATTTTCACATTTAATCACGTGTTCTTGATAGACTATGCTCGTCTATCCTTGATCTGAGCTTCTTCTCTTACTACTCTTAGATCTTTTCCTACCTGGCTGATATTATTGCCATGAATCACAATCTGATTAACCAGGCTGAAATCTCTAAAATCCTCGATTAGTTCTGCTCACAAATCATCATGGCTGGCACCTGCACTATCTTACTGTGCAATGCGTCAATAATGACATTGGCCTTTCCTGGATGGTACTTTATCTCTAGGTTGTAACCTTTAAGCAGCTCCATCCATCTATGATTTCTCATATTTAGTTCTTTTTTATCATACAGATATTTCAAGCTCTTATGGTCACAGTACAGCTCTACAGTCACACCATAGAGATAATGCCTCCATATTTTCAGTGCAACACAATTACTGCTAACTCAAGATCATGTATGGGATAATTCTTTTCGTGATGCTTCAATTGTCGGGATGCATAAGCTAATACACAGCCATGCTGTATTAAAACACTCTCCATTCCATGCCTACTGGCATCAGTAAAGAAAACAAAGGTCTACAGTGGATCTGGGATTATTAATATCCTTGCCGACATTAATTTACATTTTAGCTCAGTAAAGCTATTCTCACAATTATAGCCCCATAGATAATGTTGAGTTTTTTTGTTTAACTTTGTCAAATGCTAAGCTATTCTGGAGAAATTCGGTATGAATTTTCTATGATATCTCGTAAGACCCAGAAAACTACGTATTTTAGAAACAATTTCTGGCCTCTTCCATTTTAGTACTGCTTCCACTTTGCTAGGATCGACTAAGACCCCTTGCTATGAGACTACAGGGCCCAGAAATTTAACCTCTGAAAGCCAAAATTCATACTTACTTAGCTTGGCATAGAGTTGCTTATTTCTCAGTGTATTTAACACTATTCTCAAATGTTGCTCATATTCAGTTCTACTCTTTGAGTATACTATAATATCATCAATGAAGACTGCTATGAATTGGTCTAGATACAGACAAAAAATTTTATTCATGTAGTCTATGAGCACAATAAGTGCATTGGTAAGCCCAAATGACATGACAAGGAATTCGTAATGGTCATATCTAGTTCTAAAAGCAGGTTTTGGTACATCTTCTACTTTTACCCTGAGCTGGTGATGTCCCGATCTCAAGTCAATATTCTAGAATCTGTAAGAACCAGATATCTGATCAAGTATATCATCTATTCTTGGAAGTGGGTACTTGTTCTTAACGGTCACTTTATTCAGCTCCCTATAATAAAGAGTCACAAGCTTCCATCTTTCTTTTTAGCAAATAGCACTAGGGCTCCCTATGGCGAAACACTTGGTCTAATGGACCCTTTTTCTAGTAGTTCTTCAATCTACTTTTTCAATTATGCCATTTCATTTGGCGCCATTCTATATAGGACTTTAGATATTGGTCCTGGTTCAGGCTTAAAGTCAATTGCAAATTCTACTTCCCTGTCCGGAAGTATTCCACTAATATCTTTTGGAAATACCTCTAAGAACTCATTCACTATAGGGAAACTCTCCAATACTGTTCCAGTTTCTGATTACATGAAGAAGAATACTATATACTCTTGACAACCTTTATACAGACATCTCTCAGCCTCATCTGCTGAAAAAGTTAAGGGTGATTTTTATACCGGTATGTGGTTGTAGATGGGTTATATAACCTTTTTTTTGTTTCTATAATCTAGCAACACATTACTTGTTGTCAACTCTGAGGATTACTTCCAAGCTGTGCAATAGTAGATAGATCCAATCCATTGTTGAGTTATGCCCCTCGGCATTTATTATGCACTTCAGACAAACTTCAACTGTGACGATTCTAACACCAGTGGGCATAGACACAACCAAGTCATATGAAAATTTTTGTACTCATAGGCCTAGCCATCTCATACAATTATATACAACAAATGAATGACTAGCACCACAACCTATGTTCCTACATGCCAATCCTAGCTGGATTTTTAAATCCCATTCTAGGAAAAATCGCCATTCAACAAGTTAAGCTCTAAAAACCAAAGCTTATATGTGATTTCCCAGCACCACTCATAGGTACTTCTCATGATCTTTTCTACTTATACCTTTTAACACACCATCTGCCATCCACCAATCAACTTCTAGTATAGCCTCAAGTTAGTGGAATAGCAGGCAGATCAATTCTTTCTCTCATTTCATCATAGAGCTATCACCTCAATCAATCCTTTCAGGGAACATTTCATGATCATAATCTTTCCCTATGCTAGACTTAGCAGATAGCAAATCTCACACTCCCTATCTGCAAGGATTCTTATCCATAAGAATCTTATTCCTCGATTCCACGGATCATCACTAGTTTGAATACTCTGATCAGGCACCTCAAGGATATCTTGGGTACTTCAACTAGACCCAAATCCCATTAAGTATATTATTGGGAGTACTCTGTCTCTACCTAACTTCTAGGTTTATCATGAAATCTAGAATCTCGACATTACATAAATCAGAAATCATTTTCCTTAATCATACCCAATAGGTACGCTAAAAATAAGGATTAATAGTGCCTATTCTAACCTGCACGGCATTCAGTTAATATCCTCAAATCATTACTAAAGGTTCAATACTATACATAAGATTCACAAGGTTCAACTTTCCATCATAGAACAGAACCATAGTGCAATTTATCTCAAATACCATAAATTTGTAGGTCAACCCTAATTTGCCAGATTTTATTGATCAATTTTGAAAGATCTTAATTTAATCTAGAAAATTCCAAACGGGATGGTTCCAGTTCTTATGTAAAGCTATTTAAGCTCTCTTTATATAAAAACTATCCCCTAGTTCCAATTATGCACACAAAATTTCAAAAATCCTCAATCAACCAAATTGCTCCAGGATTTGTTCCAGATTCAGTGCCTAAGCTTTAACAAGTCATAACTAACAATCTACTAACCCAAATGGCATATTCTATATATCAATTTAAATCTTAAGATGTACACTATCAATCTAAAAAATATCATGATCATTAGACAAGATTTGATTAGTCAAATTCATGCCACAAGTAATCTGTCTCCCATAAAACGCAATCTAGCATCAACTATCCTTAAGTTCCAAAGTTAGGGTTTTCTACCCAATCATTCAAAAATCATGTCCATAAGCTATTACTACACAATTTTGTGTGTATAATCCATTTATAATCTCAAATTTTGCAAAATCACATTCTTTCCTATGGTTCTACACCTGGCCGAAACTTACCACAAGTTGTCACAATATGACTTCTTGCAAATTTAACCATAATATTTACTCTATATCATTTTTACTATACTTAAACCTCATGAATCATCATGTTAATGATTCAAGAACATCAAAACCTTAAAATAACCTCTAAAAAAGAACAAGGGAGCACCACAACATCATGAAATCTTAGCCAATACTCCATAATATTATACTTAAATTGGAGCTTATCTTACCTCTAGCCGATGCTACAAAAGGAATGTTTCATGAAGGCATCGGGAGTTAGAAACACAAATCCGGAGGTGGAATTGCTAAATAACACTTTGTGTTCTTTAAGAACACTCCCTTTCTCTCCTCTTTCTTTTTCTCTATTTCCCCCTTAATTTCTAAGGGTTTCACTAAATTAATAAGAGTTGGAGGGGTGTGGAATGATCTCGTAATGACATGTGTCCAAGTGTTAGAGTTCTAGGGTGCTAGGGGCCCCTTTTAAAATTCGATTTTCCCTCTCTTTTAAGCCTTTGGCCGACTTTAATGAGTCAGGAAGGAAAGGCTTGATGATTTCCTCTGACTCTCATGGTCAATGTTCAGGAAAGTTAGACACGTGTCCCAACCGAAGACCTATGAGCTGCCTCGGCAATTAAAGCCTATGTCTCTTTCATAGGTTAGGTGTCATCTCCTCATTAAGTCAACACAAAGCTACTTTATGAAGGAGCTAGGTGATATCTTCTTATTAGGACAACATAAAAGCAAATACTAGGTGGCAACTTCTTATTGTGCCAACCCAAAAGCCACTTTTCAAAAATTTGCTATATTAAAGTTAATTTAATAAAGCTACTTTATAGAATCATGGCTCTTGTTGTGCCATATGTCCCTTGTGGGGACCCAACTCTTCTTCTTTCCTTTTCTTTATGACTCATCCGTCCACTTTATCAGGGGAAGGGAAGAGTTTGATGAATTTCCCTAACCACTGGGGCTAGGTAGTGTTCCCTAAGGATGCCAATATAAAATTCATAAATTAAATAGAATGATGGTGGGACATATGGTGCCATCACAAAAGCTAACTCATGATATTATTTTATTAAAGCTATTTTATTAAAGTTAATTTATTAAAGTTACTTTATGCATCATCCATGTAAGCCCTCAGATGTTGCCACATGGCCTATGACTCAGGGAACTACTGAGCGTATACTGGCGTATCTTAGAAAACATCGGATGTAGGCTTGTAGGCCCTACATGGTGCCACAAATACCCTTAGTGTGCCATCAAAATGGCACCTAAGTGTGCCAATGTATACTTACACTGGTATATTTTATTGGACTAATTTCACACACCAAGCCATCATACAATCTGTAGAGTTATTTTCTACCCAGAAGGTCGAATCATAAAGTCCCTGAAAAGCATTATATGTCACAGACATTCTTGGCACTCTTGCTAAACCGGGCTTACTCATCTACTTGATTTAGACTTATCCTCAAGCTTCTAGGCTCAAAAATTAGGATATTACACAACACAAGTAAGCTCTAATGAAAGTCTCATTCCTAATTTTACATTAGAATAGTATGATCTACTGGTGCAATATCCCACCAAAGAAGATAGTCCCTTGAATCTTGATAAGAGACAATGCACCCATGGTAAATACAGCAAGTAAAATCATTCTTAATGAGCCTTAGGTAACTGATACAAGACCAACGATACATATAACATTTGATAAGAGCATATTGCAAAATGTGACTCCAGCAAGGCATCATCTTCTGGTTAAATGCCGAATGTGAAAAATTTATTGGTTAAAATCATAGATGTTTACTTGTTAAATGGGATGGCACTTACAAATGTTCTTCATATGTCAAAATTTAAGTGCAACTAAATTTATGTTAGCAAGCTAACCAGAGACTACTTGTGTTTAGTAACATTTGTTAGTCACCTATGTGTGATACAAGTTTGCATTTGAGGAGCCTAAGGGAGTAGGTAGAATACATGATGGACTCTATCTAGTGGAAGAGGACCAAATGAATAAGACTCCTCATGTATGACAAAGCCAAATAGCAGAAATTTGGCACAGAGACTTTGACAACCCACTGAGGACAAGCTTAAAAGCATTAACTTGCCTTGTAATTGTTTTAAATCAATTTATTATGATTTTTGAATAAGAGCCAAACAAACTAGACTCAATATCCTATTAGTTCAATAAAAACTTCATCTTTTGAACTAATACATTGTGATATTTGGGGTAGTTTCCATACAACCTCTTTAAGTGATGCACATTATTTTTTAACTATTGTGGATGATTATAGTAAGGGAACGTGGTTCTATTTGATGAATCACAAGTCTAATGTAGCAAAGTATTTGATAGAACTTTTAAACATGATGGAAACACAATTCCACAAGTAAATCCCATGAATTAGAACAAATAATAACCTTGAATTCAAATATGAGGGAATGATGAAGCATTATTTTGATAAAGGAATTCTGTTACAGAATAGTTTCGCCTACACAACACAATAGAATGGGGTCGTGGATAGGAAACATAGGCACATACTTGAAGTTGCTCAAGTATTACAATTTCGAGTGAGCTTACCGATTAAGTTTTAGGGTGAATGCATACTCATAGTAGTGTATCTAATTAATCGACTATCGTCCCGTACTCTAGGACACAAGACACCATATGAAATATTACTTGGAAAATGACATGAGTATAATCATATGAAAGTCTTTGGTTGTCTAGTTTATTACATAAACAAATTAGGAAGGATAAATTTGATGAGAAAGGCTAGCCTTTTGTTTTCTTGGGATACACCTTTGGTCAAAAAGGATATTATGTATATGACATTTATGACAAATGGATGCATATTACATGTGATGTTTTGTTTCTTGAGAATCAATTTTCTTATGCCACATAAGAGCACTGCAATGAATCATTACCAAACAGGCCTCATTATTGCCCAGTTATTGATTATGATGAAGTTATTTGGTTAGGCTATACTAGACGCGACACAAATAGTGCTCCCTTAACTTAAGGCGAGTCTAATTAGCCACATGATAATAAGAATAGCTAAGAAGAAACACAAGTGACTAATGTAGAGGATCCACAATGGCCTCGATATAGCAAATATGAGAGGCAAGTGCCTCCATACCTAGAAACTTATGAAGTGACATTGACATAGCTTATAGGCGGTACAACTTTACCATATCTATTAAAACATTTAGTTAGGTATCCTCTTTTGTATTTGACTTGAAAAATAGATTCTCTATTATCATAAGGCTTTTTTTTGGCCATTTAGTCATACGATGAGCCCAAGACCTTTGGGTAGGTAAGCAAACACATTTATTGGCATAAAGCCATGCAAAAGGAAATTTAGGCACTAAGGCTAATGGGAATTAGACACTTGAACATCTTCCACCTAGGAAACATGTCATCGAATCCAAGTGAGTTTATAAAACAAGTTAAACTAATTGGAAAGTTATATTCTCGCAAGGCACGATTGATGGTACAAGACTTTACGTAGTGAAAAGGGATTAATTTTCATGAAACCTTTGGCCCAGCCCCAAAGCTTGTTATAGTTTGAAGGCTATTGGCTATTGTAATCAAAATAAGACTTAAAATTCATCAATTGGACATCAATAATGCATTTCTCCATGGTGACCTCCATAAGGAGGTTTACATAGAAATACTTGAAGGCTTAACTTGAAAGGGAGAAACAACAATTTGTAGACTATGTAAATCCTTATATGGGCTTAACTAAGCATCACAGAGCAGGAACAAAAAATTCACAAGCTCATTGATTGGTTTGGGTTTCAGGAATTCATGGGTAGATTACTCACTATTCACTTATTGTCACAGTGACATCTATACTATGGCCTTGATCTATATTGATGATGTCATTCTTGCAAGTACAAATGATTGTCACAGTGTAAAGCAATTTCTTCATTATCAATTCAGCATTAAAGAATCTCATATCCTTAAAAAATTTCTTTGGCATTGAAGCGACTTGGTCTTCCAAAGGCACGGTACTTAGCCAATGAAAATATACCTTGGATATCTTGAAAGAAACTGGAATGACGGCATGTAGGCCAAGCAAGTTTCTCATGGATAGAATTGTCATATTAGCAGTACTGAGGGTGATCCACACCCAAACTTAGGACGTTATCGAAGAATAGTTGGCCGGATCTTATATCTCACAGTCATGATGCTTGATCTTATACATGCAATAAATGTTCTTAATTAATTTGTAGCTGATCCCTAGGTCCTCCACATGCATGTAGCAGAACATGTCCTTTGATACCTTAAGTCTACCATGGGATAAGGCATCTTCTTACCAAGTGTAATATCCCAATTTTTGATTATAGGCTAATGAGGATTAGTGTTGATAGTTATGAATTTAAATGGGAATTATTATGTGTGTTATGGCTATTTTAATTAATACGTCATCATTATTTAAAAATTGAAAGAATGGAATTATTGGCCATGAGTTGGTAATTAAGGAAGAAATTAATTACTACTAAGTGAAAATGAGAAGTGTGAGCAAAATGGCTAATGGAGGGATTAAGGTGATTAATTGGTAACTTATTTGGTGAGAACCAATAAAAAAAATGACATGTGTCAAGCTTGCTTGTGGAGAGGAGATAAGGAAAAGTCAAATGCACATTTTAAAATGTTTTCTCTCTCTCTCCCTCTCCCTTCTATTTTCGCTGACACAAGAGAGGCATGGGGGGGAGTAGAGTATCATCATTCCTTCTTCACCTCCTTCATACTCCTCTCTCTCTTTCTTCTTCCATTTTCAGTCCCATTGGAGCTTAAGAGAGAGAAAGGAAAAACCTGATTTTGAGGTAAGCTAATGACCTCAAATGCAAAAGCTCATTTCTTTAAAGTTGTTTCTTGAGTTAAGAGCTATATTTCTATGGTTATAGTTTTCCATTTGGTATTGGTTTGAGACTTCAAGAAATTGTGGAGGTTGGAGAATCAAGAAGCTCCTTTGAGAAAATTGTTAAGGTGAGTTTAAGAGACCTTTCTATATAAGTTTTGTGCCAAATGCTTTAGCTTGGAAATTCTGGAAATTTGGCTTGAAATTTCAAAAATTAGGGTTTTGTGGTGTTTGAATTGTTGTTGTCATGAATATGATGCTTTGAGATGTATCTTGGGTAGATAGAATTTGATTGAAGCTTAAATGTAAGGTTTGGCACCTTTGTGTTGGTTTTGTGCATTGGGCAAAAACAGGGCATGTAATTGGGTTGTGAGCTTGGTCATTTTGAGGTTACCATTGTGTTCCTTGTGAAAATTTATGTGGGAATAGGCTTGATTGTTAATTTTGGAGCCATTGGACACTTTGGTAGAAAATTGGAAATTATGTCTTGTGTGAACTCTGTCTGGGCAGTCAGTTTGCACAAGCGTTTTGAATGACCATATGGTTTTGGAAAATTCTGAAACTTTCTAGTCTTAAATTTCATATCCCAAGATTCAAAATGGATATATAATTTGTGTCATTTCATTTTGTTAACTGAGAGTTACGCTTTACCAAAGTTTGGGATAAAAACCAGACTCTGTTTTGGAGTAGTGTTGAGTTTTGGGTAATTCTGGAATTTTGTGGTGATTTCTAGTTATGTTCCATATTTTTATAGTAAATAGAACTTAAATACCTTTCATTTGGCTTTAGAATCAGCTCGTTTCGATTTTTCTAGAATTAGTTATGAATTTTGGAAGTTCAGCCAAGAATCAGGGAATTTCTTGGCTGCGGTCCAAACCTTTCTGAGTTGATTCTCGCTGCGGCCCATGGGTGACTGGCCACGGCCAGTGACCTTTTGACCATATTTTGGCCACGGCCAACCCCTGTATTCCAGCACTTTGAGTTTTTGAAAGGAGATCTCTAACCTATTGTTTCCCAACCTTTTAAGGCTTTTATTAGAGGCATTTGTGGCCTCTTAAGGGTCAATTATGATAACCAAATTTAAGTGTTATGAAGTAAATTAAGTCTTGGAATAGAGTATAATTCTTCGTCCTTAATTATGATTCTAGGATTTGACATTTGCTCTACTCGGGAGAGACCGGTGCTAGGATTTGCCCGGAAAGACCAAGGTAGTAATAACTCTTCGCTCATATTGTGTATGATGTTTTGGTATGCATAACTTATCATTGAACTTTGTGAACTGTGTGCCATAGTCCATTACGGCGTAAGCACTTCAGCGTGAGCCATATAGGGATTGATGCTGGTCATCTCTAGTCGGCCGTTGAACTACCGTCGTAATCGACATGGATCTTTGTGAAGCCAACCCATGGGGCGGCGTTTGTGAATCCAGTCATGGGCTATGTGTATCTTGCCAGTGTGGCATGCGTTATGAAATGCTTTATATGAATCCCAGCTGTGGTGAAATATATTGTGTGGATTGTTGTGATGCAATGCAGCGTGAGCAATCGTAAGGGATGACATGTGTCACACTAATCATTGCCGTTGTAACTGCCGTTGTAGTTGCTTTGTGTGGATAATGATTTGATTTCATGCCTTATTGTTGTACATACTATGTTTGATTTGACACTACAGGGATTCCTTAGAATCTCACTGTCCCAAAAACCATGTTTTAGACATGGTAGAAGGATCGAAAGGAAAGAGGGTGACGAAGAGTAGTTAGAGCTCTAGTTTAGAAGTATATTTTGGGTTATTGGTTATCATGTATATCATTTGGATGTTTTTAGGAAACAATTGTATATATTGGGATTGGTGGTATAGTTTGTGTAATCCCTAAGTTAAGGGTAATGAATTATGGGCTTTGTGCCTTTGTAAAACCCTTATTAATGAATAGAACCCGAGTGTGTCAGGAATTTGTATTATACTCTGATATTTGTGAATGAAATCAACCTGTACAGGCCATTTAGTATTGAAATGTAAATATGTTTGTAAAATTTTTTGTAAGCCATGATTTTGGGAAGTTTGATTTTGTTTAAGTCCCAAAATCATCTAAGGTCTCTAATTCTACATCAATTACGTGTTTATGAACTAAATCTTAGCCTATGATAGAAGGGGGTTACACCAAGTACAGGCTTTCTCGACTTGATATTGTAATGCAGATTAGGGATGCTACCATGAGACTCAACGTTCTTGCATTGATTATTTTATTAGCTTAAGTGAGTCTCCCATCTCATTGCATAACAAAAAGCAACGTGTGATTTCCCTTTCCCCAACAGAAGCTGAATACCAAGTAATGGCTAGTACAGTTAAAGAAGTTGTATAGTTACAATGGCTCCTTCATGACATTAGAATAACTCAATAGTCTTCAACTCCACTATATTAGGATAATCAAATTGCCATTCATATCGCCAAGAACCCAGTCTTTCACGAGAGGACTAAGCATGTTGAAATGAATTGCTACTTTGTCTGTGAATAAGTCCAATTGTAGGACATCTCTCCATTAAAGATCTAGACTAAGTATCAAGTTGATGATATCTTCACAAAGGCACTCGGAGCTAACTATTTTCAGGAACTTTCACTAATACAGAAAATGCCTTTTATGACATTTATTATCTGCCATATATAAAAACAAGACAAATGGCCTAGTGCGATATACGGGATAGATTTTTTCAATCATACCATAATTCATCCCAAATAATTTATAATTCAATACATATTCAAATTTTGAAATACCTCACGGTAAGTTACATTAGTAGTCTCACATGTACACTTCTTTTTTTCACCTAATATTAGTAATTTCAAGCCATTGAAACTCTTTACTCTTGATAATGCTACATAAAGTTGTCCGTGTGAGAAAATCAGGCTTAAGAGGTATAGGTCAACACTGGACATAGATTGACCTTGGCTTTTGTTTATGGTCATCGTAAACAAAATAATGATTGTGGGGATTGCCTCCAGTCATGTTAAAAGGTAGTTTAGCTCTTGAAGGATTCATATCCATAAGATGAATCAATATGTCTTGGCCAATACTTATTTCATTCAACGCCTTTGCCTTCATAAAGTGTTTCGCTATATGTATTATTCGTAACCAAGTCCAATTGCACAACCCAGTTGCTTGGTCAATGTTCCTGATCAACATAATTGGTATGCCAACTTTAAGGATAAGTTTATGATGAGGCATCCCTAAACACCTAATTGTGTTCAAAAACTCAATATCATATAGATCTTCAAAGCTCTCATTTGCATTATTTGTGCAGGATCACTTGGCAATAATTGATTCTAAATCATCATATATATAGGCGCTACGTATGGTCCATGCAAATAAATTATGTTTTCAAATTGTTATTGGTACTAGACCTATTATAACGATTATAATATAACACCCTTCATGGTAAATATTTGAATTAATATTAAAATGAATAATTAAGATTAGAGTGTGAAATTGTAATTTTTGAGTAATTAATCAAAAACTTTAAAGTTCCATAATTAAGTTAATTTTTTAATTTATATTTTGAATTTGTATCTACATTATCGTGTAGATTGATTTGTAATCAGATTGGAATTGGTGCCTTTGTTTCTTAAGGTTTGTAAGATTAGGCTTGAAGTTAAGGTAACTGGGGTTAAATTACGTTATATGCATTTTTTACTGTAATTAAGGTTTTCTTACTATATATTTTCTTATAAATATATCTTGAAATATGTTAGAACAAGTATAGCTATGTAGCTTTTCCTTGAACTTGCCCAATGAAGCCATGACTACTATTTGAAAAGAATTGAGAAAATGAATTATGTGTTGTGATAGATGTGTTGATATGTGGAATGTGTAGTTGTTGTGACCTTTGGAAGCATGCATATTTGCGAAATGTTATGACAATGCTTTGTATAGTTGTGTTGTGTGGGTACATGTGAAAGAAGGGGATTGGAATGAGGATCATAATATGCTAAGTCCTCGATGATGATCCAAGAGAAGAAATTGATAGAGGAATTTTGGGATTTGAATCTCTCGAATGATATCCTGTGTGCTAGTTATGGTGTGGTCTAAGGGGAGAATGACCTGAGGATTAAAATTGAAGAGGCTCAGATGTATAATGTGCGAGCCCAGTCGATCCGAGCTATAATTGAGCGAGGAGAGGCTCGAGATTATGACTTTTTGCCTAGTGGACTGGTCCGTTATCAGAGGAAGATATATGTCCCACTGAAGGCGGAGTTGAGATTAAGAATTCTTGATGAAGCTTATAAGAGTCAGTATACTCTACACCCCGGTATGACCAAGATGTATCACAACTTGAAATCTACGTACTGGTGGCTAGGGTTGAAGAGTGATGTGACTAAGTATGTGGCGCGGTGTATTACCTGTCAAAAGGTAAAGATTGAACACCAGAGACTGCCCGGATTGCTTCAGAGTCCAGAAATTCCAGAGTAGAAATGGGAGAGTGTGACCATGGATCTAGTGGTAGGTCTACCTGAGATCAAGAACTATGATGCGATTTGGGTGATTGTTGATCAACTCACAAAGTCAGTGCATTTCATACCTATCAATGCTAGCTATTCTCCAGATAGGCTGGCTGAGATATACATCAAAGAGATTGTGAGACTCCATAGTACACCGAAGAACATTATCTTTGACAGAGATCCTCGATTTACTTCTAAATTCTAGAGGGCTCTGCATGAAGTAATGGGTACTCAATTGAGGTTTAGCACCGCATACCATCCTCATACTGACGGGCAGTCAAAGAAGACTATTCAGACATTGGAAGATATGTTAAGAGCGTGTGTCCTAGACTTCAAGGGAAAATGGAACTACTATCTTCCATTGGCAGAGTTCGCTTATAACAACAGCTATCATGCGAGCATTCAGATGGCTCCATATGAAGCATTGTATGATAGGAAGTACCAGTTACCATTGTACTGGATAGAGTTGTTTGAGAGGAAGTTGTATGGGTCGGACCTTATTGAGCAAACTTCTGAGCAGATCAGAATCATCAGAAAGAGGCTCCTTGCAGCACAGAGTCGACAGAAGAGCTATGCTGATAAGAGGAAGTTGTATGGGCCGGACCTTATTAAGTACACTTCTCTCATGTTGTGTATGATGTTTTGGCATGGATGACTTGTCATTGAGTTTTATGAACTATATGTGCCATGGTCCATTATAGCGTGAGCAATGTGGCGTGAGCCATTTAGGGATTGACATTGGTCTTTTCTAGCTTGGCCGTTGTAGTGTCGTTATAATCGACATGGATCTTTGTGAATCTGACCCGTGGGGCGACGTATCTGTGGGCTGTGTGTTATGTATCTTGTCTGTATGGCTTGCGTGTGAAATGCTTTATATGAATCCCAGTTGTGGTGAAATATATTGTGTGAACTATTGTGGTGCAATACAGCATAAGCAAACGTAAGGGTGACATGAGTCATACCTGCCCTTGCCGATGTAACTGTCGTTATAGTTGTTATGTGTGTGTGATGATTTGCTTTCATGCCTTATTGTTGTGCATACTATAAGTGATTTTTTACTACGGGGATTCTTTAGAATCTCACTCTCCCAAAAAAAATTTAGACAGGGTTGAAGGATCCAAAGGGAAGCGGGCGACGAAGAATGGATAGAGCTCTTGGCTAGGAGTTTTATTTTAGAAAATTGGTTATCATTTTGTAAATCTTTTAGATATATTTTGTTGGGAATTACATGTACATATTGGATAGTAATTGTGTAATCCCCTTGTTATGGTAAACTCTATAGGTAATTGTGCCTTGTAGACCCTTTATAAATTAATGGAATCCGAGTGTGTCGAGAATTTATGCTGTACTCTGATATGTATGAATGAAATCAACCTGTACAGGCCATTTATGTATTGAAATGTGAATATGAGACCGCTATGAATAGGTTTTGCAAAAGTTTTTGTAAACCCTGATTTTGGGGAGTTTAATTTTGAATGAGTCCCAAATCATCTTACGGTCTCTAATTCCACATAATTACGTATTTACGAACTAATCTCGGCCTTGATCGTGAAGGGGGTCACACTTTTTATTGTGCCTAAGGTCTTATTTTGCATACTCTAATATTTTGGTGGATCCACAATCATGTATTGTGTTGGAAATTGTTTTTGTAGACCATTTGTTGTCACACCCTTATCTTATTTTTTTCCATTTTCAGAGTGCTTGCGCACAGTTATGTGAGCAGCACATGAATAGCATAAATATACTAATATATTGTCATAAGATACTTGATTACAACACAGGTTTTCCCCGTAGGATTTGATGATATTACAAATTTATACAAAGTGCCCAAAATAAGACTACATATATAACCACTACATTTGCCTCGGGATCCGCACCCATCAGTTTCTTAAATCTACAACCTTGCCTTTAGAGCTACTGGTTCTCATTGACACATTTTTATTTATAAAAACGTGTGAGATTTCAAGGAATCTCAGTAGTAACAGACTATCAATCATATAAATGTGAAAATTAAATATGCAATACACCATATAGTGTAAAATGAAAATTCATAACATAACGCGTGTGTGTACATAAAGCTCAGGGCCAAATCGCTATTTGGATCCCCACGTGTACGTCAGCTGGGCCCCTAACCACAGCTAGGTAATGTACCCCAGGCGTACCTCAGCTAGGTATCTAACTACAACTAGGTAACATACCTCAAGCACCATGTTCATATCAAAAAATACATAAGCATGCAACATATCAACAATCACATAGTACATGAGAGATAAAGTTACTACCTTAAACATTTCCCCCTCGAAACGTATGCCTCATAAAGCGTGCCAACAACTGGGCTCTCAACTTGGTCCTAAATTGTCAAATTTACAAGAATTAGGTCAAAACCCATTCATGTACTCTTTTAGGCATTTCCATAGTGTTGTTAGTGGTCATATGAGTCTATCGTGAAAATTTGCCAAAATGCCCCCGGGGACTTAGCCTGGCCCCGCCATAACTGGTTCGACTGTGCTTTTCTCAAAATTTTGACCTCAGCTATTTAGACATATTTTCACCCAAGGAATCCATTTTCAAACTTGAAATTGCCAAATTCACTGCCAAAAGACCAAACTGCCCTTGGCCACCCCTATTTTAGAGTTTCAGGGGCGTTTTGGTAATTATGCTTTCTAAGGCTTTTCTGGAAAAGTTTTCAACTTTAACCCCACCTAATTTTCCCTCTTGAACACAATTGAATCATTATATTATCAAAAATATAACTCTAACCCCTCCATCTAGCTCTGGCCGAAATCCTAGGATTTTCAGGGGAAAATTGGGTTTTTCCAAATCTGACTCCACAGACTTGCTCCTTTTTACTCCTAATCACTTTATTAACTATTTAATTACATTATAACCACCATTTAGACTCAATTTTGGCAGCATAACGCCTAGGACACAACATTTCCCAAATTTATAATCAAAGAAAATCCAACAGAAATCAACAGATTAAATTATCCACAATAGGCAAACAACCAAAGATTAAAGTTTAGGAAGTTACCTCTTCTTCATTCTGGCTTTTCCTTCTTGGCTGAAAACCCTAACCTCTAAAACACCAAAATTCTTGCTTCAAATACCTTAAATAACATAGAAGAGAAGCTTAGGAGAATGATTACACAAGTTAAGAGCTAATTCATTAGAGAAATCAACCCACCTTGTGAGTTTCCTCCTTTTCTCTAAAAAATTCTGCACTCTCTATCTCTCTCTTTTCTCTCTAATGGCGTCAGTTTTGGGAAGGTAGAAGGAAGGATATGTGTTTTTATAATATGCTACTTTATGCCTTTAATTATTTATTTAAGCAAAATTCCAAAATTTGACTTTTAATGCATAATTTCCTAACTTCATGTAACTTGATGTCTTGAGTCCAATTAACATGCAACTACTATTTCCCTCTCTTGTTACATGTAATAGCATCCCAAGGGTCCCTCCTTGAGGTCCCAAGTTGTCTTCATAACTTGTTTCAAGTTGCATGCACACTTAAGTCACAATTTGGTCAAATTTGCAAATATACTCCAATTTTCCTTAAATTCATATTTATTTGACCAAAATACTCAAAATATATTTTTCTTCTTTAATTTCCTTAACTAATTGAAATTAACTTCAATTAATTGAAAAATAATCTTGTTTGGAAAAATTACAAGTTTGCTATTACATTTCTCTTCATTTTCGGATTTCTAGCAGATTTTCTGCCTAAACTTTGAAGAATCATAACTAAGTTTGTAGACATTATGTCAAAGTGATTCCAAAGGCTATAGAACCCTTATTGAGTCTAGTTTCAAGCAAAAATATAAACTTTACCTAATTGGAAGCACAAAATTCCCAGAATTAAATTCTTTGGATGTTGTTCCAGAAACTGGACAGTTTTTCTGGGCCAATTTCAAAAATTCATAACTCTTTGTATATAGCTCTAATTGATTTATTTGACCTATCAAATTAAAGCTTAGGATGTCTACTTTTATTCTAGAAAATTTCATAAATTGTTGTCATCATTTGGTCATCCAAACCTCATAACAATCTCACTGCCTTGTAGGCGATTTCACTAGAAGCATTATTCACCTTTCTATTTCCAATATTTAATTCCCATGACCATGAATGTTCACCATTTTATTGAATATCTTACATAGTTACAATACATTCTTGGTGAATAAAATTTGGGGTGTTACATTTGTTGTAGGGTTTAATGTTAGAAAAATGAGTGGGTTGATTTCTTCTATTTGTTAATTGTGCCCTAAGTGATGGATTGTCTATAATGGGTTTATGGGTGGGATTTGTGTCTTGGACCTCGATGCGTGTTAATGAAATAAATGCTTTCTGTTTATTATTGGTTAATCAAGTTTTTGAAACCATTATGGATCATTGCTGTTTATGAGAAAGAGTATTTTCAACTAGAGGCATTATCAGTATCAGCAGAAGTAAAACTGGCCATTTTAACTAGAAAATAAAACTCTTTTAGTCATCACCACTACTGATGCCCTCTTCCTCCTGCCCCTCCCCCTCACTCGACACATCATTGACGTATGAGGAAGGAGATGAAGGATCTGACTAGAAGTGATCATATACAATCTAATTATGATAAAGGATGAAGTCCAACTTCCTATTCAAACTGTGGAGCAGTCAAGACTAGCCAATGTTTGCAACAGAGCCTCCATTTGATGAGGAGGCAGAAGAAGAGGATAAGGAGGAGGTGGTGGTGGAGGAGGAGGAGGGGGAGGGGAGGAGCTTGTGGAAGTGGTGGTGGTGGTGGTAGAGAAGGAGGGTGAGGATGACGAGGAGGAAGAGGAGGAGGCTGAGAATATGGAGGAGGAGAAGGCGAACAGAAAGAGCTCTCTGACATTTGACTATGATGAGAGAGAGAAAGAAGAGATTATGGAAAGTGTTTATTAGAAAAATACTAAAAACAAAAGGAATATGTCAATATAAATAGAGTTGAATACTTCGCTTTAAAGTATTTAACTTATGAAAACTGGTACTTAGTGTTGGACCAAACGAGGTTATGAGAATGTGCGTTTTAGATTTATTTTTTATATGATGAGGTTATGAAAAGGTATATTAGCAAAACATTCACCTCTTCAACCACCCTTAAATCAGACCATATGAATTTGGCCATTCAAGATATTCAGGACTTTATTTCTTTTGGCATATGTAAAATTGCTTTTAAATTTCTTAGCTAGTCTTAATCTTTTGCATTTCATTTTGGTTTCATATTATATATATATATATATATATATATATCATTTGTATTTTTGTCCATTTTCAAAAAATTTTATTGATTTTTTAATTTTAGGATATGTCTTGTCCATATATATATATATGTATTTTTGTAATGACAAATTAATATTAATATAATCAAATTGTGTAAATATGTCATACTCATATATTAAGAACAAAAGGGAATACTAAATTTTTATAGTATTGAATTATTTAGAAATGAATAGTACAATTCTTTTCCTCCTTTACGCACTATAGATTTATTCTCACTCCCTTGTGACATTTTATAAGGTTTCGTAAAATTATTTTTCCTCAACAATTTCGTTTTCTTTATCTTAATTTTCTCATTTTTAAAAAGCTGTAATTAAATGTTAAAAATGAGTTTAGAGAAAATTCCTATAAAAGACAGTTGAATTATTCAAATTCTAAATTGGATTGCTAAATTCAACAAATTCTAAATTAGGTTATACAACTTAAAATATAATTTTAGAATTCAATAATTTTTACATTACCACCCTCATTTGATTCCAAGTCAATTTCTCCGGGAAAAAAACAAATCAACTCAGTGAAAAATTAATCCTATGCAAGTATGAATATCCATCTCTATTATTTTAATTTTTTCCCCCTAAAAATAGAGACTCATTCATTACACTCTTTCTCCTTTGCAACAATTTTCTTTTTCCGGTCTGTGCTCGGATAAAAGTAGAACAGCATCATCCTCACTACACTTTTTTTTCATTTATCCTTGTTAATTAATGCTTTTACCCATCAAAACAATCATCATTATTGGAAAGTTTAGGAATAGAAAATCACTGTGTGCTATATGCAATTTCCATGACTCAGCAAAAGCATATTTCAATCAACAATTGCAGAGGAGTAGGAACCTGTCCGCATAGTAGAGTATTAAAATCCCTCTTCCATCTGGAAGCGGCTTCTCTCCTCTACCTAAAACTTCCACTACCCTTTTTTTCTATAAAACTGCGTCGTTTTGGTGTAAAAAACTGAAGCCGGAGACTTTTTTCTTTTTTGAAAAACAAATTTAACATCCTAAATTATCTTTTGTAATACCACCCAATATCCTGAAATATCTTTTAAATAGCACTCAGCATTCTACAAAACTTTTTAGTCCACTTACCACCCTAAAATATTTTTTAATACCACGTATCAATATCTTGCATTCAGCGCCCTAAAATATTTTTTCATTAACATTGACTCGGTATCCAGAACTAATTTTTATTTCATCTAGCATTCAAAATATTTTTTTGGTAACACTCTGTGTTCCAAACTAATTTTTGGTACCATATTTTAGAGTTCCAGATGTACTAAAAATTAGTTTAGCATATTGAATGAGTGTTTGGGTAACTCTGAAACTAGATATTGGGTGGTATTAAAACATATTTTAAAGTGGTAAATGGATTAAAAAAAAAAGGGAGAATTGTGAAAAAATACCTCATTGGCAACTTAATTGGCAAATGGGACCTGAGAAGATATCTGCACATGGAGGGAAGATTATGTGCACACAGGGGAAGATTTTTACACATGTATAGGGAAGAATTTTGCATATAGGAAAGATATTCTGTACACGCGGAAGATCATTTGCACACGAAGGTCCCATTTAACAAATAAGTTGCCAATGAGAGATTTTTTCACAATTTTCCCAAAAAAAATTTCGTACATCCAACATCCTAAAATATTGAGCCAAAAATATTTTAGAGCATTGACTAGCACTAATATTTCAGGATACAAGATAATACTAAAAATTATTTTAGGATCTTAAAAAAATATTTTAGGGAATTGACTAGTACTGAAAAAAAAAAAAAAACTTCAAGATATTAAATGCTTGTTTTAAAAAAAACAAAAAACAAAAGTAATCAACTTCTATTTTTTGCTTCAAAACAACACATTTTATAGAAAAGGAGGACAGTGAATGGTATGGATAGAGGAGGAAAGCTGCTTCCCATCCACTATGTATTCCTTCCAAGGAATGAAAAACCGAACCGGATAATGAACCGGTCACAGCACAGGTTCAAGGGTTAATGGGTCAACCGGGGTCTAATCAGTAGTTGAACCGGTCATATTAAAATATTATAATTTATTAGTGATAATATATATTAATATATTTTTAAACTTCTATAGATAAAAATAAAGATTTTTAGAAAAAAAAATGTTTAAAATCTATTAGTATTAGTTATAATACATATACTTATGCAAAGATATCTCATTTCCTATAATTATTATATCTTTTTAAATAATTTTTTTCATTATTTTCTTCATTTTTTTAGATTTGTTCTTTCTTTATCTATTTTTCTCTTTATTTTAGTCTTCAACTTTCCATTTTGCCCTCAAAAAACACAAAATTAAAATTTGAAAAATTTAAAAAAAAAATAAAGAAAGAAAGAAACTGGGTCAACCGGTTGGACCACCAATTTTATTGGTTTTAACCGGTTCTGACCGGTTTATTGATCAAATTGGACCGGACCAAGGACCGGTTCCCGGTTCAACCGGTCGAACCGGCCGGTCCGGTTTTTTGTACTCTGATTCCTTCACACATTTCCATGCATTTGGGAGAAAACATATGAAGACTCTCTCTCTCCCCCCTCTCTCTCTCTCCCTCTCTCTCTCTCTCTGGTCAAATGTGAAACATAAGGAAAAGGCAAAGAATGATGCCATTTGAGGGAAGTAGAGGAAAATGGAGAGACCGTTTACCCGAATGTGAGAGAGAGGCATGACTTTTTAGAAAAGGAAAATTTTGGAGACTAGAGAGTGTAATTAATGAATCCGTATTTTACTATTTTTATAAGAAAAAAAGATTAAAATGATAGAGATGGATACTCAATTTAAAGGAGGGATGATAAGGTAAAATTATTAAATTCTAAAATCTTATTTAAGATGTATGATATGATTTAGAATTTATTGAATTTAACAACCCAATTTAGAATTTAAATGATTCAGATGTCTTTTAAAATGATTTTTCCTAAAATTTAAATGGTTATCTTTCTTAATTGAAGGAGAGGATAGAGGAGAAAAAGTCAGGTGATAGATGACAGAGAGAGAAGGAACAAGAGGAGGCATATAAGAATTACTCAATTCTTTTTTTTCCCACAAAAAATTACTCAATTCTAAAATCCTAAATTGAATTACTTGTCCTAATTTGAAATTTGTTTTAAATGCAAAATTCAAGATTTAAATATTTCAAAAGGGTTTTAGATATTCCAAGATTTATATGTAACGTGTTAATATAGAAATTATTTAAAATATTTTTTGGGCCGTCCATACTTATGTATTATATTATCTAGATAAAATATATTTTTAATAATAAAAGGATAAAATTAAAATATAAATTTTACAAAATTTTGAAGGCAAAAATAAAGTTTATAAAATTCTGCTTTGTCAAATATAACTCACGCACAGCTATTTTAAAAATCTTTTATTCTGTTTTGACGGATTTAATTTGGAATCTGTACAAACTTTTTTCTCATTTTCTCAGGATTCTCAAATAATAAACCATATTTTTTATTGAAAGTATTATTCTCAGGCAAAAAATTATCAATGATATTAATATTTTTATAAGGATTTAATCTTGTAATTCACTTGGTTTTGCCCAACGAAGTAAAACTTTAAGGCTTTGTTTGGTTCAAAGAAGGTTAGGTTAAGTGAGGTTTACTTAAGTTAGGTTAGAAGAGGTTATAATGTTGTTTGGTTTAACGAAGGTTAGGTTAAGTGAGGTTTATTTAAGTTAAGTTAGGTTAGAGGAGGTTAAAATGTCATTCTACATATTTTCCTTCTTCTTTTATAATGTATTTATTAATAATAATTATTTATATACAATTATTATTTATAAAATAATTATTCATGTAAGCATATAAATAATTATTTATAAAATTATTATTATTTGGAAATTTCGTTGAATCAGGAGGTCAAGTTTTAAAGGGAAGGGCAGTGTTGGAATTTTAAAAAATTGTCATGGGCAATTTAGTCACAATTGAAGATAACTATTCTCTCACCTAGGAAAAACCCCAATTTTGGAGGGTTCACAACCTAGGTTAGGTTACCACTAGAAGACAAAAAAACATCAAACACCTAACCTAACCTCATTCCAACTAAACACTACTTTTTTACCTATAACCTACCCCAACCTAACTTAACCTCCAACCAAACAAAGCCTCCCCACCCCAACCTAACCTAATCTCAAACCAAACAAAGCCTAAGGATAAATTCTTTTAAAGGCCACTTGAAATATCATAATTCTAATTTGAGTTGATAAATTTATCAAATTTATAATCAGATCAAATGATCTAACTTAGGATATTGAAATTTTTTTCAATTTACGTCAACATCCCTATGTTACCGAATAAGCAATAACGTCCTCATAGCTATCAACTGAGATGACTCAAGCTTTATTTCTATAGACCTACAGATGTCACTTTTACCATTAATAACACGATAGGCGTAAGCTTTTTCCTTCGTTATAGGATGAATTGCAGTCGACTAGCTCTTGCTCTAATAGTGAAATTAAATCTCCCGTTACATTATCTTATTAATTCCTGCCACGATAGAGACAATTGGAAAGGCCTAGCAGCGCAGCTCCCTTCATGAAATAAATGAATCGGATGAATTAATGAAAACGAACGTAACGTAGGGTTAGTTATTCAAATGAGACTCAGGCTATTCGATTGCCAAAAAGTCTAAAAAAAAAAATTATCTCCTTTTTACCGGAGTTAAAGAATTTTTTTATTAGTTAATAAATTTCACAGTAAATTAAAAACAATCATACCATGAGTCCACATCAGAATGTCTGAAGGAAGAGGGTGAGATGATCTGCCAATGGCGGAAGAACGGATGGATAGGAGGAGAGAGGAGTGATAAGTAGAGAGAATTAAACAAGGGGCACAAGGGGCAGCAGGATAAAATTATTGAATTTTAAAATATTATTTTAGGTCATCTAACATAATTTAGAATTTGTTAAATTTAATGACCCAATTTAAAATTTGGGTAATTCAACTAACTTTTTAAGAAATTTTCCCTAATTCTAATTCGTTTTTATGCTTTTTTTTATAGTATTTAATCTATAAGGAATAAAGATTTTTTTAATGCAATATCATTTGAGATTGATTATTTTATGTCAATTATTTTTATAAGATGCAGATTGAATTTAAGACTATAATTATATTAAATTATTTTAAAAGTATTATTAAGTAAAAGTTACAAATACTTTAGTCAAATGATTTATAATTTTATATGACAAAAATCGGGCTGATTTATTTTTAAATAGCTGATATTGTTTTATGATTTAATTTAACGAGATTCCAATTCTAAGAGATAAATGAGATAATTCACATATAATCTTTTAGGAATATCATATTATTATTTTATTTTTTTAACCAATCCAATTACTTCAGTTGGTTTCGACGAGTCTATAAATAAGAGGTCCCATAAAAAAGAAGTCACACCATACCTAAAGCATAGATCAGTGAAGATTCATAACCGCTACCACGTCTCCCTAATATAATGGAAGAGCTCGCCGTCGTGTTTGATCGCAGTAACAAAGAGAACATCCCTCCTTTCTCTAGAAAGAGTAACAAAGAGAACGTCCCTCCTCTCCCTACAAAGATCAGTCTCGTACCTGTCCGGATCCCTCTCGCCGACATCTCCCATGCATGGCGTGTCTGAGATTCTTCTTTCAATTTTAGGCATCATATCTTCTCTTCCAAATCTTTGAGGATGGGATTCCGACACACGTTGTTATATCTATTTTATTCGTTTATTCATTGAAGAGTTTATCATTTGTAATTTTTGACACGTGAATTTGAACTATATGGAATTTTAAAGGGTTGTGGATGTTGTCTCCACTAACTACTTGCTCCACTTCCTCTCCACTTAATTTTTTTTCACCATTAGATGATTAGCTTTTAAGGGTTCAAATTTATTTCGTAAAAATATTATTATCATTTAATATTTAATATTACAATAATATTTTTAAAATAATATAAAATCTCTACCATTAAAAGCCAATCAAATGATGAAGAAATTAAGTTAAGAGCTAGTGGAGCGAAAGGTTAGTGGAGACAAGAGAGAAGTGTCTCCATTAACCCTCCTCTTCACTTCCTCCCCACTTAATGTCACAACCATTGGATAATGTTTTAATAGGTGAGATTTAATGTGTGTTTGGTAACATCCTAAACCATGGTTTCAAATTACCTCAACACCCCTAACACCTTACAATGCAATATGTAATAAAATTACTACATCCTTGTAACCATTTTGGGTGGTTTACATTTGATGTCTAATAAAATTATAATTAAAACAGTAAACTAAAAATATAAAAAATTAAATTTAAAATGTTTAAATTTAATATGATCAAATAGTTTAAAATTGTCATAAACAAAAAAAAAATTGTGAAAGATCAAAACTAAATCGTGCATATATTAATCTTATAGTTAGAGGAGAAAGAGAAGATGAGAGGGAAATTTACCACCACGTTGCTTTTTTCTTTTTAATCTTTCAAATAGTTTCCATTCATATATAATGAAATAAACAAAGCCGCTAAAATAATCCTGCAACAAATAAAGTAAAGAGACATTAAACAAATAATACAAATGCGAATTAAACACGGACGGCAACATGGATGTTGGCATTTAGAGAAGCTACACACATGTAATCACAGAGAGAGAGAGAGAGAGAGAGAGGCTACACACAAATGTATACACAAACCTGTGTTACTGTTAATAAATCATATAAAAAATTCCAATATTTAAAGAAAATGGCCTGTGTTACTGTTAATAAATCATACAAAAAATTCCAATATTTAAAGAAAATGGCATGCATTTTTATAATTAACAATACGAATTCTTGACTAAATTTACAGTTTATAGTGTATTAATCCGTGTGTGTTAGATTATTAGGTATGTTTGCCCCTTTTGTATTTTTTTTTTTTTTTGTTAATTTACAATTTTACAGCATTAACTTTATTCTAGTCATGATTTTAGAGATTGATAAAAGAAGAGAGATTTTGAGATTTGATGAGAGAGGGGGCACTAATTTAAATCATGTGTCCTTATTAATAATTTATTAAGTTTAATGACCTAACTTCAAATTTGGGTATTTCATATGGCTTTTAAAAGAATTTTGCCTAGGCACCATTGTTCCCCATATATAATTTAGAATGAACCTGGCAATTCAAAATTTAAAAAACATTGTGGAATAAATGATGAGGGAAGCAGATACTCTCAACGGCGAGTTTTCTCAACGTTCCTCAGTATCTTTCAATCATTACTATTCCTCAGTATTTTTTAATCATAGCGATCCAATATTGATCTAACCACTTAGAAAGAGATATACTCCTTCCGGTCCATAATACAGGATACTTCAACTAATTCATAGAAAATAAGAAATGACAGTTAATTCAATAAATATGTCCTAAATTGAATTTTTTTTTTCACTTTTATTTTTGTTGGAAAATGAGTTTTGAAAATTTAATAAGTAGGCAAATTGGAAATAAGTATTAATTACAAGGGTAAAACTGAAAAATAAACATTAGTTATCTTACAAATGACTTATATTATGGATCAAACTATTTTTTTATAAGTGTCATATAATGTGGATTAGAGAGAATATCTTGTAATTTCTAAAATTGCATCCCCACCTTCCATTATCTTATGATCCTAGTCGTCCATTCAATCCCCCATTTATCCCTATGACGTTGTCCAACGGTGTCCAAGACTGATTAATTTACAGAATGCTTGATACATGTACAGGACTAAACGACGACGATGGTGCCTGGCAGTGTTTAGCTGTGGATCACGATAAGCTCTCTACATCTCTGTTGTTGAGTGGATTATGGATTCGACAGACACGGGGATTGAATGGACAAGATAGTGTCCTTTTTTGGACGCTCGGATCATCTCGACGTACAAGATTGAGATCCTATGTCTTCCTATCGAGAATTCTTTGCAGATGAAGAGATGTCAAGGGGGCTTTTTACTTCCCAAACAGATCCTTCTACATCCATATCTAAACGCTTGTTTATCAAGAATACGTAATAAAATCATTGAGAGATGCTGAGAAAAAAGTGCTTATGCGAGAAACCAGACCCATGGTATGAGTTGAAAAATATTTGTGAAATAATTATTATAGTTGAGGGATTTTATGAATATAAATTGTATCTTAAAAATATATCAATCTTTGAGGGGCTGTTTGGTGCAATGGATTTGGAGTGGAGGGGATGAAAATTTTTTATGAGTTGGATTTAAAGAAATTAAAAAAATAGAAACATAAAATTTTAATAAAAAGAGTAAGAAAAATTAATTAAAATTTTTTAATCCAACTATCATTTCTCTAATTCTTTTTTTAAAATTCACCTCATAAAAATTTATCATGTCCTCCAAATCCCTCATCCCATGTAGTGCTTAAGCTAATTATGTCCTCCAAATCCCTCATCCCTTGTAGTGCTTAAGCTAATTATAAAAGGGGCGTGCGTGAAATCTGATTGCTGAGAGTCAAATATGACGGTTAACGTGTGTGAAAGATGGACAAGGCGTGGGCCCCACCTATTTTTTTCGCTCAATTAAAATATTTATAAAATATATAATTATAGTCACTCATGTAGAAAAATATTTTAAATACTTTTATTTAATCATACTCAACCAACTATATTGTAATTGCAATTACCATCAAATAATCCCATTAAATTCAACTTAATATTAATGAATGTATTCTAATTAACTTCGCTTTTAATTATATTCCATTATTTTCTTAATTTATATTTCTAGATCTCAAATAATGCATTTATTCTCCTCTAATACTTAAATTACTTAATAAATTGCATCCTAGGTAGTACATAAATAATGAAAATAAAATTAGGGATGTTCTCAGAGCTAAGGTGCAATTTTAATAATAAAATTTTGATTGAGAAGTATCTAAGGTACAATTTTAATAATAAAATTTTGATTGAGAAGTATCTGACACTATTTAATTTTTATGGGTGCAAAAATATAAACATTACAAAATTATACGATTTTACCGTGATTGTTAACTTTGTTAATGTTGACTACTTTTAGGATGGAGAGAGAAAATGGTTT